>OU015496.1:128445180-128765180 GCA_907164885.2 Dolomedes plantarius
TTACTATAAACCACACACACATTTCACGAGAAAAAAATTCAGTAGCAAACTGCTCAAATTCACGCATGGAAGTGTCAGACATAATTATTGAACATCAGTTGCGAAATATAATTATTTCTCCCTTATAATTGTCCGGAACTTACGACATCCATGCTGAAGATTCACCTGATGAAAATTCAGATCAAAAACGAGTGTACACGTAATGACTGTGGGACGAAACAACAAAATATCGGGCCTCTGGGGTGATGCATGGCCGGTCCTTTTTATTTTACTTCGCAGTTTGTTTTATTTTTCTTCATAACTCCTAAGAGCGTGAGCAGGTAGAGTTAACGAACCTACGTGAAAAGAATCGAAATATTTTCTGTTGAGGTTTTTCCGTGCTTTTTTTTTTTTTAATTTTTGATTCGGAATCTGGAACTGCTTTTTGCTATCCCGTGCAAGAACAACAACAACAACGGGAACGAAAAAGCTCTCGTATCTCATTCAGTGAGAGATCTACAAAAAACTCACACTTCCCAGAAGTTTTGATCCCTCGCTTCATTTGTTAATGCAACGAATGAATTCGATCAAATTTGTCGATGAATTGGATATATATATAAATTAAACCTGGGTGTATAATGTTGCATAAACTATTTTAGGATTTCGTGATTTTTGATTAAAAGTTTTGAGATTTCTTCAGCAGATTGAAGATTTTCTTGCCACTAATATTTTATGTTTGAAATTGGCTAGCGAATAATTTTCATGAAATTGCATTATCGGTTTTTTTTTCTCTTTTAAATAATGATATCTCAGAAAGAGAGAGAGATATGATATATTTGCCAAATCTTATCACTCTTCACTTTATCTAATTTTAATTTTATTCATTTCTTTGTGCTGAAAAAAAATAACTTCCGTGCTCCTCTGAAAACCGCAGCAATTTAAAGTTAGAGTCTAAGAATTTAATTTTATCTCTCATATGCACTGTACTTTTCAGAATTACATTTGCCTTAAAAAGAAGAAGCAAAACACATTATCCCTGGTATTTCTTTTCAGATTCTCCAGACATTTCCATCTGTGATAATTCATCCCTCACCACTTCGTGGGATTTGTTGAATTTTTTTCTATTGCTCCTTTTTACAATTAACATAATATTTTGAATAAGGAAGATTTAGAGTAAGTTCATTTCCTAATATGATCTTCTACGGTAAATTTTATATTACTTTTAAAATGAACGGATATATATATATATATATATATGAGTACACACAAATACAATTTTAAAAACCTCTTTTTAAGGATTTCTTTTAATAACTTTTCCTTTGCGCTTTTTAATTTAACCTCTTTCTTCTTGGGTCTTCTGCCCGTATCTGCAATAATTAATGTGGATAAAATTAAGACAGATTCTGTCTCCCCTCCTATGAAAACCTTCTCACGCATGAGATCTCAACCTTCTACTGATTTTGAGATTCAAGTTAGATACAGTGTGAATCTGGGTCGATTTTGCACACTCTTTTATCGGCCATAATATTTTTCAAACTTTACCATCTAAATTCTAACTCTTGCAGACACTACATTCCCAATTCCTTGGATGAGTCCATAGAGAGGGTTCATCTTGACTTTTCAGAATGGCGTTCCTTTCTTATAAGAAAACACACTCCATATGTCTGCAAGACTTACCAAAACCCTAGTTGAGGATAACATTCAAGAGCGCGTGAACTATAATACACTGCTGGCCATTAAAATTGCAACACCATGAAGAACGGATGATAGAAACGTCAAATTCGCAAGAAAGGAAGAAGATGGGGGGAAATGCAAATGATTAGCATTTAAGCGCAATCGAACGGTGTAGGAGGGAGAAACGGCATCTCAAACTCTGTATAAAAAGGAAAGTTACGCTGCAGGTTTCTCATTTGGAAATCGCATTCGATTGTTGGTTGTTTGTGAGAAGATCGTGTTATGCCTCGTATAAGAAAGAGAAACGGCTACCAGCTCGTGTCGGAATTCCATAGCGGTAGAATTGAGAGTGCTGTTTATAGTTCCGCGATATTGCTACTCGCATTGGTCGTAATCCAACGACTGTCATGCGAATATGGAATCGATGGGTTCAGGAGGGTCATACTGAACGCCATGCAGGATCTCAACGGCCTCCCGCCACTAACGCCCGAGAGAACAAACATGTCAGGTCGGCCTTGCAGGATCGTACAGCCACATCACGGACCTTGAATCAGGAAAAGGGTGTTTGCAGCACAACAAGTATCCGCATGGAAAGGGCAACGATGTCTGGAGCAGCACGGACTGTCTGCACGGTGATCATTATTGCGACTTCCCTTGACACTGCAGCATAGAGACGCAAAGCGATAGTGGTGCACCCAACGACAAAAGTGGATACAGGAGTGGCACAACGTCGTCTTTACAGACGAGTCCCGGTTCTGCGTGCAGCATCATGGTGGTCTGGACATCATGACGTGTCTGGAGGCACCGAGGAGAATGCACGTGGCCTGCTTGCATTCAATATCGTTGTACGGGCCCTGCACCTGGTGTGATGGTATGGGCAGCCATTGGGTACATGACACGAAAACCTCTTGTTCTCGCCGTCAGTAATCTGAACAGCCATTGTTACATTTCTCAGATCTTAAGGCCGGTAGATGTGCCCTATCTTCGAGGTCTCGGAGACGTCATCTTTCAACAAGATAACTCATGACCGCATGTTGCCTGTCGTGGCCTGACCTACCTCGGCACAGAGGGTGTTCGACTGAACTATCCAACACGTTTTTCAGAACACTCACCCACTGAAAACACCTAGTCATGGCTTGCTGAGAGACTGGGCCGCCACCACTCTTCAGCCACTACGATTGATGAAGTGTGGCATAGACTTGAAGCAGCATGGAATGACTTGCCCGTATCTGTCATCAAAGCCCAGTTCGACTCAATACCAAACCGGGTTAGAGCCGTTTTAGCTGTCAGAGGCGACACCTGTGTGTACTAATTTCGGACCCTGTATACACAATATTGCCTTCAAATTTAATCATGTTTTTCTGCCTACTATGCGGTATACGTACAATAAGTAAAGTTTTGTTATTTGCTTTCCTCCCCGGTGTTGCAATTTTGATGGCCAGCAGTGTATTTATTTTGCATGGCAAATTCTGCCCTTGCCCCATCAAGAGTATTGAACCTACATAATCATTATTATTTTTTCTCATTGGGGGTATTGACGACGAATAACAATCCTTCAACAGCCATTGACTCCCTTTTCAGGCCATGGAGTACAAAAATATTTATGTTTAAATGACATAACTATGTTGCTTGTTGTTTGTCACTGTTGTTATTAACGTATGATTACTTCTTTGTGTACTTTTCTGTTTAAGTGTTTACTGCTATTGGGTTTGGCACGCTGCCAAAATTATAACTCGCGACACGGGACGGACGATTTTTTTTTTCTCTCCGGAGTACCGTTATTGAGGAACGTAATCCTACGTTAAAGCTTGGTTCGAGATTTGAAACACGCACCAAGGTATGATTGAGTTCGTTATTTTTTCTTCCTCTGTTAAACGTCATCTAGTCCCTCCTACAATAACTTTTATTTTTTAATCCTCTGTTGTATGTCGTTCAAGGCATTGCTATATTACAGAGGCTGTTCACACATTTTTTAGACGATGTATATTGTATTCGCAAAACTAAATTACATAAAATTCTTGTGTTTTAAATGTTCTATTTGACATCCCTTATTCTGAACTATCTTTCGACACCGCAATTTCCAGGATAATAATGCCTTTTGAAGTGTCAGAAGAGGTATTCTATCCCATTCCTCCTGAACAGCTTTCCAGAGTCCTGTAAGGGTTTTGGGACGACGTTTTGATAATGCAGATTTTAAAAGTCCGAAAGCACAAAAATCCATAGGTGATACATCGAAATTTTTGTTCCATTTTTTTAGGAAATTTACAGTGGACATCGGGAGATTTAGTAGGGATATCAGTGAAGGGTATGGCCTTGATACCAGTTTTTTGTTCCATTTCTTTTAGGAAATTTACAGTGGATTTTGATGTGTGACTGCTAGCTTTGTCCTGATGGAGTCTCACATATTGATGGCACTGTGGGTAAAGCGATGGTATTTCATTCAGAAAAATTGGCGATAAAATATGTTCCTGATAGTATTTGGAGTTGATCTTGACTTTTTTTCCACTCTCTTTATTTTTAACTTGCCATTATAAGAAAAACCAGCAACAATCATGAATCCCTTAGAAAAACTTTCTTTCGATTCTTTGAACCATGTACTTAAATTTTTTTCTCCCCTTTTATGATAATAAATGGCTCTTTTTTTGTTGCAATCATTTAAATACACCCATGATTCATCTATTGTGACAATTGTTTTCCATTTTTCTTTGGGTAAGTGTTTCTCATATAGAATTCTACAGCGTGTCATGCGTTAGCGATATGATTTGGAAGAAGACGATGCACATTGCGTTTTTTCGCTTTCTTAAGATTTAAATCAACGTTTATCATTTTGTTTACAGTGGACACCGAGCATTTTAATGATTTTGCAACTGTCCTTTACCTAGGGGGATTTTCATTTACATTATACAACGTACCTTTGCAATAGTCGAAGATGTCCGTTTTTTCCTTGGATACTTGTTTGGAATTTTTGTCCCACTTAAGGGTCCAATTTGACGTTTTTTCCTTTCTTGTTGACGATATTACCTATCGACGCTTTAGATATCACAAAACCCTGACTCTCACATCGTTTTTGGATAACGGAGTATGCATATTTCTCTTCGGAAAGAGCATAAATGTAGCCTTCGAACCACTGCTTTGTTAAAAACGACATTTTGAATAAAAACAAAACTTTCAAGCCACAGACAATAATTTTGACTTTTAAAAACATAGTACAATTGCAATTATTTCTTTTGCAGCAAACGAATTTTTATTACCGCTTACCAAAATCGTCTAAAAAATGTGCGAACAGCCTCTGTATTTGTTTAATTGAATATTTTAGTGCACTTTTGGTGAAAAAAGGCTGAAAATCAAATCTGTCAAAGTGATAACAGTAGCACCTAGTTGATAATAATAATAATATAAGAAAATACTAAAAGAAAATTTTTTTCGAGATTTTAAATATGCATCAAGGTGTTTTTGATTAAATTCCTTTTATTTTCTTCGTCTGTTAAACGTCGCCAAGTCATTGCTATATTACTTGTTTCATTGGAAATTTTAACGAACTTGAAAAAGTTTTTTAAAAAAAATTAATTTCCAATGGCAAGCAATAAACGAAAACAACAAGATATAAAGCACAAGAGAAAAGTAAACGACAACAAGATAAAAAGTTTTTTTTTTTCCCAATGCGGAGGCACTTGTCGTCAAACATTCGCCTATACTACGCCGCAATTTTGCTGCCCATTTTATTGTGGGGGCACCATATAGGCGGACAGCATTACCCCCTATGAAGGGACGACACGAACGGAGGCATTTTTCGTGGCGCGACGCCAGGATTCGATCCGAGCACCCTCAGCACCGAAAACCAGCTCGCTGTGCCTCTGGGCCGCCACAAGCCCACCAGATAAAAAGTAAAACGAAGAAAGAAATGGGATGAATTAACTGATCGATACTCTTGCCTCCCAATTTCGGCTACAAAGATCCCGAGCTGACACTGCCTCACAGGTCTGGAGGTAGGAAATGTCCATAATTTGAGGTATATTACAAACAGTGCAGAAAGAACAATGCAGAATTTTCAAGCTGCTCAGATCTTTAGCTAAGCAGTTCTGACCAGTTAAAAGGCCGATCATGGCTACCGAATCCTACCTTGGAAAATCTGGAATGAATGCGCTATTAACAACCCATAGCTTATTAAAAAACTTGAAAAAGGTTGAAACGCAGATCCATCAAAGTGGTAACAATAGAACCTCATTGCTATCAAGAAGGAACTAATGACACATTTTTGCCACTGTGATATGAAATATGCCTTTTTTTTTTGTCGCGAACTTCAAAAGACATTGCTGAATTTTTTTGCGTTGGCAGATATAAAGAGTTAAAAAGAAGACCGCATAATTTATTATTTTAACTTTCAGTTAATCGATTTAGCTTTTTATTTGGTATGAGAATTAGGACATGGCGCAGTCAAATTACTGAAAAAGGTTTCTAGATTTTAATATCTCCTTTTTTATTTTATTTTTTTATTTTTTGATTCTTCGCAATATATCAGAGGGCAAAACCACTTTCCTTTTTTAGTTACAGTTTAATTTAATAGCGTGTTTGGTAGGCTGGCACCGATAATGAGAAGATATTCAAATTTTACTTGCTGCCTTCTTGCTATACCGATTACCCCTTCAGTGCCTTTAAGTGGGTAATTCTATAATTAGATTTTGCGAAATTGAAATCTTGTCTCACAGTCAGTGGGCAAAACTAAAAAGTTGGCACCAGGTATGCATTTCAATGCTGATAGTTAAAAGAAATTGATTTAGACATAACCCGATAAGTAATTTATGTATCGGACAGCTCTGTGAGTCGTTAATCATTCTGGCATCTATTAATCCGTCCGATGAAAGAGGAGGCGAATGTCCAAGGTTGTCAGGGAGTAAGGAGTTCGCACAACTTTGCATTTGAATGCTTTTTCGTGATGGATATCCCATCCTTTCGGCCCTGAACCCTCCACAGATTAAAATCTGAAACTAGTTTAGATCTTTTCACTGTTTTCATGCAGGCCAACACTCCATACCTAGAAAAGTAAAATTACGGCGAAAATCGCTTTATTACTTTTTCCCTAACATCAGAAGAAACCTACGGTGTTTTCACATTTTTTGGTGTCAAGGATTTCCAGATTGAATTCCACAGTTTTATTGCTCTACCTGAATCAAACTAAAATTTTAAAAGGTTTGCTATACGTGATTTTTACGTGTATTTTACACATTGAGAAAATTTATTTCAGATTTTTTTGTTAAAAATCCCTTAGTAAATGATCCTTTACGTCATTATCTTTTCAGGGGAACTCTTTAAAACTAAAATACGTAGGATGGAAGATCATCAGTATTCATATTCTTATCGCAGATATATTGGTGCTGCATACGAAATGCATCGTGTGAACATCCATTCGTTTAGAAGTCTTTACGTTTTTATAAAGCAGTTTCACTCTTGGAGCAAAAATACCTGATGAGTTCTACCTTGCGGAGTAGTCTTGCGCTCGACTGCAGTGTTTTCAGCAAGAGGGTGTTCACATAGCGTCCGTCAGCGTGAACATAGCGTCCGTCCATAGCATTACTCGTATTGAAATATATTTAACCAATTACAAACCGCCAAACGATTAGCCAAGAAACTGTTAAGGTCCATGACTGGTTTAAAATATGTCAATACGAGCAGCGCTGACGTTGACGGATTCTATGTGAAAGAGGCCTTAAATTATCTTTGCGCTAAGACATTCTGTTAGAGTACAGTCCATTCCTATCCAAATTATCATTACACTAAATTGCTTTTTTGGTACTTTACAAAATGTATCTAAACACTTATTCGTAACTCTACAGCGTCTTATAGTACTTAGAGCCCCCCTGGAGACCATCGCCCAGAATTTCTAAGAAAGGCCGATTCATCTATTCCCCCAGCTTTGGTGGGATGTGTAAAATAAATATTGTATGAATAGTACCAGTTTATATTGTAAATAAAGAGCATTTATCAACAAAAGACTTCTACAACTGAGGTAGATCAACCTTATGCTGCGTAATGTGTCTTAATTCATACATCACTTCTTACAAGTTATGTTCATTGGGTTGGAACTGTGGGAATGCCGCAAAAGTTTCTAAAGGGCTTCGTTCACAACCGGATAATTTTAAACAATGATCTTGAAAACAATCTAATAACATAATAATATACATGGCAACTGGCGTTAAAATTTTTCGATAATTCTTGTCATATCTGGCTATTTGGAGTGCTCTCGTCAGGCTAAGATCTCAATGAACCCTGAAAACGCGTTCACCCAAGTGCTTTGGAATGCGTCTCCGTGCGGGGCATATCAATGCATTGCGTCAGGGGAACGATAGCGATCTCGAGCTTCTTAAAGGAGCAAGTTCGGAATCATCGCCGTCAACCCAATCAAGAACGACAAGTACGCTGATTCGGCTACAAGAACAGTGACATTCAAATCGACAGCTGTTTTTTTTTTCTTTATTAAATGCCCCTCAGCCCCGATTTTTGAGGCTAAGGAGACTTTCGAAGCTCTAGGGCAGGAGATGAACTTATTCTGCTCCAAGGTCGACCGAGGCATCTTTTAAGTAATGAATACTTAGTCTGCATTTTTTATTTGACGGTGGGAAAGCTTCCTTTATAATTCCCTGTGTCATCACCGTCAAACAAAAATTCAAAGCTGCCTAATGACAACAAGGGCGTCGTCAGAATTTGCCGAAGCCGAAATGGTAAAAACGTTCTAGGAAGAAGGACGGCATATAAATTATATTTTTGATAAGGTCTAATGAATAGTTCTCCATAATTTGATTATTAATTCGTAACAAGCAGAATAAGTTAGACAGACATGTTTTTGATTTACACTACAGTTGTAATCTGCGATAATTATTTGTAGCCTTTTTATTGTCAGGGGCATTTAGATTTAACGCCGGATTACAGGAATAGATTTTAAATAGGATACTAATAAACCACTCATTAGTATTACACTGACCATCTTTTATAAATGTTTACAGCCCTTTTACTGTCAGGTGCGTTGAGAAGTGTTACTAAGCTATGGGAATGGATTTTTAATAGAATCTAATCTTATACTGGTCCCAAAGCTGTAAGGGAAAGATAAATCTTACCTATTATTAGCCCATGTAGGGCCTATTTACAGTAAAAATGACTATTTATAGTAAGTTTCACAGTAAATGTTACTAAGTGTTACTAAGCTAAGGGAATCGATTCTTAATTGAATCTAATCTTAGGCTGAGCCCCACAAGCTCTCAAGCAAGATAAATCTTACCTAGTTTTAGCAAATGCTTTAGCCCATAGCTTATTTATAGTAAAAGGGACATTTATAGTAAATTTCATAGTATATATTTCAGTTATAACTTTATTGCGTAAACATATTTACATCAGTAGTGATTTTCTCGTAAGTATTAATTAGTAATAAGAATAATGGCTATAGAAAATATATAAAACTATGCCTTTTTAAATATTTACTGATGTATTGTCTATTAATGAAAGTTTATACAAATGAAAGTTTATTAGATTTATCCCTATACGGAGCATATATGTAGACAAATTCTGCTAATAATCCATATTCTAAAGCTTAACTTCAAATCCAGAGTTTTTCGTTTAAATAATTTTCACCAGAAAGTTCTTATTGTTTTTAAGAAATATTGAGGGAGTTTATTGATATTAACTGTTTGAAGGATATAATAAAAACTTTATGAACGACTTTATCACCTGACAAATTTTAGAAATGTTTGGTAAATTAAAAAAAAAAAAAACTTTATGATAAGTGGAACATAAAAGCATGAGTCACAAGCAGAATATTCGAGTTCTTAAATTTATATAGAATTTTACTTTTGTTAAATTACTTCCGTAACATTAACAACGCGCTAATGGATTTCTTGGAGTCTTCACAAAAAAAAGTTATTGTGTACAAGAATTTATTTTCCCCTAGAGATTTTAATATGTACTAGAAAAAAAAACAGCAGTAAAATATTGACTCATAACTTTCATGATACACATAATTTTTCCAATACAAAGATATTTCATTATAAGATGTCTAGAGAGAGTTAATACAGGCAATTAAAAGAAAGTCTGTCAATGCTGTGTCTAATTGAGAAGGAAGATACGGATCACTGCTTTCACCTTTCGCATTTTTTTATCCTCATAGGAAGAAAATAAATTGCCTCTGGACGAAGAGCAGTTCATCTAATTTCGCTCTGTAGAAGGAGGACACCTAGATAAAAACGAAAAAAAAAAAAAATCTCTACCTTATGAAGTAAAAATTATTTTCGAAAGCGTCAGGTTTTTCCCCCAGAGTTTCTCTTCCCATTTCTATCACGAAAATAAAAAAAGAAAGGAAAAAATAGATTTTGTTTGTAACTGATGTGTCTACAAACGGAAAAAGATAAAAATGAAATAAGGGCAATAATTTGATCTGGAATTTTGGGTCATCTGGAATTTATACATTCCAGATATTAACTTTCTAACTTACATAACCCCATATAACTCATTCCCCCGGAAACATTTGATAAAATAATAGTAGGAAAATATGTGTTAATTACAATACCGAGATTACATATAAAAATTTATGGTATAAAATGGTTTTAAAATAACCCGATTTTTTAAAATAGGGTTTCTATAAGATTCTTGTTGTGAACTTTTTATTTCCTGTGGTGAATAGGAATGCAACAGGTTAAGTGAGTGTAAGCTTGAAGATTTATTTTTTAAAGCTTAACTTCGTTAACAAAATGTGTATCTTCATTATCTTTTGAGAAAAAAATGTAAGTTATTTACATGAGCATAATTGATCCTCTATTTTGGATTTTTGTGAACGTCGGTTTGTCAAGCATGCATAAGTAAATCTTTGGGATAAAAATGAGACTATCACAACCTAAAAACAAGGATTAATAAGGATTGATATGGATTAATATTGGTATTAATATGTATTGGTAAAATCCTTATTGCAGATAATCCTCGTATCCTCAAATCAGGTGACAACCTCTTAAGGTCTGTTCACACTGAATCCGAAGCATTACGCAGCGTAAGCATTAAAAATTTTAACCAATCACAGTCCTCAATTCGTCGGCCACGTTATACGTCAAACCAATCACAAGTCATGTCAACAACCTCGGAGCAAATATAGGTACGAAACGCAACGATCTGGATGCAATGTGAACAGGCCTTTAATGTGCTTGTTTCTGTGCAACTGAACTTAAAAATTTGAGACGTAAGCAATAAAAAAATACATAAAGAAAATTTTTGATTTTTTTTTTCAATTATACATGAGATTGCAATCTTTCTTTTGTTATTGAATACATAATTCTTACGTATACAGATAACTTGTTAAATTTTAAAATAGGCAAGTTAGATAGTTTATAAATGTAAGGAAAATATTTATTTGTTATCAGGTTTAAAAGCACAAAAGGAAAGCTTTGGCGAATTTTCAAGATTCGAGTGAATACACCCTTCTGGTTCATAGAACAGGAAACTTCTGCCATTTCCTAAATCAAGAATGCAAAATTTCTGTTACTTTATTTGTCGCCACTTTATGACACCATAGTTTAAGACAGCGGTTCTCAACCTGGGGGGCGCGCCCCCCTGGGGGGGCGTAGAGAAATTTCAGGGGAGGCGTGAGTTTTAAAAAAAAGCAAAATAAGAAGTAAAACTAACTGTAATTGACTGTACTCAATTTTGCACTCAGAATGTAACCGTAACATATTTTCCACATACGAACACGAACACGGTAATTGTCGTACACGATAATTTTTGTAATTGCAAAAACACGATAATTGTCGTACGTCTGGACGTTGAAAGAGACCCGAGGTGTGCTTTGTCATAGTTACAACCTTATATTCAAAAACTTGTCAAGGACAAACAGTGCCAGCCCTCTCATTAATGTTGTGAAAGTGACTGGTATTACATGCCAACCTCACCTAGATCCTCGATTACCTCAAATATATTTGATCTGTATTTAATTCTTTAATTTCATATGTTCTAATAATAATATGTTCCAAATTAAGATATGAGTAGTAATATTAAATTTTGTGTATGAAATTATCTATTCTATATTTTCATTTAATAACCAGATTCAGTTTCAAATTCCGATTGTATTACTTGTATTGACCACATATGGTGGTGATGGTGGGAGGGGGGGCGTGACCTCACATCAGTGTTCAAAGGGGGGCACAGAGCCTGAAAGGTTGAGAACCCCTGGTTTAAGAGATCATCTTTTCTAAAATTTTCTCTGTTGCGCATTTCTCTCACTTAGACGTAAATCTCCAAAACTCCGAGACGTTTCAGTTGAAAATAACGCTTAATAATTTCAGTTACGTTATTAGACATAGCCTAAATTTCATCTGTACGTAATTTTCCCTGAATGAAAAAAAAAGTAATTTTTTTTTCGCCAATGCGCAGTTTTGTCATGTAAAATTTGTAACAAATCAAATGCAGCAAGTAGTGACCACACAGAAGCGTGACAACGGTCAATTTAAAGTGCGTGGGGTGATAGAGTTCAAAATTCACAACCTCCAACCTTACACCTGGAAACTGCAGACAAAATGATAGGAGGAAAAAATCAGGGAGCAGCAGTAAAGGGTTTGAAAAAGAGTTTGAGCAGGACTATAGGTTTTGAAGAATTTGAACAGCTGTTTGAAAAAGATACAAACGTTAAAGCTTTTCAACAACTTAGTTTTTTCGAAGAATTTGCCTTTTTAATTGTGTAAAATCCTATTTAATGAAAGATAATTTGAATCAGAAATTAAAAATGACTCTACAATTGGACAAAGAAGTTTCCACAGTTCCCTCATAAAAATCCTGACCAGACAAAACAGCAAATTTATATTTTACAAAGCGTTAAAAATGGGAAATTTTCTAATTTTTAAATACAGTCAAAACCCGTTATAGCAAACCCAGTATATAGCGAACTCACGGATATAACGAACGAAAATTTTGGTCCCGTCGTTTTCCTATTGTACGTAATTTAATTAGTATTGTATCAGTTTAATGTAATCGATTTTTGTCGATTTAATTCATTAACTATCATTTTTAATAGAATTTATCATTTTTTTAATACATCATTATTGACTACACATTGCAAATAATGAGTTATACATTTTGTGAACTCCAGCATTTTTCTTAATGGTTCGGATATAGCGAACCACCGGATAAAGCGAACAAAACCTTTGGTCCCTTGAAGTTCGTTATAACGGGGTTCGACTGTATCATTTTATGTTGGCTGTTGAATATGTTTTGAGATGTATTTCCATACATTTCGTTGTAAAAATCTCCATTTGATTGTAAAGGAATATTCATGTAGTCAAGCTCGTCGAGACGGATGAAAATTCCCCTGGCCTATCAGATTTAGGGGCCCAAGCTAATCCTAATACATGGTCAATTTGAAGAGCCTGGTATGAGACCTAGGATTCCATAAGCGGTATATCTCTTGAGTCGTTGTTGGCTTTTGGCGTCCATGCATGTAACATGTCAGAAAATAAATGATTAAAAAAAGATTGAATTAAAATGCAGTACAATTCCCCTGTTTTCAGTAGCCTTTTAAAGTAGCTTTAGCAGCTGTCTTCAGGTAGCTTCTGAATATTTCGTATGTCTCACCTAGAAATTAGTTTTAATTTGTTTTTCCGGTGGTCCAACATAATTTTATTTGAACAATTTTTCGCAATTATAAATTTTTCCTCTGGTTTCACCTACAATAAATAACTACCTCTGTAATGCAATTTCCTGTTTTGCGTTCTCTTGTAATTTGCAAGTAGTAAAGCTTACGCCTTAGCGAGTAGAGTATTATTTGCTGTTTTTAACATGACATTTTGAGAGAGTTATTTTTAACTTCAGTGACTGATCGCTGTACTTTCTCTGTAATGGTGTATCATCAGATTCTACTAGTTGCACCGCTCAAATATAACGAATAACGAACTGATACTCAAGATAAACTCTTTTAATGACTTGTTTAGCGATTCAATAGATGCAGGATGGAAATTAGTATTAAATCTGGCATTCTCCCGCTGCTTGGGTGGTCCCGTGGTCACGCGTTCATATTCTCTTTTGAATTTCCACCAAGCTGCGATTGGAAAATATGTATTATGCAATGAGGATTTTGAACCCTGTGTTGATGCTTTTTTTACCGCTTGGTGCCCAAGTCCGAATTTATTGAGTTAAGCTTTATTTGCAATAGGCCCGCGTCAGATATATTCGGAAAACGCACTTTTCTTTTATATAGACGATTGAAGCTGCTATGTACTAACCCTATTAGATTCGCTCACCTCAATGTTATCGTATGGAGAAAATTTGTCCAAGAATTGCCGACTTGGGTTTAAAGATTTTCTTTAAAAAATTGTACTTTGTAATAGAGAAAGAAATTTGACACCTTGGGACATTTTTCGTTTTTTTTTAATGCGAATAATATTTTTAAATTTGAATTATTCGGGAGAAAAAATCTGGTATAGTGTGTCTTAAATGCTCCTAAATTCCCTTGGTGGATGAAATTTATAAAATGAATCCTGTTGCAAGGTGCAGAAAAGTTCAGACTATCTGAAAATACTATTTTTATTTGATTACTAGAAGGTAACCCGTCATTTTGACGTCATAATACTAATAACGACGTCATAATAGAAAAAGTATATGAAAGTTAAAAAATATCCCGAATTATCTAACAATATTGCATTTAATCCACACCTTGTAAAAGCAAACCCTTTCATTATTTTTTATTTATTTAGTTTTTCATGCGATTGGAGTAGTAGACTGCCATCCAACCCGTCATTTTGACGTCATAATACTAATAATGACGTCATAATGGAATAAATATATGAAAGTTAAAAAATATCCCGAATTATCTAACAATATTGTATTTAATCCACACCTTGTAAAAGCAAACCCTTTCATTATTTTTTATTTATTTAGTTTTTCATGCGATTGGAGTAGTAGACTGCCATCCAGTTTTTTACAGCTCACTACGCGATATGAATACTTGAGCTACTTGATTCATTCACATTCAAGTTGTTTACTTTCAGAATTCATCGCAAAAGTAAACAGATTTTTATAAACTTTTAAATATACAGCTAAAAACATCCAATTTTTTTTTTAGTTCTGAATGTTTTATAGAAAAATAGGCTGAACAAACGTGATTTGATGGAGAAGATATTAGTTTTTAGGTAAGAAAAAATTCTGATCTACATCTGAAATTGAATTTAGGCCTAACAGGCCGTTTGTTTACTGAGGGCTTCAATTGAAAGATGAGTACAGCCCGGAAGTGTTATACAGAGACAACGGCTATTATATATATATAATAATGAGCATTTATGCAGCTGTAAATAGTAGACATATTTTCTCTATAGGTTAACATTGAGGAGAGCGAATCCAATAGTGTTAGTACACAGCAGCCTTAAGCCAATATGCCTACGATATTTAAAAATAATATCATCATAAATCATGTCTTTTCTATTAAATAATTTTTTTTTCTCAAACAATCCCTAGTAAGGGTCTGTTCCCACTGCGTCCTTCAGCGTCAGCGTTACTCGTATTGACATATTTTAAACCAATCACAGACCTTTCGTGGCTAGTCGTTTGGAGGTTTGTAATCGGTTTAATATATTTCAATACGAGTAATGCTAATGCTAACAGACGCAATGTGAACAGCCTCTATGGCTTGGACGTTCCCGTGTTGTCCCCTTTTGTGCTTACTCCACACCAACGGCGACGGAGACGAGAATCATATATCTTCGTTGTTGCGCATGCGTATTACAAACAAATTTTCACTCCCCCGGTTCATCTCCGTGTCTGGTCTCTGCGGTTTCAAGTTGGAAAAAGTTCAACTTTTGACTCTGCCGCCATGCTCGACAGCCAATCAGAATAGAAAGAGAAGATTATGCACATGCGCAAATAAATTGCTCTTCTGCCCGTCTCCTAGCGGTGTGAAGGCTTTTATGACAGCCACAGAGACAGGTGGCAAAATACATCTGTCTTTCGTTGCTGTCGCCATTGGTGTGGAGTAAGCATTAGGGAGCAATGTTGTCTCACCTAAATGGTGCTCCCATAATAAAGTAGTCAAAAAGATTTCGCTGTGTTGATGGGGCTAATGTCTTCAGGGGTCAAGTATCTACCTCAATGGGAAAAAAAATCCTCAAACGGAACATGTTCTTCAAACAGGGCAAAAAAGAAACCGTAATGATTGTGCGGCAACGATTAGACCAATTCGTAAAAAATGCGTGGCCTCATATTTTTACAATGTGATGCATTTTACATTCTAATTTGATAGTCAGTTAGGTCTGCCTTTTTTCCCGAGAGAAAGATAAAACCTAATATAAGGGATGAAATCCACCCACTTAAATATTAATATTAGTATTTCTAAAGTCACGTGATTAATACTTGACTTACAAAGCTCATCGTAAACTAGCCTCTTTTATCTAAATAAACATTAACAGAATCAACAGAGCATGAAAACAATTGCGATATCGTTATGTTTGTTATTCTAAGGGAGTACAGAAGCACAGATCGAGATTCAGAGAACACTTTCGGCTAAACTCGACTGAGTATTCTACTGAGAGGTATTTTCGAAACCTCTTAATCACTCTTTTACGTGCAAACTGTTCTCCTTAATCCACTGAGTGACAAGGACTGGGAAAATAAGAGAAATTAAGAATGAAAACAATGGGCACAACACTTTTCGAATAGTAAACTGATGGTTTCGAAATTACCCTCGGAGTAATAAAACATTTTTTTCTTTTTAACTTCCTGGAAAATTCGGCAGTAGTCCATCTTCTGGCATGTCAAAATTATGCGCTTTACACCATTTTGTACAAAATCTAAGTAAATTACTTTCAAGTGTTGCCCTCTGATTAACAAGAAATAATTTTTTCCTAAATATGTTTACAGGTTCAGTAAAAGATACAGAAAACACATTTTCTTTTATCGCCCTGTTATACATAATTATTTCTGTCAAGAAAGTTCAAGCTATGCGCACAAAGCTCAATTGTAAATAAAAATCGTAAATTTCTGAATACAAAAGCTAGTGTAGTGAGAGCGATAACTTCAGCGAGCTTTATGTAGAAGATGTATGTTCGTCTCACACACTACCAGCAACCCACCGCTTGGCTCCCACATGAATTTTTAATAAGGTAACCAAAGAATGAAGAAAAGATATCTTATGTCGAGTTCATGAGCAAAAAGCGAGTTCTCATTCTATTTAAAATTTGAAAGGGTTTGTAAAATGCATGCTATTTAATTTAATTTTCAAGCTTTGAGTGTTGTGAAATGAAAACCACAGCTGTCACGGGTACTGTAACCGTGAATACACTTGAAATATTTTTCACGATGGTTTAGCGAACCGGCTAATACTTTAAGTTAAGATATTAAGTAATTATATGGTTTCTTAATTTTTAACTATATCCATTCTGCATTGAGGGATATTGAAAATTGCTAAAACCATCTAATTCTTTAGACATGCCTTCTTTAAAAGGGAATTAAATATCCGTATAAATAACAAAAATCATAATGAGATATAAGTTTGATGTTTCTTTTCAAAGTCTAAAGAGAATTTTCCACTTTCGATGCTCTGCTTTATTGTAATACTTCTTTTCAAGTCTGAACAAAATTAGAGTCTGAACAAAATTAGTCAGAATGCGATAATTAGAAATCTATGCATTTAACTGCTTCTTAAAAAAAATGAAGGAAGATAACAATGTTGGATAAGGAATTAAAAATATCTAGAACATGGTTCTTCCACTTGACCTCAAAGGTTCCTATAGTTAAGTTTTCTTAAGTCCGAAACGTGCGTTTGTTCTAGCAATTGTTCGCACCCTGTTTTTCGATTGTTTCCTTTATCAGCGGGAAACAATGCATGCACCGAGTGAATCCGTCGACAGGCCTCGATGCTCCTCAGACGGTAGAATCTGCGAATTTATAAAAAGCAAGCATACACAAGGATCGTGAGGTGAAACTGATAAGTCATTCGCTTGATCGGCTTGCTCCACGTTTGATCTGAGCCGCATGTTACATTTAAAAATGCACTCAAATAGATCAGTTTGCATGATATGCTACGTTTGTGGGACAGGCCTCTTGATTGATGTTTGTCAAGATTGTTCAGAAGTGTATCACATGCGGTGACGTAGATAGGTAATCGAAAATTCAGAGAGCAGGAGGCAGGAGATTACGGTCAGTGTTCCACTCCAAAGAATCCCTTTCGTTGCGTAGGTAATTTACCTCGCAGAAAAGTTTTAGTATTACGAAGTTCCCCGCGGATGATTAAAATACATTTTAAGCAAATGCTGGATCTTTGGACAATTAAGTCGTTAAGGCAGCTGTGTGCTCACCTCAATGTTAAACTTTGAAGAAATTTTGTCCAAGGATTGCCGACTTGGATTTAAAGTATTTTTCAAAAAATTGTACTTCGTAATAGAGAAAGAAATTTTACACATTGGGACATTTTTCATTTTAAAAAAAATGCAAATATTTTAAAATTCAAATTATTCGGGGAAAAAAATCTGGTATAGTGTGTTTTAAAAGCTCATAAATTCCTTTGGTGGGCGATATTTATATAATGAATCGTGTTGCAAGAAGCAAAAAAGTTCAGGCTATCTGAAAATACCATTTTTTCATATTTGATTATCAGCATTTATGTAGCTGTAAATAGTAGACAAATTTTCTCCATATGTTGACATTGAGGTGAGCGAATCCAATACGGTTAGAACACAGAAGTCTTAACCAATGTGCTTTCCAATATCTTTTGCTCTGCGTTTATAAGTCTTCAGTGCACATGTCCAAATGCTCTGCCGTCATAGGTTACAGGAGTCGCACAGGAGTTGTATAAGGGAGTGTCTATAATATAGTAAAAGATGGATTAAAAGAAGATTAAAAAATATGAATCACAAATAACTAGTTAGTGATTACAACGTACAGTGGACCTCGATTTACGAATGACAATAGTCTAGCGACGACATTATAATAAATGAATCAGGTTTTAACAATAGGTGAGCGGAGATTATCTCTCGAAGTTTAATTAATGCCTCAAACAACCAACAGAAAGGCTTTGATTGCGTTGTGTTACTAATAGTGGGCTGATTGGCTATGTGCTAAGATATTCTTTTGCTAAACTAGAACTTTGCAGACTGAGAATGACTACATACACACATGCCAACCTCGGGATTTGAGCTCGCCAAGTCTGATACCGAACTGTACGCCCTAGCCGTTAGAATAACGTCAGAGTAACTGATGTCACGCAAGTATCGTCAGGAAGATGAACGTTCAAAATTGACCCTGCAATTTTGAAACTCGTAGTCTTCAGAATTCACTCCAGGATACGCATCAAGTTAAGCAAATTCTCGTTACGTTACAAAGAAGGCAACTAGACTGATGAAGTTAAAAGAATAATCAAAGGGTTCAAATTGGTATTTAAGACCTACCATTATAAAAACAAAAGCAAACTCCGTTTTTGACATTTGCCATTGCTATAGACCAGGGATACTCAAACTGCGGCCCACCAAGCTTTTTTGTGCGGCCCGAAACATTCCCACTCAGCACCAGGCAAGTGATTTTGTAAACATGATTTTGGAAATGAGTGGCTGAAAAATACAAAACTGTACAAAAATGTGCCACCTTCTGCTTCACGTTGTTCTCATCAATTTATCTTTGTGAATCACCCACCAATTCCAAAATGAAATATGCGAAGAACTTTTGAAGAAATCTGCTTACTGATTCTTACCTTGATGACGTATTGAGAGTAGCATGTAGCAAGTAAAAATATGAGTTGTCTAAAAGAGTCAAAAGTTCGTCTTAATATCAAAAATCATACTCATTTTTAAATAAATTTGAATACATTTAGGTTTAGAGTTTTGTTTTTTACATCATTATACTATGAGGTACAGTGTCCTATGTTGCAACTCGCGTAACGTAGCAAACATATGCATGTGGCCCGAGAGAATAAAAGGTTGAGTATGACTGCCATAGACTATAGACCAGTGCTCCCCAACCTTTTTAGCGCCGCGGACTGGCCAACGTTTGATAATTTTACCGCGGCCCGCTGAGGGGAGGACGTTGATTGTTTATATTTTATATTGTTTTGATTTAATAATTATAATTTAATTGTACTTAAACAGGCCTTCAAAATAAAATACAGTTACACCAAAAAATGAATATAAAGTGATTTAACATTTTAACTCACTAGAACGCTAAATCAATGAGAACCCTGAGCTTGTGGCCCTAAGCTGGCGGCCCGGTACCATTTGATCCACGGACTGGTACCGGTCCGCGGCCTGGGGGTTGGGGACCACTGCTATAGACCATTGGCAAAGTTTTTAAAAACACATTGCTTGCGTGGCAACTGCGCAGGCGCAGAAGATTTTTCGAGAGCAGAGGAATTCACTGAGGCTGCGCAGTTGCCAATGATGAAGTCAGATGTTTTTAAACAGGGTAGTGCTGAGGCGATCCCATATTTGGCATCAGAAAACAAAGTCTAGAGGAGTCAATTTTTTAAAACAAATCTTTCAAAATTTTGGTTTTGCTTGGAAGAGTCACTCCAAAGAAGTAGTCTCTAAATCTTACCCATGGATCCTTGATAATCACACGTTTCCCATTACGCAAATGTATCTCCATAAGATTTTTTTTAAAAGCAAACAAAAATGCTATATGGTCATGAGAAAATAAATTTATTTTCATTCCTTGCGTAATAGCGCCGACTTTTCGGGCGCCAGGGTGCAATATACTCTCTTCGTATCACGAGAGGGCCTCGGCTTGTCCCAAATACCTGAACTTTATCAGGTTGTTTTCCGCCCACAAAGTAAATCCTTTCTGCAGATGGCCGAGTGCGATACAGAGTGCGTCTCGCATCAGGTCGCAAAGGTCGCTTAGGCTGAAAAAAAAAAAAGAAAAACCCAGCTCGTTTATGTTGACTGACGGTGGAGTACTCCGCACGCCCACCGGACGTGTAAATAAGCGGTTTTTAAGTGCGCTGCGAGCCGCAAAAGGTCCCCTCCCACCTACTGGAATATTCCCTAGAAGAAATGGCACCTTCAACGAAACGAGGAGCTCCTTAGTGCAGGGAAAAAAAGTTCTTTGCCGTGAGAAATAGAGATCAAATGATAAACTAGCTTGGAGGAAGCATTTAGGTTATCTTTGTTTTATGACATATTATCCAGTTTTATAGCATTTTTTACGCTTAAAAAAGATACCTTTTTTACACGAGTAACTGCTAAAAGATTTGTTGCGACTTTTCTATGGGCAGAATGAAGTGTAACAATTTTATCTTTATAGTTCATGGTCAATATCAAATTAGGTGCTAAAAGAAATAAATTTTTCAACAACTGCTTTGAAAAACGCAACACGCCTTAACAATCTTTGAAATGAACTTTTCAATAATAATTTGGCTGCAACTGCCTTGTCTTACAGAAATTTATTGGACTATTAGAAAATGTGATAACTCAGTCCAAAACCACTGAAAACTGAAAATCTGTATCTGAAACCTCTGGAGTAACGGTATTTCAGTACTGGTACTTGATTGCGTCTAAGTTCGAAGGTTGTACAGGCGAAAAACTCGAAGCCCGGCCTGGAATTCTTCCAGTCCCTTATGCCCTATCTAATCTGGTCTAAACTGTTTAAGTAAAGAGAAATATGATATTTGTCATCGTCTTTCAATACTCCATTAAAATGAGTAAAGCATATTTATAATTACTTTATTACAATGTTATTGTACTATCTATATTATATAGTATTAGTTAGAGTTCTGAGCTTCCCCGCAGTGGGCTTGGGTTCACATCCTGAATAAGACTTAGTCCTTTCCGTGTCGTCCAACCTCGTAAGGAGAAATGTTGGCTCACCTAAATAGTGCTTCCATAATAAAGTAGCCAGCCAAACTTCGCGGATCTTCATGGGCCAATGTCAGAAGAAGTACCTACCGTTAGAAGACAAGTGCCTGCCGCATTGAAAAAATTAAAAAATTATAAAAAATATTATAATGAAAACTAAACAGGTATTTTCTTTGATTTCGATCCCAAGCAGCTATAATATAATTAACGTGTTAGTGTCGAATGTAAACATCTTCATGTCATTTAAAACTGCATTTTACGTATGTAAAATTGTCATCCAGTATTTCTTTTGAAATATCAAAACTTCATTTTTTCTATATTTAAGTTTTCTCAGACGGTTATTGTAGGCTTATTTACAAATATTTGTCTCCCAGTTGTAAACAGTTTAATCTTTAAGCGGTCCAGGCAGAACAACTTCCGTATACGTGGAAGAGGAGGCCCCTACCATATAAACATTAAAAAAATATATTAAGCCAGATTCCGTGTTGACCTCTAGCCTAAGTGTGGTCAATGAACACAAAGAATCCTTTTCTCTTGGATCCAGTGCTCGAAAGTCGATTCTAACAAGCATGTTTGAGTTCATCTGCTGGGCCTACGCTTTTCTTGCGCTTCTGTGTAACGTAAATTCTACCTTTAAAATTTTTTTCTGTTCACTTTTCTAAGGTATTCTTGACCTTTCATCAGTAACCTTCGATTAATCAATCTCCCTGCGAAAGCATTCATTAAAGGAGTTTATTTTACCCTATGAATTTTTTTTTTTTTTTTGGCTTCGCAGCAGGTATTTTGTCCTGGGGACATTGACCCATCCACAGTGCAAACTTGTTAGCTAATTTATTATGGGAGCACCGTATAGGGGAACCAACACTGTTCCCTATGAGGGTCAGAACAGAAACTGGTATCAATTATCTCGAATTTGAGCCTAGTCCATTCAGTAGAAGCTAGAGACTCTAACAACTATACCATTTGGTTGGCCTTATGAAAAATATAAACTATTGATACATAACCATAACTAAAAATATAATTAGACATATTTATTGATCCCATGATGTTTTTAATGGGAGGACTTTGCTTGATTTCCTCAAAAAAGGCTCTAGAATATCTTGCAGACGTTTGGATAATTTACCACACTTCTATATGTTCAGTTTTAATGACCTTTGTTTGTATAAAAAGATTCAATTATGTAACTTATTGATCTTCTTGTCCTTCCATTCTTCTTTTTTGAAATAAGATTTCTTATCTAGATGCATATATTTTAGACACATTTTCACATATTGGAGTTATAGATTCTTGTTTTCCTTAAATCCAAAGTCATACTAGTCAAGCCGATCTGCTTAAGATGGTTCGAAGTGCAATTTGGATAACAATTTTTAATTAACTGTATTATAGATTAATATTGATTGACCCCTTAGTACGCTTGAGAATATCAAGGTCGTTTCATAAACTTTCCTATTTTGATGGCACAAATATCACAATTTATAGTAAGCTACATTTTCAAATATTAATTAAGAATTCGCTACATTTGATTGTATCAAGTTGAGTCCTTTGAACGAGATAAATGCGTAAGATATTATGCTTATAACAGCTCAATCGGTAAGAAATAAAAAACTTGTTTAAAAAATCCTTCATTCTTTTATAATCGTAACATAGAACTGAATAAATGCCAATATATCCTTTGCAACTTTTTTTATGCAAATTGTGCTTTGTAATAAGTGTTCATTTTAAAATTTCGACTCACATGTATTTTTCTTTCTTTTAGGTACGTTTCGGATATATTACATTATTACTAAAAATTCCTTTCTGAAACAAGAAAATTTAGTGCACACTCCAGGTATTTACTTGTATTTTTTGTTAATTTTATATTATTCTATGACATTTTATTTCAAGACGTACGTTTATTAAATGTCGCCACCTCATATATACTTTTTACTAATTTTTCGATATTTTGAATAGATAATTTTTTTTTTAATTCAGCCCATGGTATCTAATAATACGTTTAAAAGTATCAATTGACCTCTTCAAGGGCATAAGAGAAAAAATGGACATGTCGGTAAGAGGAGGATCTAGATGAAAGTGTAGTAAATGCATTACAAAATTTAAATAAGATAGGGTTTTCTGGTTCCACACTTTCTTTAAATTTTTGTGGCTTAAAAACTTCAATGGGGTGGGGTGCTGTAGTCTTGCTACAGTGGCGTAACTGTTAGGGCTATAAATGGCTGCTATTTAGCTATAACCGTCACTGCAAAACTCATTGAAATGGGGGTGAGTGTATCTTTTGTATTTCTGTCTTTTCATTTGTGTTCTTTTAGAATTGTATGTTTTCTTGCATTTATAGTGTGTTTAGCCTTAAGTGCAGGATTTCTGTTTATTTTCGTTTGATTTGACAATCTGTTTCAATAGGTATCTTGTGGCCTTGGGATGTCTCTTGGTTAGACCTGCACCCTATTTAGAAAGTTCGGATTCGGTTAGGCCTTCTGATGAAGAGACCGGTCGCTTGCCTCGTTATATGGTTTAGTTCTTTTACTGTTGCAGAATCTTGCATTTATGGTGCGTTGAGCCCTAAGTGCGTGATTTCAGTTAATTTGTCTGCATTCTTCCTGTTAGTAATTATCTTTCTCTGTTGAATTATTTACTTTTTAGTTATATTTGTCTGTTTTCAGTATGGGGATTTGTTGAAAATGCGCAATCTTTTATTGAAAAGTTAAAATTTTTCAACCCTAGGGTAGGTTTTCTGTTAATTTGATCGGATGTCTATGCTTTTTTTATATGTATTATTTCGTGTTGAATTATTTACATTATTTGTGTTACAAAATTTAACTGTGAATTTATGAATTAAAATTAAAATTGGTGAAATTTACTACGATATTTCAAATGAAGCATCTGCACGCGGAATAAAATTTTCTTGAAATTATTCTTTCTTCATGAGTTAAAAGCCATACATGTTTTTCTCTGCTTCCCTGATAATCACGAAACCAGTTTAGGAAATTTTTATGTTCTTAGATTAAACAGTTTTTCAGTATGCAAAATACATTTAATTAAATCAAAAATAGGCTTCAAAGGGTTAAAAAAGATTTTAAGCAAAATTTCGCTAAACTAAGTACTTAGAATGATTATTTATTTATATGCAAATACTTTTTGCTTTTACACGGAGATATGCAAAAATAATTTGGTGATGAATAAATTTAATTTTACAAAAGAAATATCTATTTCATTTAGATATTTTCAGAAATCCACTATAATTCAGTACAACCTATCTCCCTAAAACAGAAGAATATAACAAGACTTAAATCCCTTTTCACCTTAAAAATTTTCAATTAAGTCTTACGCAAAATATTATCTTCAGATAAATTTATAGTGTGATGTCTAGAAGTAATGAAATCGGAAAAATCGCTTCCATCGTTATACTTTACTGGCACCAGAGTCCAATGACAGTTTTATGTTCGTTGGAAGCAGAAATTTTTACGATCGAAATAAATAAATCATACAATCCTTTCTGTTTCATTAGTGCCGGCCATTAGTGCACTTAGTGCCGGCCAGCAGTGCTGTTACTGAACTTAAAAGATGCTCATAATAAAATGGCGGAAAAAAAATTCCTGTCAGTGATTAGTTGATTTCAACGCAGCAAATTGACTCAACCGGCATTTTATGTATACTAATGAGATCTTAAACTGTTATCTGTATTCGACCCACAGCCGGATACTACAAAGAGTCTGTTCAGAAGTATTTTTTCCCCTCTTGCTTTAAAACCTGTATCTACGCACATCCAGAGAGAGTAAAACAAATTTTATTGCTGGCCATTTTGTCTGTCTGAAATTTGAATGCTCCGCAAACAGCCAATCAAAAATTAAGCTTGAGATTTTCTTTTTTCTGTTTAAAAAAAAAAAGAGTTAACCACTTTGCATTCTACTGCATCGCATGGAGGAAACTTAATAGTGGAATTCCCAAAGAAAACTTCGGAGTGAAGTAATTACCCATCCCTCCCTCTCAATAAGATAAAGTCAGATGAGTGAGGGACCTCAAAACTTTCGGGGAAAAAATAAATAAATCCCCACACATCTACACAAACATTAAGATTCTTTTCTCTAAAATTAAAATTCTTTGTCCCTGGAATCATAGCCTGTTTCAGAGTTCATATGCTACATATTACAAAAAGTTTTATCGTTTCGATTTTTATCGCTCGATTGTTTTGCTAACTGCGGTTTTAGAATTCTAAATTAAAGTACAAAAATCTACGATAAATAAATAAATAAATATATATATATATATATATATATATATATATATATATATATATATATATATATATATATATATATATGTATATGTATGTATATGTATATGTATGTATATATATATATATATATATATATATATATATATATATATATATATATATATATATATAATGTATATGTATGTATATGTATATGTATGTATATATATATATATATATATATATATATATATATATATATATATATATGTATGTATATGTATATGTATGTATATATATATATATACATATACATATATATATATATATATATATATATATATATATATATATATATATATATACATACATACAGTGGAATCTCGATCTATCGTTCCTCGAATAATTAATTGTTTTCCTGCATGTGTCGTTTATTTCATCAATGAAAAGTCCCGATAATAAAATTTCTTTATTATGGTTCTGCATCTATAGTTTTCCCTGTATGTATATATATATATATATATATATATATATATATATATGTTACCGCTAAAGCTCGAAAGCCGTTAATGTGCACATTAACGGCTTCTGTATCGTTAAATTTCCTAAAACTGATGCCCGCTCGATTTTAGATGTGGTTCTTAGTAAAAAAGAGGATGGATTTTAAAAACTTCGTTCTAAAACGGGTATTTTAAAACAATTGTATGCAAGATCTGAATTCTGTATTTGCAAAGAGAGATTTTTAACGAAAGCAGATGTCTCTGCTGTAGAAATATCTTTGCGTCAAACAGCAATAAAACAATCCCTTGGTACTGGTCAGGGTTTCAGAAAATGTGACTGCAAATCTAAATGTACCACAAATAGGTGTGCTTGTCGCAAAAACCAATTTCTATGCACACTCTTAGACAAAAAATACGACGCACCAAGAAGGAGATATCCGAATGTGACAAAAAACGGTAGATGTGATGTAAATGTACAGAAAAACAAATGTTTACAATGTGAGAAAAATTGGATGATTTATTCAAGAGAAAGAGCTTCACAAAGTGAAAAAGTCAATAACGTGTTAATCCACCTCTGGCCCTTATGCAAGCAGTTATTCGGCTTAGCATTGATTTATAGAGGGGGCAGATGTCCTTCTGCGGGATATCGTACCAAATTCCGTCCAATTGGCGCGTTAGATCGTCAAAATCGCGAGCTGGTTGGAGGGCCCTGCTCAAAATGCTCTAAACGTATTCAATGGGGGGGGGGGGGGAGATCAGGCGACCTTGCTGGCCAAGGTAGCGTTGGGCAACCGCTTCCTTCTTGACGCAGTGTTCAACCATTGTTCACCCATTCCTGCCGACATCGTCTAATAGTGGCATCGCTCCTATGCAAATGTCGAGCGATTCGCCGATTAGACCAACCAGTTTCTTTGAGCCCAACTAGACATCCTCTCTCAAATTTCCAGGTCTCTAATTTCCAGGACTGATCTAATAACTCCAGAAAGTATTACATGAAATACATACCCATTTAATATGTTTCAAAGTAACTCCCACCTGCCGTAATGCACTTTTGTGCTCGGCTGTATAAGTTTCGGAAACAACTTTTAAACTCCTCTTTCGGGATGCTCTTTAATGAGGACGTCACCGTTTTCTTGATGGCTTCGACATCCTCAAATCTTGTTCCCTTTAGCAAATCTTTCAGTTTTGGAAACAAGAGAAAGTCTGCCGGTGGTAAGTTCGGAGAGTATGGAGGATGCTGCATCTCCACGACCTCATGCTGGGCCGATTTGCTGTAGGGAACAAGATTTGAGGATGCCGAAGCCATCAAGAAAACGGTGACGTCCACATTAAAGAGCCTTCCGAAAGAGAACTTTAAAAGTTGTTTCCGAAACTTATACACCGAGCACAAAAGTGCATTACGGCAGGTGGGAGTTACTTCGAAACATATTAAATGGATATGTATTTCATGTAATATTTTCTGGAGTTATTGGATCAGTCCTGGGAAGCAATGGGCGCACCTTGTATCTTGAAGAACCAAACTTAAAGTATCAAAATTACTGTAATTCCTCAAATAGGTTATAATATCAGGCTGATAGGTTAATTTTTTATTATATTCCTTCTGTGAGAGAACAGAATGCTGAAGTTTTGGGGGCAAAATTGGACAGCATGAAAACTAAACTATCATAATTATTGTAATTCTATAACTAGGTATATATCAGGCCTGGAACAAGGTATGAGCATAATTTCTCCATGTACTGTAGAAATACCTCGTTGCCTAATAATGAGCATTGACTTTTCTGGCGTGCCATTGAATAGGCATTCGCGTAGTGGTTACGAGATGATTGATGAGACAGATCTGACAGTAAATGCCATTGTTGGAGTTGCGCAGATGAAGATACTCGAGGCTAATCAGGAAGGAGTTGAAGATTGAGTAGCAACATTCCTCTTATAATACTTGGGAGGAAACGCCTTGCTGCAACATTTTGATCGCTGAATCAGCATCATTTAAAACGCAATAATGCTATCAAGATATTCAAACATTTATAACAATAATTATAACAATAATATATTAAACATTTATAACAATATAACTAAAAGTAAATATTTCAACAGAGAAAGATAATTACTAACTGGAAGAATGCAGACAAACCGAAATCGCGCACTTAGGGCTCAACGCATCATAAATGCAAGATTCTGTAGCAGTAAAAGAACTAAACCATATACAGTGCCGGCTCCAGTCCAGAGTTTGGGGGGGGGGGGGGCAACGTCGGTTCTTAAGGTTATATATATATATATGAAATAAACATCCTCTCATTATACATTTAAACTCATTTAGTATTAGGTCTGCAATTATATAATTTTAGGCTATGAAAAAAAAAAAATACGTCGGGCTTTTTTGGGTGGAGGGGGGCAACTGCCCCTACTGCCACCCCCCCTCTGGAGTCGCCATTGACCATATAACGAGGCAACCGTTATATGGTTTAGTTCTTTTACTGCTACAGAATCTTGCATTTATGGTGTGTTGAGCCCTAAGTATGTTTGTTTGAAACTTATACACCGAGCACAAAAGTGCATTACGGCAGGTGGGAGTTACTTCGAAACTTACTTCGAAACTTTTACTTTGCTAAGCCGTGATTTCGGTTTATTTTATCTGCATTCTTTCTGTTAGTAATTATATTTCTCTGTTGAAATATTTACTTTTAGTTATATTTGTCTGTTTTCAACATGAGGATTTGTTGCAACTGTGCAATCTTTTATTGAAAAGTTAAAATTTTTCAACACTAGGGTAGGTTTTCTGTTAATTTGTTCGGCTGTCTATGCCTTCTTTATATGTATTATTTCGTGTTGAATTATTTACATTATTTGTGTTACATTTATAACAATGATATATTATACACTTAAAAACATAGATTGTTCCGTTTTCCTGGGCTTCGTTAGGATTGAATAAGAATCTCTTCAGAAAATTCACACAAAAATAAATTTATTATTTTGTAATTTCTTCAGGCGTATACACAAATTCAAACATAAAAGACGTAACAACTGTCTTCTATACAGCAGAAAATTCTAAAAACACAAGTCAGGATACCAGAATTTTCAGTACAATACACGCCAATGAACGCAGTTACAACACATTTAGTTCTCAGTAGGAAATGGAACTGAGTTCCAATGCCAATGTCAGGTATATTTATAGATTTCCAAAGCGCCCTCTATAGATCAATCACAGCAAGTTATTTCTAGAAGCTTCCAGAAACGTTTAGTCAGCAAGTTGGCGAAATATCCCCAAATATGGCGACCAAAATAAGTCGCAAAATCCATAGCCAACTTGGCGATAACTCTCATATTTGGCGAGGTTTTCATAGACTCCCATGTTAAATACATAGCTATAGGAGCTCTTCTATAGGAGCCATTTAATCGAAACAAAGCGCAATATTTACAAAATTCGCAACAATATACATACATAATATGTAAATAATAATGTAGTTAAACATATAGGAATGTAATAATAAGTAAGTAAAGTAGTAAAATTGATAATAACACTAAAATTCTATTTTTCTGTAATTCTACATTGGAAAAATGAACAAATATATCAATATTTGTACTCCTGAGATCATAATAGATAGAATAAAACAAGTGTATTTAAAATCAGGTGATGAGTTATTTATTTATAGATTAAAAAAAAAAATATTTTTCTTAGTAAATACTTTGCTAAGCCTTGATACTTCTGATAAAAGTGGAATCCATATCGAATTTCATTTCTCTCATCTGTGAGCTAGCTATGAGTTGAAGTCCTTGTGCTTACGCAAAATTATTTTGAAAATTTTTGATAACTCAGCTTTACATGATACTTTATACTTGAAATAAAAAATATGGGCCACTATATTTAAAAAAAAAAAGCATAAAGATAAGTAAGTTATCAAATTTATTTAGATATTTTTTATTTCTCATGATTCTTCGAAAGCTACTTACAACCATGGGTTTTGTAAAATTATAGCATTTAATTACCTTCTTCAAAATTTTACACCAAGCATGATCTGTGTCCATTAATTTATAAGCAGTGGTTGAGAAAATCTTTAAGTTTGAGTATAACTGACACGAATCAAAATGAGGAACACATTTTTATGATCGTACATGTTTATTATTCTCGTAGCAAAGTTTATGGTGTTTGTTGGGGGAAGGGGGAGGGGGGTTATGCAAATAAGATTTTAAAGGAAGCAATAGAAGAATGTAGTGCAATGTTTTACGAGTTACAATGAGGTCACGATTATTGTGTTTGAATTCTGTCTCTTCCTGCCACAATATGTGTATTTTTCATTGTTATTGGTGTAGACTGTATAACTTGACTGCGGAAAAATGTAGCGTCTCCATGAAATTTCTATTTGCGCCTCAGCAATAAAAAAGTACATCGTGCATCTTGCCTCTTAAATATCAGATACGCTTTTCTTAGATATTTTGCAAGTTTCTCGAATTCCATTTTGCTTGAATTCTCTTTCCCAGTATCAGAGTATCAAGCTCTAAGTATCTCATCCATGAATACATATTTTCCACTCGTTTTGAATCCATGGGTGCTTCTGTATTGGATGGGCTACTTAATTTTCAGCTGACTGAGAAATGACTAAGAATTATTAGGGGTATATAGTGTTTTATAATTATAGCACTTGCATACAGCAATGATTCGGGAATTGTAGCCCTGGACAACTATTGGATCCAACAGGTAAAAGTCAAGGGACCGCAAGAGATACGGTCTCTCTCTCTGTCTGACCAATATGTTTTTCAGGGTTATGCACTCACTATTAACCAAAAAAATCCTGAAAAAAATGTAGATTTCCGAGCAGGATAAAATTGCAGGGATATTGTGTGATGTCTCCTTAAGAATTTCTATAAAACAAAACACCATTCGTAATTTATGGTTATCAGAAATATTTATCTTTAATAACCAAAATAATAATAAAACAAAACCTTCCAGTATTACTTATCTTTTCTGCGGCTTAATTTTTGCAAGCATGCTTTCTCCAAGTTACGAGATCTAAAAGATTATAAGCAAAACCCTTTTAACCTTTTGCTTGATATAAAAAAAGTAATACAATGGAACCATAAACATGAAGCATGACTAGAGAATCAACAGGTTAAATATTGAAGCTGACATTGCCTGATATTGTCGGGAAAATATCATACAATGCACAGCCTACTGAAAAATAATTTGCTCCTGTAAGCTTACATAATTTCTTACTTTCAAATACCTATAAAAAAGATTGCATAAATGCAGCTGTTTTAAAATAAAAATATTTTTTTTTCAAGATAAACAACATGTTTCTGGCGACTGAAGTTTATTAATTACAAACCAAAAATTGTGACAAATTATTAATTATTTACAAACACCGGGCCAGAAGTAGCCTAGTGGTAGCGAGTCGGTGTTCGGAAGTGAGGGTGCTCGGATCGAATCCCGACAAGCGCCATCAAATACCTCCGTGTCTATTCCGGATATGGGCACTTTAAATCTGTAGACCAGAAAGGTCCCTCTATGATGTCAGAGCGGGTGGGAGAGTGTACGATCCTCCCAGATGTTACCCCTTGAGGTGCTCGGTCAAAATTGAGGTGGCACCTGGCTAAATTGGACTCCAACTTTTGTGGTGCCGTTATGTAAAAAACAGCCGCACCCACTCAGCCCGCTAGCCTATATGGACCTGGTCTGAAACACGATTTCGGCCAGCGGGCATTAGAAACAACAACAACAGCAGCTTACAAAAACAGTGCTGAAAATACGGAGTGGAGGGAGATATTTCTTTCATAAAGGAATGCCATAGGGCTTTCTGAGTTTCTGAGCCTCTTACGTTGGTTTATAACAAGATTAATCTGTTAAAAGTTTTAGTTCCTGTTTAAGTATCAGTTATACCTGCTGAAATTCGCTTAATTTGCACAGAAGTTACTAAAGGCACTTGCCATCATAAAATTAGTAATATATGTTGAGAAGCTATTCCGTCCAGTATTCATAATTCTGTAGAATCTAACGAATTTTCAGTTTTTTTATGTATAAGCTTAAACATTAATGGTTTGTTCATTTCGTAAAAAAAATGTAACGTCTGGAATCGGATTTTTCGTTCCTCAAACAATACTAAGCTTCTTGGTTTGTTCCTCGATTTCAATGTCGAAGATGTCAGTATTCTTAAGTCATCTTATACATAAACGGAAGTCACTGGACCGAGACGTCAGACAGTTTTCGAGCAAAAGCTGCAACTTATCCATTGTGTTGTCACCGCAGGAGAACATGCTCGACACAACTTTGCTGTATGCGTTGTTTTTTTTTCTCCCAGATTTTCTTGATCCTGCTGTATCTCTGAAACCACACGTTAGATGTATTTCGATTGTATGAAATATAGACGTAAGATAATGGCACATAACGGGATTCTGATTTCATATTAGAAAGATAAGTCTTAAATGGGTCAAACAGAAGTTAACAATTAAAGTAATCCTGTCAACGTATACTTGCGTGCTTGTGTGGTTGATACATGTGTTTAAATGTTCCAAAAAATGAAGTAATATACCAGATTAAGTTCAATATTGTTATTATTATGCGTGCACTACTTCTGAAATGTACACACCTGATAACCGCACAAATGGAGAAATAAATGTGCCGTCGAAAAGCATTATTTTAGGTAAGAGAGACAGTGGCGAATTTCCGTACAAGTGGTGGAGGCGAAAGCCTCGGGCCCCCGTAGCTCTACGGGCCCCCAAATAAACCGAACATATTAAATTTTTTTATTTAGGTAGTCACTATTGTGTACAATGGAAAGGCAAAAACATACAATTTCCCTTGGAAATTTGTAGAATTGGGGTCTAACGCCTGCATAATGATTTAACAGATGTTTGGAAACTCTGAAACGGCATACATGTGTATAGATAAGGATATAACACTACCTAGACCGACATCGACATCCTTAACCTGATCCCAGATTCCTTGCCTTCTCTATATTATTCTTATCTAGATGGTTGCACATAATTACATACGGGTATCTAACTGTACTCATTAGCTCTTTATGGTAGCTTACATTATATTGTATTTAATTACGCAATAAAAATGTGAACGTATAATTCCGATGCTCTCTTAAAGGAAGTGACTTCCGGCTCACGCCTGAAGCAACTAGAATAATATTTTTAAAAATGTTTTTGTTGTATTGCTTTGATTATAAAATAAAATGGTTTATAAAAAAATTCAAATGTATTTTTTTGTGTTTAACTAAGTGAATTAATATTTAAAAACATCAGATGGGGCCCCAAATTTATTTCCCCCTCGGGCCCTTCCAATGCATAATCCGCCATTGAAAGGGATATCTCTAATTTTGACAAAACAGAAATCAGAGATTACACAATACATGGAATCAAGTTAGTCCATGTATTGAGGTGAGGCTATAATTACGTTCATACAAAAGAAATAGTTCAAATACGAGCACTTCATGTGCGTTAAATTTGAGCATTTAAATTTGCGTATTTTTTAAATTAAAAGCGTATGACATTTATATGTAAACTGTAGTACTCTCTAATGCTATAAATTTCGTGAAAGGTTAGGAATCACTGGATTAAAGTAGTCTCAAAGGGCATTACTCGTAAGATGTGTGTAGAATCATAAACAAGTACTCAGATTTGGTTGTTGTCATTGTTAGAAAAAGATTAACTTTTCTAGATGTTGTAAGAAATGCGCCTGATTTATATGTAAATCCGTGACTGAGAAAAATATGAGACTGCTTTGTGGGAGTGGAGCATGACAGTTCCGCTGCAGCATTGTTTACGGGACCGTAAAAATTAGCGTATGGACTGCGGCAGTATGAGTTAATGGCGAATTCTTTTGAGTAGCTAAGCCTAGCGTTCAGTGTTATGTGTATAAAAGGATTACATATTAATAGGTATAAAAGGTTTGTATAAATTGCCTCGTCTCTCCTGCTCGATTACAATATAACTTTTTACTAAGCCTGTTCAAGAAGCTTACTATAACGTCAACATAACTGCCCCGAGGATCAACAAAATCCTTCATAGTAAATACTTTTATCTGTAATATGTGAGGCATTTTGCATATGGTGTAGCAGGTAATCATCTTAAGAAGGCAAAGTTGCAACAGCTGTTTATATATGTGTACAGCGAAAGAAATCATTATTCCGTAGATATTTTACTTTCGGTGGCAGCAGTTTCGATTTAATGTGGATGTGATTCCTAAAGAATAAATTCCACTTCCTTTCATTTTTAATTTAGTTTTGTCATATCTTTAAAGAGATTAGTAGATCATTTAAGTAAACAACAATGTGAATGGGTATAAATATAACTAACATGCGCATTTGTGTATATAAATATGTCTACATTTTTAAACAGGAAAATAACAATTTTTATTATTTTTTATATATTAAGAAAGAAGGGAATCATAGCCAGGTATTCCACTATTCAAGAAAATGTAAAAATTAATCAATTTCAGATGAAATAACTTTTTATCATACGTTATCATACGTGCTGGGCGATTAATTGCTGATAGGCAAGCCAATTTTAAATATGAAATTGCCGAATTGTTGAAATAAAGTTCTGGAGTTGTGTGAAAACTTCCTTTCATTTTTTCGACTCATTCTAGAAAGGCATTGCAGTCTGTAGTTTATGATGATGCCCGACTAGCGACTCGAGCAGGTGTTCATTCTTCCGTTACGCAAGTTAACCACTAGATCAGACATGGCTCCATCATTTCGTGAAAACACATGTCTGGGCTAGGAATTCTCTGAAAATTAATAAAGAAAGAATTAAAATGAATATATATATATATATATGCATATACAAGTCTCGTTTTTCTATCTCTAAAAACTCCAGTGCCATTCATTAGTATTTATATATTTACAAATTTCATCTTTAATTAACAAAACTACAAATCTGAATAGACTCTCGAGTTGCATTTGATTGGAAGTTGAATGAATTTCGAAATGCATTTTCTATTTTGAATAGATTTTTAGTCGTTATGGTTACCCACATAGCAATTTATTTTATAGAAAGTAGGTTGAATGAAGTATAAGTGATTAAAAAAATATTTTCTTCATTCACAACCTCAAGTTTTTATTCACTCATTTTGCTACATGCATTCCAACATCTTTGTCTACTTATTTTATTTGCAGACACCTTGGTAATGCTCATTACATTAGAATCTTAGCTGCAATCAAATTAACTTGACGGTGTCTTTCGAGTGCCTTGCTATACAAAGATTAAACGACAAAATTATGTTTCATTAAACAAGTTTTGAAAATAATGACATTGTAAGGGTCGGCATTCTGTATTTCTCACATTGAACTATTGTAAAAAGCCCATTTTCTTCGTCCTGGTGTTCAAACTGTTACGCCTGCGATTTAAATCATTGTTTTAGGAGTTTATGCCATCAGTTGGGCTCGAAGTAACCTTGTGGTATCGCGCCGACTTTCGGTGCTGGGGGTGCTCGGATCGAATCCCGACACGCGCCATTTAATACCACCGTGTCTAGGCCGGATATGGGCATATTCATAGCCAGGTATTCCACTATTCAAGAAAATGCAAAGATTAATCAATTTCAGATTAAGTAACTTTTTATCATACGTTATCATACGTGCTGGGCGATTGATTGCTGATAGGCAAGCCAATTTTAAATGTGGAATTGCCAAACTGTTGAAATAAAGTTCTAGGGTTGTGTGAAAACTTTTGCGACTCATTCTAGAAAGGCATTGCAACTTGTAGTTCCTGATGATGCCCAGCTAGCGACTCGGGCAGCTGTTCATCCTTCCGTAAGGTAAGTGAACCAGCAGATCTCACATGGCTCCCATCATTTCGTAGAAGCACATGTCTGGGCTAGGAAATCTCTAAAAATTAATCTGTTAAATCCCTTGACTGGAAAGACCCTCTATGCGGTCAGATTGGGTGGGAGAGGATGCGATCCTCCAGATGTCGCCCCTTGGGGTGCTCGGTCTTGGGGTGCTCGGGGGCGACTATCTAAGACGGACTCCGACCTTGTGGTGCTGTATAAACCGAAGCACCACACTTCAGTCCAAAGCCTATATGGACTTGGTCTGAGCTTCCTGCCAGGGGGCATTTGAAACAACAACATGCCCTCAGGTAAAACTTGACAACGCAGGAATATTTATAAGTGCAATTTAAAGAAGCAATTCTCACTGTACCTACTTTACTTAATAAACATTTCGACTAATACGGGGCAACTTTCATGGGTGGCCGCTTCAGATTTTTATTTTGCTTTTTCGACCGATTCAGGTTACAAGAGTTCACGCCGAATCGTGCGAAAACATTGTCTCAGGAATTTCGGAGACTCAAACCTGTAAATATCCAAATATTTCCAATGTTTCCTATCTAATTACGGCTTTGAGTAACCGCCCTGCCTATTACGCATCCCTCGGGTTGGTTTACCTGTAAATGAATTTTTTTATATTTTTTTGAGCAATTTGAAGCAATTATGCCATCCGGGACCTGTTCCAGCGAAACGGGCGTTTCTTGGGAAAGCGCCTGTGGCTTACATTGGGGTGGCAGTAAAGCAGTTTTTAAGAACGCTTATTTCTCGCTCGCGAAAGAGAAGGCAACACTAAAGTATGAATGAAAAAGATCGTCGGAAGAGTTCGTGAACGGAAATATTTAGCAATGAGGTAACCAGTAATTTTTTCATATTTAATAGCCAGAATGAACCAAACAAAAGTTTAACAGTTTATTACCATTTCCCATCCTACGTGACTGTATTGCACAAGAAGCTTTGTATATAAGATGGAGACTTGGGACCACGTATGCAAATTGACATGTATATTTATATTTTCAACGAGATGATTTAGTAATGCGATGAATATGAAACCAAATATTCTTAATCTTCTATTTTTCTTCCTGCGCTGTTGATTACTGGCTCCACATGAGAAATGCCAGTCATTTGAACTTGTGAGTCTGGTACTCGAAGGCTTCCAAACGTCTACAGAGAGAAACAGAATTTAAGAGCGTGGCTAGTTAGATTAACATTTTCTTGTTTTAATCATTTCCTTACGGGTGGGATAGCATGTATCCCAAGAATGAATATATAATATATAGTGTATATATATATGTATATATATATATATGTATATATATATATATATATATATATATATATATATATATATATATATATATTTGTATATATATATTTGTATATATATATATATATATATATATGTATATATATGTATATGTATATATATGTATATATATATATATATATATATATATACACACACACACACACACACATATATATATACATATACATATATATATATATATATATATATATATATATATATATATATATATATATATACAGTGGCGCACCCAGGGGGCAAGGGGCCCTGCCCCCCCCCCAAAGAAATAGAAATTGCATTATGAATATTGATTTTGCATTATAAATATTTCTATCCGTTCATCTCGCCCCCCCCCCCCCAAGAAAAAATCCTGAGTGCGCCACTTTCTCTCTCTCTCTCTCTCTCTCTATATATATATATATATATATATATATATATATAACCCCTTCAACGGCCGTTCTTACAAAGTGGGTATGAAAATTCCCGTTCTAAAGAAGAAATCGGAAAAATGGGCCCCGTAAGCTAAAGGTTAATAGAAGAAAATAAATGCTTTACAGGACGTATTTTTCATTTCGTTAACATTCATTCGTTAACCTCATTCATTTCGTTAGATTTTGCTATAAGAACTCTCCTGTATTAATTCTGAGTCCACAAATTCTGGGATCGACAATAGATCACCTTCGGAAATTCTGTCCAATTAGAGGTATAAATATACGCTCCAGTCGACTTTGTATTATTTATCAGAACTGCTGCACGGCGGTGAGCCTAGCTGTGTGGAAAAACAAGAATACTAGTAGCTAAAAACAAAAATCATCATAAAAAGCATTAATAATAAAACTGAAAAACCACGAAGCTTCTGGCAATAAAGCGTCCACATTGCGTGGGCAATCATCTTCTCAAACATTGTGGCCAGTAAAGCCGCAATGGCATGTTGCTTTAAACTATATTTAAACAGGGATTACAAAAATTCCTAATTGAAACTCACTTCTTGTTGGACTTAGAAAAAAACTTTTTTCTTTTCTTTTCTTTTAACAAGTAGTACAATATCTATTTAAACTAACATAGTTTCTTGAACTGCATTTGTTGACAGAATTATTTCTCTTTAATTAAAAATACATTAAAATGTATGATTCTAACTCGAGATTATCATTTGCATTGTGAACTAGTTCTATCAAAAATTAACTGATGAAAAGTTAAATTTTATGAGTAACAATTTTAATTGGTAACTTGATGTTGTTCCTTACCTAAGTAAAGGAGCACCTTTGCAAGGGATGGGTAACTGGGCTACCTTACAGGAGCCGAAGAGTGGTCTTCCAATTAATAAAACGTAGAAAGAAATGTTACATTTTTATCCCGTTGTTCAATTCAGTTTATCATTGAATAAGGCGTTTGGATTACAATTAAGCATAAAAGCTATCTGAATAATTTGATAAGACATAACTAAACACCAGCACATTATTTTTAAAAAAAATCAAAACGATGAAATGATGTTTTAAATTGATATATAACCCCCTCCCCCCAAAAAAAAATTATAGTTAAGAAATAATACTACAAGACATTTAATCAGTGTAAATTCTGAAATCAACAATAGATCATGTTTGGAAATTCTATCCAGTAAGAGATAAGAATATTTCCTACAGACAACTTTGTATTATTTTTTAAAAGAACGATACGGTAGTAAATCTAGCTGTGGGTAAAAACAAGAAACCCAGTAGCTAAAAGCAAAAATAAAACTGAAAAACCACATAGCTTCTACCTATAAAGCATCCACATCGCGTGGGCAATCCTCTTTTCCAACATCGTGAACAGTAAAACAGTAGTAGCAAGTTGCGCTAAACTTTATTTTAAAATCCTAAATTAGAAAAGTCTTGTAGTATTTATGTGTATAAGTTGCAGCATCCGTACGCGTACACACGTTTATGAAGGTATGAGTTTTAAAAGTGCTACTTTTTTTGTTGAGAAAAGTATGTTTCAAGGTTAATACTCGTACCTTTAACGAACTCGTAACGTCTCTTGGATAATGTTATCCTTAATGTAATTTTTCTGTCTAGTAATTCAAGTCTTCCAAAACCAAAGAAAATGGTTTGAAAGGAAAACCATTGCTGCTAATACAACTATTTCAGCAATCAAAAGGTATCTATGCTTTTCAGCTTAAATGAAGTACTAATAGGTTGTTAGACACACTTTGTTCAAGTGCGTGGAGTGGAAAATTTATTCCCCTAACAATAGAAGACCTTTTTTCCTGTATTGAATTTTTTTCCATTTGTGTTTCCCGTTTTGTTTGAAGTGTCATTAAAAAGTGTTGTTCGCTGATAAGTAAGTGTGTTAACGATGTTATCGGCTTACTGCGGTTATCTCTGAACATTTTCGCTACTTCAAAATGAAATGGCTTGAGTGATCAAGATTTTGAATTTCGGCAAGGAAAATCCGGTGATGGGAAAATGGCATGGATATTATGGGATTGTAGAAACGGAAGGATTAGAAAAAAAATTTCTGTGATCAGTTTTTTTTCATCAATGGTATAAGATAGGACAAAACACTCTTGTGCTGCGTAATATTTTTTTATTAAATGCTGAAGATTAAAAGAAAGCATTTTGAGAAGTCTAGTTGGCAAAGGAGTAGATTTTAAAATTTTTAAAAGTCTAGAAAATTGGTCAAATTCAAATTTTTATTTCGTAATAATAATTGCTGAAATCCCGCGGCTTTAAATATTCCGAAAAATTGAAGTATTACCACACATGATTCGAAGTACAGAAGTCGAAATGTTCTGCGAGCAATATTGCTTCGTATATTCTTAAAGTATTATTTTTTAATTTATATTCTACTTTTCTGCAGTCTTTTACTATTTAGAGGAGATTTCAATAAAATCATAGTTGATTTGTTTTGCATGCTTCATTTAGGTTCTCCAATCTTCACAAATGTCAAACATATAATCAAACATTGAATCTTGTGTTGCGTTTTTGCGTTACTTTGGATTCTGAAGTATCTTCAAACACGTCTTTCAGTAGGAAACAAGCAGTTGAAATTTCTGGTGGCTATCGAGGTATTAACTCTCATTGGCGATATTTTAGGAACCACTTTAACAAAGAACTATTTTTAAAGCTTCAGAGAATACACACGCTCGTATAGAAAATTTACTTTACACACTGCATTCCAAAATCATGGATATTCATTTCGGCTCGCAAATTTGAAGATAAAATATGGCAATGGTTAGTGCACGTGATAGTTGACAAATGATCTTGAAGTCATACATCAGATCACCCTGGAAGTCATTATTTAAATTGTTTTTGTTATGCATTTGAAAAAAAATTCAGCTCAGCAATACATATCACATCCATTAACGAAGAATAAAACAATCAAAAAGAAATCTACCCTCAAGAAATTCGAATCATTTGGAATTGGAATATTCAAAACCTGTTTTGTAAAAATTCATATATTAGAACACTGAAGATTTTTCGATATTTGATGATGCATTCGCTAAGATTCAAAGAAAGAAAAAAAAATCTCCGAGTGAATCATATCTCCAAATTAACACATTACGTTAGAATAAAAAGGCAGAAAGCACAGAACATAAAAAGAATTTTTATGTCGTGACTTTCCATACTTTCCTTACGGCTTGATTTTAATGAAATAAAACGATAAAGCGAGCGTCTGATAAAAACTCCTTTTCTTCTTTGGCGATCTTTGTCTCTTTCACGCGCAAATTACAGGCTTCGCTTCATCATGGATCACTGGTTTTAAAAACGAAAACTTTTCGCTCTGTTTACTTATATTTTCCCACTCGCCGATTCAACTTTATTTGTTTTTTGGTTTTACGTGTCTGTTTATTTAATATTTTCTCCAGATGTGCTATGTCTGTGTATATTATTTCTGTTTCAAAATTTTGCGTTTGGGAAAGGTAGTGATTAAAGATCTGATACGAAATATTATTTAATATTAAAAAAAAGTTTTTTTAAACAACGAACAAAACACAACATGCATGCACGCTCTAATGTTATAAGATAAAATTGGTTTATAACTTTTAAAACTATTGTTGTAATATAAGTACTGTTATATATAATTTAAAACTGCGGTTGACTGGGTTTTTAGCTTACATCAATAATAATTTAAATATTATTAAAATTATTTCATTTATTTGATCATTAATGCTATAGCTGTTTTAAGTGTCTATTTATTTGATATTTTCTCCAGATGTTTGTGTGTGTATTATTTCTGTTTTCAAATTTTGCTTTGGGGAAAGGTAGTGATTAAAGGTCTTAAACGAAATATTATTTAATATTAAAAGAAAGTTTTTTTAAACAATGAACAAAAAACAGCATGTATGCACGCTATAAAGTTTTAAGAAGATTAAATGGAAATACAATTTTTAAAACTACTGTTGTATATAATTTAAATCTACGGTTGATTGGGTTTCTAGCTTGCATCAATAATAATTTAAATATTATTAAAATTATTTCATTTATTGGATCATTAATTCTATAGCTGTTTTAGGAGTCTTTTTATTTAATATTTTCTTCAGATGTTTGTGTGTGTATTATTTTCGTTTCAAAATTTTGCTTTTGTGAAAGGCAGTGATTAAAGATCTTAAACGAAATGTTATTTAATGGCCGTTTGTTATAAGAAATATTTTTTAAACAGCTAGGAAAAACAACATGCATGCACACTCTAAAGTTATAATAATTAAAGAAGATTTAATTGGAATATAACGTTTGAAAACTCCTGTTATAATATACTGTATTTAGTATTTCGACTTTCACGTCATATGTACCGATATATCAAAAGCTGTAACATAGCGGTTTAGACGTGTATCATACAGCACGGTTGACTGGGTTCCTAGCTTGCATCAATAATAATTTCAATGTTATTAAAATTTCTTCATTTATTAGATACTTAATTCTATAGCTGTTTTATGATTTATTTAGTTTTACGAGTCTGTTTACTTATATTTTCTTCAGATGTCTGTGTGTGTGTATTATTTTTGTTTAAAAATTTTGCTTTTGAGAAAGGCAGTGATTAAAAATCTTAAACGAAATGTATTTAATGGCCATTTGTTAAAAGAAAAATTTTTTTAAATAAAAAAAATGTATGCACGTTCTACAGTTATTAGAATTAAAGAAGATTAAATTCGAATATAACGTTTAAAACTATGTACTATTGCAATATACTGAATTTAGTACTTCAACTTCTACGTCAAGTGTACTAAAATATCAAAAGTCACCACATAGCGAATTAGACGCGTATCACACAACATGGGTGGTTGGGTTTCTAGCTTGCATCAAAAATAATTTCAACATCAGTAAAATTGTTTCATTTATTAGATCATTATTTCAGTAGTTGAGTTTCTATACTTGAGAAGTTCACTTTCATATAAACATTATTCTCGTTCATGTCAAATTACAAGTTTATTGTAGCCTTTAAATACGTTTTACCATCTTTATTTAGGCACTGTTTATTAATATAGTAGGAACAGTTTCCCTTTTTTAACTCTTGTTGTTTGTTATTTTATAGTTCTACATAAAGGGTCTTAGTAAAGTGCATTCGACACAAGTGAATAAAGGGCATGCATTCATTATTTTATATCCATTTATTTCTTGTTGGTTCTTTCCACTGAACTTTTACGTACATTTACATAAAAAAATGCTATCAGAAGGTGCTATGAGAATACATGTTATTAATATGCTTTGTTACGGTGTTTTTCAAACAGAGCATCTAAGGGTGGTCGTGAGAATTTTTCTAAATCCAAAATTTCTATTTTAAAAAACAGAAAAGAAAAATTCAGGTAGTCTCTTCTAACGAAACTACCGCGGGTTATTAACGTAGGATTACTTATCGTTGTTTACCTCTTTTGTATGTAGATATGTATATATGTATCTATATATATGTAAATATGTGTATGTATATATATATATATATATATATATATATATATATATATATATATATATATATATAAATGTATATATGTATGTCAAAATTTTGATGCATTTTGGTACTTTTCTGTTTAACTGTTTACTGCTTGACCGAGCGATACAGACTGGGCTTGGCACACCGCCTAAATTATAACTCGCGACACAGGACATCTGAAATTTTGCTTTCCGGAGGACCGTTATGGAGGTACGTACTCCTATGTTAAAAAGAAAGAGAAAAATTGAAACGAAAATGAAGGACAGCATTTTAATAATTAATTAAAAAGTTTTAGTTGAACATTTTAGAGCTAAAAGAGTTAAACCATAGTTAATTGAATTTAATGCAGTACTTTTTCTTCTTTTCTCTTCATCGCATTATAAAAATTTTATTTCATATTTGAAAACACGGTTGGTTAAAGTGAATTAAAATCAAAATTTTATGTTTTAATTCCTCCGAGCTTTAAAATCCCCCCCGTCACTCTAAAAGACACCAATGACTAAAATCATAAAAAAAAAGTCGGTGTTGATTTTAACACTAAGAAATGTACAGTAGTCAATAACCGAAATCTGGTATGCATTAGAAAAGCTTTAAATTCAACTACCATAAAATTCAGTTCGATCCAAAAAAAAAAAAGCGTCGGAAGCAAAACTTTCATCAAAAGACGGCTTCGAAGGCGAAATTGTTAAAAATCGGTGTATTATTATTCTACCCATAATTAAACAGCCTTTTCCCTGACATTTTGGTCATGATATTCAAATGATGGATTAAAGTATACACTGTGTTGCAGATTTTAATTTGTATGCCTTGACTTCCTATTATCCGCGCGGGACACCTGCACCGCCGCGCCGTCCCAAAGTCGTGACAAAATGCCGCAAAATGTCTGGCACTGCTTTTTTAACGTTCTCCCGCTGTTTTCGGGTGTGTCCCCAGTTCAGCTTCCTCTGGGATTTCCCGTCTCCGCGTTTTACCTCTGTAAATGGTGTTGCCTTCGAATCCCCCGCCGAAAGGCGACCTTAAAGCGACGTCGAATGGATTTTCGATTCCGTATTCGGAGATCGAAACAGTATCTTGAAATGACAGCATAAGAAAAAAAACATGTGACCTTTATATTTAAATTAACCATTTAATGAAAACTATTTTAATTTATAACTTACATGCATTTGTGTGAGTTATAGATAGATAGATAAATAGATATGGATATACGATTTGTATATATATATATATATATACACAGTCGAATCCAGTTAACTGGGCCACTGGTTAATCGGACCAGTCGCTTATTCGAACCGAATCCTAAAGAACCGAAACAAATCCTATTGAGTAAGCCTAATAGGGTACGGTTATTAGAACCAGCCGGTTATTAGAACCAAAATGATCGCGTCACGATGTGGTCCGATTAAACGGAATCGACTGTATATATATATATATATATATATATATATATATATATATATATATATATGTGTGTGTGTGTGTGTGTGTGTGTGTGTGTGTGTGTGTGTGTGTGTATATATATATGTATATATATATGTATATATATATATATATATATATATATATATATATATATATATATATACACACACATACATACACATATATACATACATACATACATACATGCATACATACATACATACACACACACCAGGGGATGGCCGAATGGCTAGGGCACTGGACTTCGGTTCAGATGCTATGGGTTCGAGTCCCACAGTTGGCATAGATGGTTGTTGCCGTTCGGAATCGGCTTTAAACTATAGCTTTCGGCATATATATATATATATATATATATATATATATATATATATATATATATATGTATATATATATATGCAGTGAAACTTCTAACACTGCAAATTCACGACTCTATAAAGCCAATGTTATGGAAGAAACCTCTTTTCGACGGCCACCTCTCTAAACGGCCGTTTTTTCTTTGATGCATCACTGGCCGCCGTAGGAAGTTTCACTATATGCGTATATATATCAATAGCATTTGCAGTAGCACTTGATAAAAATAATTCACCATGACGTACAAAACACACAGCCCTCAAACCATAGTAGACAAAAATTTACATATAAAAGCAAATGAAATGTTAATACTTGTAGGTTAAGACATTCAATAATAACCAAAGAAACTGAAAAAATGATACAAGAAATATTTATATAGTTCACTGGTGTCAACCAGTTTGTAGAGCCTGAAGCCGCTCTCCGGCTCACCTATATCCATCATGAATATTCCCAGACAGCGCTGGCAGTGCTTGAGAGAAGCCCAACATCCATCATACTCCCAATCTCCCACAGAATGCTGTTTCGACTGGCGAGGATTTGTAATCCGAATAAGCACTTAGGCATGCAGTCATCCCCAGTATCCACCCGGAAGACTGCCGCAGAATATTGCCTTAGGATATTTGGAGTTTTATCAAGATTGTCCTTCCAGTCTTCATCCTTGATGAGTTCAAACTATCGGATCTTATAAATTTTTTTCAATATATTTTTAGCAACTCTCACAATCGATGAAAAAGGGCATTGTGCCTTGTGAGAATTGCATTATTTACGTACCCATCCCTGCCTTTTATCGGAATTGAGAATATTTGAATATTTGTTCTATAAATGGATATAATGGTAATGGAATAGATAATATTTTTTCAGAAATAGATATACAGACATTTGTAGAAGCCTTCGTAAATTCTATTATCATATTGTTTTTTTTTTTTACTCTACGCTAGTAAATTTGTATGATGTTGTAACTTTTAAAACTATAGGATTAAACAAAAAATTCTTGGTTCTGATAAGGTTCTGTTGTTCGTTTATTTCTTTGAAGGACTGCGCACTAAAGGACGCACACACATTATATATATATATATATATATATATATATATATATATATATATATATATATATATATATAAACTTATTCTGTATCCTTACATTAACATGTTCTCAAGTTTAAAATGATCTCGTTTAAAATTACTGGCAATGGTATTGCCGAAAGTTAAAGTTAATATAACGGAACCCCTCCCCCCCCCCTGAAATGAATAAATAAATATGAACAAAAGAATAATAAGAATAAAATAGAAACAAAATATATGAATATGTTAAAATATTCTAAATTAAGTACAAATTACTCTAATAGTGCATAAGTCATCTAATAAGCCAAATAAAATTATAAGTAAAAGTAGAATTCACTGTAGCCTAATTTGTATGGATAAGATCCTAAAAATATCATCCGAATAGCGGCATTTAATCCCTCCCACTGAAGCACACTATTTAGGACAATAGATTTAAAATGGCTATGTGCTGGGAAGAGAGCTTTACAGGTGTGTTGCCAAATTATGATAAATAAATGTAACTTATTTCTGTAAAAAAGTGGAAATAATAGGTTGTGTGATGTAAAACACAGATTAAATAAAATACATAAATATAGAAATAAATAATCTAAAAGAAAATTTTATGAAAACAAAGGGGAAGAAAAGGGCTTTTCTTTCTTTCTTTTCTTATGATCTGAACTAAGAACATTAGGATATTTACTTATTTTTTTTTAATCTGACAATTTTATGTATGCGAACTGTGAATAAATCCGTATGCAAAGCCTTAAGATTTATCTTTGTTGCAGTTTTGCAGTTATTATATATGAAGTATGTGCTCGAACCGTCACATCCTGTCCCATTATGCTCGTGTAATATACATTTAAACTTCCAAATTCACCTTAGTCTTTCAACTTCTTAACTTCTATACTTTAAGAAGACAAGTAAAGTGACTTTTCTAGAATAATTTGACTCCCAGAACAAACGAAGCACTCAGTCAAACAAACGGGAAAAAAAGGGGGTTTTGACTACGCCTATGCTTATTTATCCCGCTGAAAAGTAATCTAGAGTAAGTAAAGGATTGCCTGAAAAATCTCGTACACGCCTATGCTTAGCACATATGCACTAATCCGACAATGTCATTTCTCCTCCATCCCTCTGCCACAATCCGTCTCGAACAAAAGAGTTACAAATCTCCAGCAAGATACATCGTGAGGTTTCGAGGGGAAAAAGGGGGCGTGACCCACCTCGTACATCACCCGGGTTCAGGTTGCTCTGCGGCTGTTTATACTCTTTGGCTCAGGTGCGAGAGGCCGTAAGACCGGGATTGAAGACGCACCAAATCCGTTGCAGAGAAGTTTTTAAGAGAGCAAAAATCCCGGCCTAAAAAAGAAAGGGCTTCCATCGTCTCAGCCCCCCCAGGGTCGTCAACCGCCGGCGCCAGATGCCAGCGCTCAGGATCGTTTTTATGGAGTGGCACGTTCTCATTAAAATCTCGGTTTATTAGCCGGCATAAATCAGACGGTTAATTGGAGTCGCTGCTGCAACCGCGGCTGGAGTGTGAGAGAGAAAGGGTCAGCCGGGTGTTGTTTATGAGGGTGTTAACAATTAACGGGCAGGAAAGAGGCGAGATGGTTTTTATGGGGGAAGTGTCTTCATTAGTTAAGGAAACATGACGTTGTGTTGTAAGTCAGCGTAGGTTTGCTTATCAGATTAGCAACAGAGGGCGTGGAGGAGCTTCCATGCTCTCCTGCCAACTGATTTATTATAATTCCTTTTTATTGTTGTTTCTCTCGCTTTGGCATGTCAGCAGCTTTCTTCTCCAGTTAACATACATTTTTTAATCGTCTTTTAATTTTTTTGTATAATTGATGCATCGAAGTGGGAAGATATTGGTATTCCGAGCTCGTTTTTCTATTATGTATGAAAATCATTTGACTTTTGCCAGTCAGCCCAATTATCAAGTTCGCGAATTTGTCCGCATTTTAGCAGATTTACATTTAGGGTAATAAATTAACCCTGCTCACACGTGAGGTCACGATACGTCTCCTGAATACTTGCTCGAGTGATTCGCCACGAAAAAAATTGCAGCTTAAATTTTGCTGTGCATTAACCCTATTGGAGTCGCTCAATTCAGTGTTAACCTATGGAGAAACTTTGTCCAAAGATTGACGACTTGGATTGAAAGAATTTTTTTTTGAAATTGTACTCCGTAATAGAAAAAAAAATTTTACACCTTGGGACATTTTTCTTTTTTTTTTTAAATTGCAAATAATGTTTTTAAATTTAAATGATCCGGTGAAAAAAATCTGGTATAGTGTGTTTAGAACGCTCATCAATCCTTTGAGGGGGGAAATTTATAAAAGGAATCCTGTTGCAAGCTGCAAAAAATGTTCAGGCCATCTGAAAATACCATTTTGTTTGATTATCAGCATTTATGTAGCTGTAAATAGTAGACAAATTTTCTCCATAGGTTAACATTGAGGTGAGCGAATCCAATAGGGTTAGTACACAGCAGCCTAAATTCCGTTCTTGAACTTGATTTTCACAGCTTTTATATATGAATGAACCAGTCTTCATTCTGTCTCCGGTGCAAGCAGCACTACCGATCATCCAAGTTCCTATCATGTAAAAAGGCATCTACTTTACAGCACCAGTATTTTTAACAAAATAGCTTTTCTTGGGTTACGATATCAGTCCATAATCTCCAAGGTTCCCTACGTAATCCAAGATTTTTTTTTCTTTATCATTAAGACTGCTGTGCACTAGCCCTATAGGATTCTCTCACCTTGATGTTAACCTATGGAGAAAATGTGTCTACTAGTATTTACAGCTACACAAATGCTGATAATCCAATAAAAATGGTATTTTCAGATAGCCTGGACTTTTCTGCACCTTACAACAGGATTCATTTTATAATTTTCGCCCACCAAAGGAATTTCGGAGCATTTAAAACACACTAGACCAGATTCCCCCCTCCCCGAATAATTTAAATTTAAAACTATTATTTTTATTTTTAAAAAAACGAAAAATGCCCCAAAGTGTCAAATTTCTTTCTCTATTACGGACTACAATTTTTTAAGAGGGTCCGAGGCACATTTAAAACATTTTTTTATTTATTGAGTTAAAATTTTGAATTTTTTTGTGATGGTTAACCACATAATTTGTAAACAAAATAAGATCATAAAACTTCTCATAAAGTTTTTAAAAAATTTAAAAACTTAAATTTTAAAAAATTTAAAAATTTAAAATTTAAAAAAAGTGGGGTAATTTAAAATCGTCATAACTCCAAATATAATTTCAAAATTTTTTCATTTAATGAAACATAAAAATGGAAGTTTCAATTTTGTTTCAGCCTTTTTTAAAATATTAATTTTTAAAAAAATAAAAATTATTTAGACAAAAAATTTCAAAAATTTTATGTAACTTATTTTTAAAAACTCATATTTTCAAAAGTAAATATTATTTTCAAATTTTCTGAAATAATTGTAAAAGGCTAGATAAGTAAAATAATTGTAAAAGACATGTTCCAAGTTTTAACCATTTATCTTTAATGGTTCTTGACTTATAACAATAGACGAGAAATGGGGGAAAAATCTATCATGCAGAAAAACACATTTACAGGTTTAAACAAAGATTAGCTGCTATTAGAAGGTTGCAAACAAAAAAATTAATATTTCCTGTTCTAATTAAGTTAGAAACATGATTTAAACATCATTTTAAGCGGAAAAGAACACAGAATATTTTAATACCATAAAACTTTTTCCAAAAATTTGAAGAATTTTGTGTCTTGGACCCCCTTAAAAAAATCCTTCAATCCTAGTCGGCAGTCCTTGGAGAAAATTTCTTCAAAGGTTCACATTGAGGTGAGCGAATCTAATAGGGTTAGTACACAGCAGCCTTAAGTATAAAACTTCTAACAAGCTTGTGATATGAAAAGTTAGGCCCTCTGGAAAATTGTTTATTATTGTTCTGTTAATTTTTCCCATCTACAATTATCATCTTTAATCAGTTGGATTTACTGGCAATAGAATAACATCTGATACAGGGTATGTAAATATATGCTTTCAGAAAATATACTGAAAGCATAGATAAATAAGAAGAAATAATTTGGTAATAATTAATATATTCCTTTCTTATGCCTTTAATTTACATCTTCTTTAATAGACCTCCTTACAACAGAATACATATAAGCAGCAAAACTGACCATTAAAATAATTTTTCATCATTGTGGTAGAGCTTCATTGCCCTAAAGACTATTTCACTGGCTTTAACATTAGTTTTGATACTTTCATAATGGACATATTTCTGACATCTGCTTTTTTGGTGACAATGAAAGTAAAAAATAATTTATGGCAAAAATTGTTAGGTAATCTAACAGATTTTCTTTATTTGATATAAAAAAAACTATAGGATATATGATATTTATACGAACGATACTTCTTGCTTATTCATTGTAATAATGCGTTATCAACTGAAGCGAATCGTCTTTGTGGCAGATTTGACACATTTCAATAACGATACAATTAGTCATGTAGTGCAAAACATACAAGAAAACTGACACACTTACACAGTTTTTTTACAGATATATTTTTAATATGACTTCCAATAATGTTGACCACTGTATTAATCTATCGATCTGTGCTATTTATCATACTGGAATGGTGTCCCTCTACGAGGAGAAAATTTAGATTTAATATTTTTTTCAAATGTGGATAGTATTGTTGTACTGATACAAATTTATAATTTCTTTTTGTTTATTATGCAGAAACCGGTGGAAAAAGTCTTTAGGTATAGGGGTAAAAATAAATAAATAAAAAATAATAATAATAAATTATATATATATATATATATATATATATATGTATATGTGCTATTTATTTACTCAAAGAATGTTCATAAAATTTTATCTATTTGAGAAATACCTTTGATTCGGCAAAAGGCGTCACTTCCAAGAGGACATTGTTTCAGTTGTTATACACACAATCGTCGTCGGGCATTACAAATGAAACAAGAGCGAAAGCGTGGAAATAAAACGTTAAAATTGTATGCAGGGAGAATACAGAAATATAAATGTATCTGTGCGTGCGTATCACTTATTACATCAGATTTTATTATTGTCCGAATCATACAAAAGCTAAATAACTGGAAAGGAGTTAAAAAAAAAAAAAAGAAGTCTCCATTTCAACTGATGAATGTATCTCTACAAGAGGGGAGGGAAGAGGGGGGGAGAGAGAGAGATCTCGACATATAGACTTCACGCTTCAGCTGAAACATTTTTAACAACCTACATCATAGATGGCGAACCTATGGCACGCAAAAAGCGTTTTTCTGGCACTCGGACTACCGATTTTTTGACAAGGTTGAATTCGGATGACTTTGGAATGCATTTAAATAGGTTTCCAATTCAGTTCTGTATGGCAGCCAAAATGTGTCGATTTTAAAAATGATCTGGAAACTAATGAAACAGAATAGTTATACATATAGTAGCATTAGTATACATATAGTATACATATAGCAGCATTTTTATGAATAGTTTATACGAACATAATTAATAAAAATGCCGCAGATGAAATTCAAATTTGCGAACCCGAAAATTTCACATGCTACTAAAAACTACTTCTGGCTTTTTCGTTAATCTTTTCAGCGTATGCATATACACTTTTAGAATGAAATGAGCTTTATAAAAGAAAAATAGTATTATAACTAAACGGAGTGTTGAATTTAGTGCCCCAAATGTTCTGCTCTCAGCGACTAAATACCACTATTTATAGGCTAAAATCGTATTAAGCAACAATTGATTTAACTTTCATTATTTAATTTATACGAAACACTATTTTATTATTATTATTATTATTCCAGCAGGATTTTTCTCTTTTATTATCACAATCATAATTCGTTATAATTAATAATCTATTGCTAAGAGTTTGATTTTTTCCTATTAATAAACTAGATGGCATCATAGCACATGAAGAAATATTGTTTTTAAATTTTTGGGGAACGTGCGCAAGGAAAGGTTCGCCACCCCTGACCTACATTATTGCGTAGAATCAATTCTAGTTGCACCTATATCCTATCTGCATTTGAGAGATAAGTTTATATGCATATTCCAGCAAATAAAATGAGTTTATCGTCACTTTTCCTCTTTACTTTTGGTATGAAATGTCGAAATTTTAATCTTAATTGTTTTAGAATATAAATCCAACTTCTTAATCTCAACTTGAATGGTTTCAAAGTACCCTCAAACCGGTTTTGGGGCGGTAGATAGGGAAAACATTTATAGAAAAAAAAAACGCACAAAAAAAATCTCGGAAAAAAATTCCGTAAAATAGCTTAAAATTCCCGTTTAGTTAATTTCTTACACTTTATTACTTTTATTTACATTACGTATTTTTATGAACTTTTTTTACACATGCCGCACGCAAAAATTCGCACTAAAACAATAGCACAAAAAACCGCACAATAAAAATCACAAAAAAAAACTCACAAAAAATCACTTAAAATAACCTAAAATTCCCTTTTCGTTAATTTCTTACACTTTATTACTTTTATTTACATTATATATTTTTATGATGGACTTTTTTTACACATACCGCAACCAAAAATTCGCACTAAAACAATAGCACAAAAAAACCACACAATAAAAATCACAAAAAAACTCACAAAAACTCACTTAAAAATAACCTAAAATTCCCATTTAGTTAATTTCTTACACTTTATTACTTTTATTTACATTATGTATTTTTATGGACTTTTTTTACACATATCGCACGCAAAAATTCGCACTAAAACAATAGTACAAAAAAACCACACAATAAAAATCGTATAAAAAAAAACTCAAAAACTCACTTAAAATAACCTAAAATTCCCATTTAGTTAATTTCTTACACTTCATTACTTTTATTTACATTATGTATTTTTATGGACTTTTTTTACACATACCGCACGCAAAAATTCGCACTAAAACAATAGCACAAAAAAAACCACACAATAAAAATCGCACAAAAAGAATCTAACGAAAAAATATCACTTACAATAACTTAAAATTCCCATTTAGTTAATTTCTTACATTTTATTACTTTAATTTATATTATGTACTCTTATGGAATTTTTTTACTGCACACAAAAAAATCGCACAAAATCAATAGCACAAAAAAATCGCACAAAAAGGTTTGAGTGTAATAAATTTCAACCCTCAATTGAAAACTAGGCACACACACAAATACATTCATATTTGAAAAGGTTTGTAAAGAAAAATTTAAATTATATAACTAATGAAACTAAATAAAACTGCAAGAAAACTAGAAACTCTTAGTTAAACCCTGAAATAGCTATTGAAAATAGAACGAAGAAAGATACCTAAAATTTCTTTCATTATGAAATATTTACACTGAAATCTCAATCATTCATTTCATGGGTCATTCGTTCAATCCAAAGAAAAAAAAAAGTAAGCAGTCAAAACAATTTTTTTGAACAAACAAAAAAAAAAAGTCAATATGGCTATCGTGCATGTAGGATAAAATTTAAAATAAACAAATTTCGTCAAAATAATCGTAATATTTCCGTTTTATTATTAATGTAACGTATAGATTCCTCTAAAACGCCGGACGTTTTCCCTAAATATTAATCTCAGGTTAATGAGCCTTGTTTACACCACGTCTTGTGCATGTAGGTTAAAATTTTAAATTAAATAAATTTCGTCAAAATAATCATAGATTCAGGAGTAGTATTTCCGTTTCCTTATTTATGTTACGTATTGATTCCCCTAAAACGCCGGACGTTTTCCCCAAGTTTTAATCTCAGTTTAGCAAACTTAGTTATACCATGTCGATTTTCAAATGACTTGGCATTTCATTTATACATATGCAAAACATCATATAACTTATATATAAACACTACATCTACTCGGCATTACTTTCCTTTTCTTTAAAGGCTATTTCACCATCAACGGGGTCGTGTCTCTTTAAAATCTGCACTTTAAAGTGAATTCTGGTTTTGCAATGACATTTATCCAACATTTTGTTACCTCCTGGTAAGGTAATCTATAGTATTCAGCAGTCGACTGTTGAGATATTGGAAGAACAGTTTCTCCCACGGTCATTTCAGCGAAAGTCCTAAATCCTGGCTGAACACTAACGGAAGGGTTAGGCTTCTTATAATCAAAAGAAAACAATTACTGTTCCCCTGCCCCAAAGAAAGCCATTTATCACTTTCGCGGCGTTCCCAGGAGGTTCGAGGGGCAGCCATCATTCATGCCAGGATTCTAATCAACTCGAAAAGTCACCGAACACCATAGATCTTCGAAGACCTCCAGGTTGCATAGAGAGTTCTCTGGAATTCCTTTTTTATCTTTTTTGGGGGGGACCCTACCTTTCCTTTTCAGTTACGTTTTGACCTAGAGCTGGGTTGTATATAACGTACCGACCGTCGCTCTCGGGAGACTACATCCTTCTGCGTCACAACCGATAAGGAGTTTCGAAGTATAAAGGGTTTGCGTGTGTTAAAAAGTGTTGTTTATGTTATTTATCACCATTAGATGAAGCCTAGAGATCGCGAAGAATTCCTCCACCAGATACGTGAATGGATTTTTCTCAGAAGGGGGAAAATATCCATTTGCAGGTAACCGTTTTCTTTCAAATATCAATTTGCAAATGGTCATGATTGTGTGATGACTAGGGATACGTAATTTTCGTATTTACGAAATAGATGGAATAAATGCGAAATTTGCCGATATGAGCGAATAAATGAGAAGTTATTTTTTACTACTTTTCGGTAAAAACTCAGTGATAAACGGTTTTTAAAGCGAAATTAGGTATTAGTAGTAATAATCTATTAACATAATTGCTCATCTAAGACCATCCACGGTCTTTAAATGAGAAATCTCACTCACGAAATTTGCTTATTACTTATTGCTAAAGACTTAAGGAAGAGAATGGGGAGACTACTACAATGTTAGCTTTTATCTAAGAATTTTGATACTTACCAAACCAAGTAAGTAAAATTGTGATTTTTTAAAAATAAATGCGAAATGTTTGAATTTATATATATATATATATAATATATAAATATATATATATATATATATATATATATATATATATATATATTTATTTATTTATTTGTGAATAAATGCGAAATTTTATAAGCTGAAATTTTTTTAGGAATTTTTGATATTTTTTATACGAAATTTACGTACCCCTAGTGATGACTTAAAAGGAGTATTGAGGATGAAAAGTAATTTTCTTTTATTTCCAGTAGTTATGTTAATAAATTCGATCGATTTTTATGTACATTATTCGTAATTTTAATGCTTAGAAGTACGCATTCATTTTCTTAAGCTCTGGGCATCTATATTTTTCTCTCTTCTTGTAATAATTAAAGGCTAATTTTTAAGGTATAGTGTGTACGATGACATTTAAACGCTGCTTTCGGGAGAAAAAAAAATTTATAGAATGAAGAAAAAAGTATGTCTAAATGAATTATAAAAAAAATTTAAGTTGGACCATACCGAAAAATTATGCGAAAATTATTTCTGTCATAAAACATGTTAAGTTGAACAGATAAAAATGCTGACCAGATAAAAAGTTGAACAGATAAAACTTATCACTGACGAAATCTTTGTCATTTTTATTCACTTATCTTTAAAAATGCATTTATTATCTGAGCTATATCACTGAAATTACTCATCAGATGTAATCATAGCTTGAAATCGTAGCAAAATTGCTATATTTGTTACATTGATTATTTCTATTACTGTTTTTAATCTTTATTAAAATGTATCCTAAAATATTTTTAACATCTTGACAAAAAAAAAAAAAAAATTACAGAAAAAGTTTCTATTTCTAACATCCTTCAAAAGCATTTTTTCATTTTGTTTGTAGGGATTTTCTGGCATGTACGTTTAAAATTTCCTCGCACAGAGTTCTTAAGGGCTATTTTTAACTTTTTTTTATCTGATTGTCTTATATTAAGTAGGATGTTATACGGGCGAAAAAACTATAAACGTTTCTATAAATCTGGGTTGCCAGCTATGATGCACTTCAGTTTCACGGGTTTTCTCTATCACCTTATATAATTTCCTCTACAATTTGCAACGACAACATAGGCAGCCCCAGAACGCCCTCTACTTCTCTAATTACTGTTCAGATACTCCCGTACAGCGTGATCACATCTCACAAACTCATTCAGTTTTTGCAAATACAGTCGAACCCCGCTATAGCGAACCCGGTATATAACGAACTCACGAATATAACGAACGAAAATTTTGGTCCCGCCGTTTTCCTATTGTACGTAACTTAATTAGTATTGTGTCAGTTCAATGTAATCGATTTTAGTCGATTTAATTCATTAATGATCATTTTTAATCGATTTTATCATATTTAAATTCATCATTATTGAATACACATTACATCTAATGAGTTATACATTTTATGAACTCTAGCATTTTTCCTAATGGTTCGGATATAGCGAAACACCGGATAAAGCGAACAAAACCTTTGGTACCTTGAAGTTCGTTATAACGGGATTCGACTGTAATAATAGAATCAAATGGAGAATCAGCAGAAACAGCACTTTTCCCGAATGGAGAAAATCCTGCATGTGTAGAACATAGTTTATCTCCACCCCACGTTCCTCTAGACCAGTTTTCCTCTAGTTTTAACTCGGATAATGCATTAAGAAAATTAATTTTTTTTCTTCTTTCAGCTAAGAAAAATACGTATAAAAGAAAGCTTGCAAATGCTCAGTACTCCATAAAAAACTGTAGTTTTTAGCATTATTTTTAGCGGAAACGTTCCGAGAATTTATAACTTTACGAGAGAACGAATAATTGAAAAACATACATGAGACGTTTTTCTGTTATTACTCTTTTGATATCATACTGAATATACTAATAATTCTGCGTGGAATTATCGACATTTCAAACTCGTGGGCTGTCCTATACAGTAAAAATGGTACGGGTGTGCCACATTTGTATTTTTCCTACGATGAGTAAGTATGTAATGTCCATTCAGAAAGTTAAATGCAGCATAGCAGTCCTCCATTCAGTGGTATTCTTTCTGTGTCATATCACTGTATAGTAGTTATGTTCTGCATAATAATCAGTTCATTTATTAATGAATGAATCTCCAGACAAGAGAACTGGTACCTTGGCTGTTGATTATAATATACTTTTTTTTTTCCATCAAAGAATGGGAGTAAGAATCCGAATTTTGCTTTTCTTTAACTTTTCTTGAAAGGCGGGATTTTAGAATAATAGATTATAGTTTGAGGAAAACTATATTAACAAATTCGCCTCACGTGGATTTAAATATGAAAGTTTTTTTGTTTTTTTAAGTCTAATGCGGAGGTTCTAAAATTAAATATGAAAGTTGATCAGCTGATTATGTCTATTACAGAAAGAAAAATGCAATTTAGAATAAACAGAGTAAATAAAATCTGATTAAAAAAAATCCGGTAAGATCTTTAGAATAGTAATTTTCTTTCTTTTTCAAAATGTTTCTGGTTATTTGTGAAATACATGACTCCCTTGCTTATAGATAAAGCAATCTAACTGCAGTTTTATATCAAGACGGTGTGTAAAGTAGCAAGATTAACAAATTCTTCAAGGAATTCCCTATTAAGCACCTATTTAACGTAGAGACTCGTTAGGGGCCGTTCAAGTATTAAGTAAACACATTTTTAGTCATTTTAGACCCCCCCCCCGGTAATCAATAATAAGCATATCCCCCCCCCCCCCCTTCCAATTTAGCTTACGTAAGATTTGGTAAAATTCTTGTCACCATTCCAAGGTCATTTTTTTTAATCATTCATTTTATTGTACATTTCTAAGTAAAAGCATATATATATATATATATATATATATATATATATATTAAATCGTTATCAGTAAATACAAAGAACAATAAATGAAAATAGTCGGAATTATATCAACGATCTAAAGGTTTTATTAATTCTTTCAAAGTAAATTGTAAAATACAAAAGTAGTAAATATATAAGTACAGATGGCATTTGCATTGATGTAGTCAGGAACACAGCGCGTGCTCTTACGTACATGTTTTCTGTCGTACGTAAGCCGTACTCTGAATCCCCCCTTCCCCCTTGTCAGCAAAAATAGGCAAAGCTTGAGCCCCATCACCCCTTAAGTGCTTACGTAATACTTAAACGGCCCCTTACTGGATATAGTTAACCATACATTATAAAAAACGAAATCCCACTTTCATGTTAAAAAATGCTATTTGTTTCAGTGTGCAATATTTCTGGGTAGTGGGTTTACCTGCTTTGCTAATATCACTTTTGCGTCTTAAACATATTTTCTTACCTTTTTAGTTATACTTCCATCTTTGTTGTATGCTCAAAGCAATATTTCATTTTTACAATGTACTTACCTCACTGTTTATTAAATACCGTACATGACTATCATAAGTTAAAAGCGATATATTTTTATTAGAATTCTGATAAATTGTAAAATAAATTCTTCAACATTGAATCACCTCGAAATTTTAAAGTCAACTCGTGGCTGAAATCCGAAGCCACTCTTGCATTTGTGACTGCACCCTGAAGCTTCATTTCTCGCATAGTTGTTACTCGTTTGTAACGTCTTAAAAAAGTTTAACGACACCGTGATTGAACAAGCCGAACCCAACTTTGCACCTCTTTTTTTATTATTATTATTAACTTGCTCTTCCTGTCTGACTTTTGACTTGTGAACTTCACCGTGTCTCAAGGTCGGGGGATTTAAAGGTTGAGAGGTAGGGGAAGGGAAGGAGGGGGGAGACATTAATGGCTCTATAGTGAATAGCAACAGTTAGCAACACCAATGTATTTCTCTCTTCAGAGACTATGAAAGAAAGAATAAAAGGAGCTGTTGAACTCTTCAGAATTTTTTTTTTCACCCGTAGTGGGAAGTTAAGCGAATGATTTGAAACGTTTTCCCGCCAGAGAAATGGTTTACCTCTCTAATAGCAGTTTAAAAAGCTTGAACCTTGCGTTTAAGGGTGGATAGTTTGAGTAAAGTAGGTATGGCCTGCGAATATTAACTTATAGTACTTGTTTCATTGTTCAGCTTAAGTTTTCGAAAAGAAGCAAGGGTATTTTTGGTCGGTATACTTCCAAAGCATAATACTGCTTCAAAGAAGAATAAGAAGGGAGAAATAATATTTATTCCGGGGAGGGAAATTTAAAGGGAAAATGAATCTTCCTTTAAATTCGGCGTAGCTCGAAGATGAGTATAATATGCTTTTGGGCGTTTTTTAAAGTATAGTTTATCCATCACACACAATTAACATGACGGTTTCAGCATGTTAATCATATTTTTAGCTAAAATTTTTCCTAAAATCACTTTTTACAGAGTTTTCACAAGTCAGAAAAAACCTGGAATTCTTGCAAAATCAGAAGATTTCATTGTTTTTGCGTAAAATTTCAAAGAATATTAAAAATTTATTCAAAAACGTCCTAAACTCACAAAAACATTGAAAGTTCAAGAATTAATTAGATATTTAAACCAGGTTTTTTAACTTAATCGGGAACTTAATTTTGAACTTAATCATAATTTTGAACTTAATTAATTTGAAAGACATTTCTTTATCATACTGGCCAGGGAATTTCATTATAAGATGTCAGGGAATACATTATTCAAAAGTTTGTAGAAGCCACGTGTTACCATTTAAAACCAGTGCTATTTTAGTGTAATCTTAAATGACTTCAACTTTTCTGTGAACTGTAAAGATCATATATATATATATATATATATATATATATATATAAAATATGTATATATATTATATTTATTATATATAATTTTTTTATTTTTATTAAGTAAGAAATTGAAAATATCTTTATATACCTGACAAAATACAAAATATTCTTCTCTAAAAATCTTCCCATAAAGTTGAGGTGCGTCTTATCGTCCGGTGCATCTTATGGTTTCTAAAAATACGGTAATTTAAATACTTTGTTATGTAAGTTGGAACTGATGGATTTGGACTTAGACAATCTGAAAAAAAATTATACCGAAACTGCCTTTATGATTCCTCTGTTCTTCATTTCTCTGCTGCCTAAACATTTTGAAGACTAAGTTTTTATCTCATCGTTTCTCCGCATCGCTGTTCATTCTTACCTGAGATAGAGATTTATCTGCAGTCTCGAAACAGGTCTTCGGACCACCTCTTATTTAAGCATAATTATCCGAGAGTTAAACATTCTCGAAGTGGGCGTATTTGACCCAGCTAGTAACTTGTTAGTCTGCATTGCTCACACAAAATGTCCCCATCACTCCTTTCCACAACCTTTAAGTTATATAAATGTCAAGGACTAATCATTTTGTTGACAAGGATGTTTCCAACTTGAAAGGACATAGTGCTGCGATTCAAACTGGAGGTATAAAAGAGTGACTAAATTTAATTAACTGTAACCTTTGCAACAACAGAGTTCCTATCGTCGTCCCCCATGATCACTGGTCCATGTCTCTTGATATTGACCTTAATAAACAGGAACCAAAAAATCCTTGTAAATAGAAAATGCCATTAAATATTGTAAAAGCGCTCTGCAGTCATATTGGGGACACATTAGCTTAGACTGAAAAAGATACAAGTATTATTCTTCAGTTGGTGACATTATGCAATCTTAATTCTGAGTAAGTGGTAGAGATCTTCCAACATCTAGCTAATATTTGCTTTAGATTGCCATATCAGGTGGATTAAGGGTTATTTAAAAAAGTCATACATGTACTATTTTAAACTGGAGCAAAATGGCCATTGCTAAATATCTTAATTTGAAGGAAATTTAAAGTGCCAAATGCTTTGACCCTTTTTAAGTAAAAATAAAGAGACATGGATATCCTACAAGGATGAAAAACATATCTATGAATGACTTGTATTTTCAACACCTTACTTTTCATTTCCTTTGCTTTTTACTGCCATTTAACAATGAACACAATATGCATTGAATATGCATAACACGATATACATTGCACGATATATATTGAAAATCTAGGTTGATTCTTCTTGTCGATGATCGATTCTTCACATCATACATAGATCGGTCAGCCATTGTACTTGCCCTGTTCGTTATTTGGAATAATATTAGGGCATTCAGGTGGTTTAGAGAAGTTATTTTTGCCCTATTTAGAATCTAAAAGCTCTTAAAAAAAAAGTATCGCATGTCTCTCTTCCCGCCTTCTTCTAATTACTTGGCTACCTATTGACATCGGCAGCGGTCGTGTAACTTTCTATTCTTACGTGTCTAATTCATGATTAATGGCGAGAGGCATAAAACTGCCTCCGCATAAAAGCCAAAATATCGTTCGCTTTGTGATTAGATCAATTAAACGCCTGCGCTGTCTCGGGAATGGCTGATACTTGTCCCACTTCTAATGAAATGAAAATAGAGTGAGGACACTGATGGTTGGTGTAATGGATGTACTACTGTCGGCATCGAACTTAATGGGGTGGAGATTCGAAATTTTCTTTGTTCAGTTGGCGTGGCAGGAACTGAAAGAGTGGTTTTTTTTTTTGTTTTTTTCCCTGTCAGTAAATTCCAGTTATAACATTTATTCCTCCGGGGGAAGATATCAGGGTCACAGCTCTAGATCTCCCTGATCAAAATGCCTTGATGGGCCTAAAGAATATCGAGGGTTAAGGCTGCTATGTACTAAGAAAAAAAATCGTATTTCCCTTTTCCTCTTCTTGCAGACTCTTGTGGTGGGAGGAGTCCAGTTGACAGTTCGAGAATTCCACCCCCCTTAGGATTGACATTTTGAGGGATTGTAATGGTTCTCTCTATATATATGGGGGTTAAGCGCTGCCCCCAAATTTTTTATTTAAAATATATTTTTGTCAACTATTTACAGGTACATAAATGCTGATAATCAAATAAAATTGGTATTGTCAGATAGCCTAAACTTTTCTGTAAAGTGCTACAGGATTCTTTTTATAAATTTCGTCCACCAAAGGAATTTATGAGCGTTTAAAACACACTATACCAGATTTTTCCCCGAATAACTTAAATTTTAAAATATTAATTGCATTTTTTTTAACGAAAAATGTACACAAATGTAAAATTACTTTCTCTATGACGGAGTACAATTTTTTTTTTTTTTAATCTTTGAATCCAAGTAGGAAATCCGTGGACAAATTTTCTCCATTGGTTAACATTGAGGTGAGCGAATCCAATGGGGTTAGTACATAGCAGCCTTAAGGTAAGTACATCAGTTGGCCTAGAAAATCATTAGTCTCAGTGCTGATATATGGGAATTCACCGCTTTGCATTTTTCTAATCACAGATTAACAAATGCGTACTTTTGAGTTCGATTTTTTGCCTTTGAAAATAGATTTTTATTTGAAATAAGCATTTTCGATTTTTTTTTTTTACTTTAATACAAAAAAAATTAATTTTGTAGCGGTAGACATCAATAATATAATATCATGTAAAAAAATTTAGGGAATAAAAATTTTAAATCCTCAAAACTACGCATTCTTTACTACGCACTCTTAAAGTCTGAATTTAAAATCTGCTAATCTGGGATCAGAAAAATGCTGAGAGAAAAGGAATACCTGTAGCTTAACATTGAATTTGAAGATTTGCATTGTCAGCAATGCGTTATCTTAAATAAATACAGCCGCATATTCTATTAAATAAATTTACACTTAAAATGCATAGAAATAGGGAAGATGGTGTAAATCTTTATATAAAAAAAAAACCCTGTGACTATTAGAGGTTTCTGTTTCCTGAGGGATTGTTTATTCTTGTTTGAAATTCGTTCCCGTTTCCTTCCCAGTCCTACTCGATTTTTAATCAAATGGAGAAAAATTCACAGTGTCGAAAAAGTAGTACATAAATTTTTATAATAATGTATCCCGTGACGTGTTTCCATGGTAACTAGTTACATTGTCTGTCCTCATGTCCTTGTTCATATTGCGCCCGTCAGTATTAACGTTACTCGCTTCTAAAGACTTCTAACCAATCACAGATCACCAAACGATTAGCCACAAAACTGTTAAGGTCTGTGATTGGGTTAAAAACTTTTCGATGCGAGTAACGCTGTCACTGATGGATGCAATGTGAACTAGCCCTTATGCTTGTTATGAATGATACGTGCGGAGACAGAACAGACGTCAGAGTTATAACAAAGATGTTGCTACAAAGAAAGTTGCATAGAGTTGTTAATAGAACTCTATGCAACGTGCGTTTACACAGTGAAATAGGGAAGGAAGATGAAAAGTTTAACAAGGTGACGGAAGCTTTCTAGGGAATACATTGCATTCGTTACAAATATAATAACACGATATGTTTATTGTTCACATCTTGGGACTTCCATTTTGCGTTATTTCTTCTCTTTTGGTAAGAGAACTTTTTATATAAAATACAAATAGCATATTTTTCCCAAAATGTAATTTTTGGAATACGGTATTCTTATGGAACCGTGGGTGAAATTACGACAAATCACAAAAATTTCTCCATCTCTAAGGGGACAAGGGACCTTCATTCTCGTTTTGTGTAATTTTCAATTTTTAACTCTACATAGGAAAAAATAATTATTACCATTGTTTTTTACTCCATTGAAGACACTGAGCATTCACAAATAAGTTTTCTATGGCAGAGTGAGGCCTAATTTTCAAAAAGCTTTTCAAAAAGACTTTTTTCTAAATTCTCAATGCATATTCCATATCATTTAAAAACCCTAGATTTTTTAATACATGTTTACCATACAAATATAAACATAACTGTGCACGGATTTTTTTTTCGGGAATCGAAAGTCATAATTTTTTTTTTTTAATCTCTCTGAATTTTTTTTATGCTTTTGCTTCTTTTTACCTCATTTTATGGTCTAAAAATTTGGAAAATATTTGTGGTTTCAAAGAAAGATGCACAGTTTTGTGACAGTTATCTTCAATTAACAATCCTGAGAAATTTGGAGAAATCAGAAGGAAATTAAGGTTTACGGAGCCTTTTGAAATTTTTTGATAATTTTCAAGAGAAAACCATTTTAAAGAGGCCTTTTCTGCCCCGAGATACTTTTTTGGGAATTATAAGTGTCTTCAATGTAGTAAAGAATAATAATTATTCTCACTTTGTAGGCAGAGATAAAAAATTTAATATTTGAAAATACGAGGTTATCCCCATAATTTCAAACGTGATGTTGAAACTAGCAAATAATTTGAGAAGTTTAAAACTGAAGCGTTAAGTTATTCTTCCTCTATCATCCACATAAATAAAGGAATGAACTAAAATCAGTTTAAATAACGTTACGGAGTCCAGTGAAATCTAGGTATTAACTAAGATTTAACTGTCTAAAATTCAAATAAACAATTCCTTAATCATATTAACTACTTCATTGTGCATACTAAGAGGAGATTTTTCAAGTACTACGAAACAAAAGAATTAAAGGTTATTTGAAGGCATACTCGTACAGCAGCTAGTAGTTTCATGAATTCCTATTCGGTTATTAGCAAGCCTAGCGCGTGTGTATATATATGTTGAATGTACACCGGCGTTCCACTGTGGTCCAACCAGATAACAGTAAAAAAAAAATCTATCACCACGAAACTCGAAATTATATCTTCATAGGATGACTTTTCCTTAATTAATGACCTTTGGCGAACCTCTTAATCGTTCGAGAACAAATTATCTTCGTAATTATATTTATAAATCCGCTCATGTTTTATATTTTCTGCTTCGAGCTATGTGCTGCAACCCTCGACAGGAGGTTGCAGTATAAATAGCTGGGCACCTTTGTGTTTGTTATCTGCTCAGGAGATAATTGCATCATAAGGAACCTTATCACGCAAGTGTCCTTGAGATAATTAGAGTATTTCGTCGCTTGTGTCATCGACATCCGACAGCGGTTACAATCGATGACGCGGAAGAGATGGCGCTGCCGTTGTAAGAGCTCTCCTCTGAGATGTCAGAAGAAAATAGATTTAAATGGTTGATTTTAGAATGCAAAATATTTGTGTCTCAGACTGGAATAATGTCCAAAGCAAGTGTAAGGGCCTGTTCACATAGGAGTCCGGAAGCGGAGGCGTTAAAGTATTGAAATATATTTAACCAATGACAAACCTCCAAACGATTAGCAACGAAATTTTTAAAGCCTATGATTGGCTTATTTCCGTCTCAGCGCCATCTTTTCTTTTACGCTTCCGCTACCGGACTTCTATGTGAACAGGCCCTTAATCCTCAATACTCTAAGGAGTATTAGGAGTATTCTCGGAGTATTGAAGATTTGTGCATATTCTTTAGAGTATATTCAGTGCTATAAGGAGTCTTCAGTACTCTAAGGAGTACTTAAAGAAAGAAAATTCTCGCTGGATTGTATTTGACGATGTCTTTTTGCTCACTTTATCTTCTTAAAGTATCTAACAATCCTTCTTAATTTTCATGATACAGTGGTAAAAAAAAAATAATAATAACAATAATAATAATAATAGACAGACTTTATGTTTCGTAAGGCTGTATCTTAGGTGTATCGTCGATCATTGACATACACAAGTTTAAATTTCTCAGGTTTAACCGTTTTCAAGTTTGTTCTCAATATTTAAATAGGAACATTTTTGGATATTTACTTCTCAACTAAAATCATTATAATTTATAAAATTGAGCCCTGTACTGTGTTGTACTGTGTACAACACAGTACAGGGCTCAATTATGTTGCATTAATTTTATTGCTGTCTAAATGAGTTACTGGCTTTGCATGACATTCCATACTCTAGTGCGTGTCTCGCTTTTTTCTGTTCAGGCATACGTAATTTATATGGTAATTTTAAATTTAATTAAACTGGGTTTCTTAATTACTCTATTTACTACATTGTTTTGCAGCTATTTAAATACTTTACGTGTATTGTATCACGTTAGGCGTGTACTGCATTGGCTATCTCAAATTTTGAGTGCGTGTATGTCTATTATAGCCTACGCTGTTAATATGTACTATAATTTTAATTATAAAACTTCCTGTTACAGTGCAGCGCTTACGCAACGCTTTACTTTTTTGGTGAGTGCCAAATATGGCCAACATTATTAAGGTTTCTAAATTTGGGATAGACAGACTTTGAGAAATTTCGTGGACCTATGTTCCTAACCCTCGCAAATGCTGGACCGATTGTATTTCTTTTCTTCACCCGTTTTTCAAATAATTACTTTCATTTTTTAACTAAAATAAAGAGAGTAAGAGAGAGTTTTCTTTGTACGAAACTTTCGCTTTACCATAAAATGATGTTTATTCTGGTGGAAAATACTGTAACCTCTGAAAATTTATATAACTAAAAATAAATAATACAACAGACCTAGATAATTATAAGAAGAATGCAGACAAAAAACAAACAGAAATCAAGCACTCAGGGCTCCACGCACCAGAAGCAAGATTCTGTAGTAGTGCCGGAACTGAACCAGAAATCGAGGTAACCGACTGGTCTCGTCATCAGGGAGCTTATCCAAATCAGTTACCTCAAGGGGAATGGAGCCCTGAGTGCTTGATTTCTGTTTGTTTTTTGTCTGCATTCTTCTTATAATTATCTAGCTCTGTTGGATTATTTATTTTTAGTTATATTTGTCCATTTTCAATATGAAGATATGAAGCAACTGCGCAATCTTTAATTGAAAAGTTTTATGTTTTCAATGCCAAGGTAGGTTTTATTTTAACTTGTTTGGTAGTCTATGCTCGCTTTTTAATTTTTTTGTTAGTTTGATTTGTTTATATTATTTTACTCTGAAAATTTATTTTATACATGAACCTCACGATAAAAGAGAGTACCAATTTGCGAAAGAATTGTTGGTCAGGTAGTTAATCTTTTTAGTGTTACGGGCCAGCCCTGCTATTTGAGGGCTAAACAGATCGGAAGTTTGGCGGTTTGGTGAAGGGTGTTTCATTTTTATCGGACGCACACCTTGTAAAAGTACTTTGTTAGAAAATATACTTTCAAAACTGGTATAACTCAACCTATAATTTAATCTGTGAGACCATACCATTTTATTAATCAGTCCGATGTTATGAGACTGTAGGTATGGTATATTTCAATCTCAACAACTATCATTACTCGGCTATCTGTCAAGTTTAACAGCTGTGGTTTTGACCCTATTACCCCAGAAGGTACGGGTAGCCTTTACTTGCCAGTCAATGGAAAGATTTGATATCTGAAAAATTCCGCATACCATCGTAGATCTGTCAATAAATTGGTAATAGCGACTCATGAACATCTTTTATTTATTTGAAAACATATACATTCAACCAAGTATATGTAGTAGGTGATATATAAGTTGGCGACGTATACATCACCAACAAATATAATATTATATAATATAATACACACACACACACATATATATATATATATATATATATGTATATATATATAAAATATTTGGTGATTATAGGTTAATTAAGTAATAAGTAATAATAAGTTGGCGGTTTTATGCATATGAAAAGTTTGGTTAACTCTATTAACCATAAATCCATAACGCGATATTATTAAAATAGTTTCCATGCCACCTTCCTGCAGCTGAAACTGTCTTAATCAAAGAAAAACTCCAGCCAGTATTCAAAATCCCCAGTTTTTTTTGCATTAATTTCTTTCGTTTAATTAAATTTAGAGCTACCTAATTATCCCACATCTTGTCTGGGCATCCTGTCGCGTGCATTTTATTCTTTCAAAAGTTATGAGTCGCCGGTCTTTTCATCGAAAATTTTAACTGTCATATATGATGGTTACCCATAATTCCATAGGCTCTGAATGAAATGCAACTCATGCTCAATTCATTAAGCAGCGGCATCTTTTCATCTCTCCAGTTTTCACTCAACAGATCCTTTCCTCTCTCTTCTCTCCCTGGAAAGTAATTAATAATTTTTGGGTTAATGTAAATGAGCAAGTCACTGAGATGACGACTTATTTATTTTGCATCACACTTACAAGGGTAATTAATAACGTTAAGAGGAAAAGTTTCCCTTGAAAGTCAATGGCTGGGGAGTTTTTTCTTCCCCCAACCTGGTACAAGAGTATACCTTTCTTTTATATATTATCGCTGACTAATCCACAGATAAAGAGCTGCGCTTAATTACTCCCGTGTGTTGCCTTAGCGTCACAAAAGATTTCGGCTATACGTTTTGATATCGCCTCTTTTATTACATACAAGCCTCTCTCTCTACTCGGCTTTCATTTTCAATCCCCGCGGAAATGACCAAGGGGAATATTAAAATGCTGAGTTGGCATGCGGCGAGTGTGTTGGTTGATCTTGACCTCCGCATTCATTGTCACTTGTCATTAAATCGACGAGGGGATACAAAAGGAAAACAAGGATGTACAAATATCCTGTTATTAAAGTCGAGTGTTGCTTTCTTTGCCGCAGGGAAACCTGCCACGTGTTGAAGCATCGTTGAGAGGGAACACAGGGGCGGATTATTTCATACCACTCCGTCCATGGTTAGTTATTGGGGGTGCCTCGTAGATATTCGTTACAATGGCACTCATTAAAATGTGCAGGCTGGCACGTCCTTTATTGTTGACCTCAAAATGAAAGGGGATATAGCAGGAATAGAATTCGAAAAATGAAAGCCATTCAGTTCAGTTGGTCTAATACCAACCTCGAAGTTACAAAACTCGAGTTCACACCCCGGTCCTGGTAGATGGCAGCAAAAAGTGTGTGTGTGTGTATATATATATATATACACTGCTGGCCACTGTAAATGCAACACCCTGAAGGAAACATGCAAATAACATGAAATTTACAACATGCATTAGCGGAGGTGAGATATGCAAATGATTAGAATTTCAGCGCTGACACACATCACGCGCGCCTGTGGCGCCACTTCAAAGCGCTATTTAAGGCTTGGAGATTTCGACGATTTCAAGTTCGGCAATTGTGTTTTTCTTGTGGTTTAAAAAAAAACGATCAATTATGCCTCGTCGAAAACAGCGATCATCTTTTGATCAAGTATCCGAGTTCGACAGAGGAAGGATAGTGGCCTACCGAGATTGTGGATTATCTTTCAGGGAAATCGGTAGTCGTGTTGGACGGAACCAAACAACTGTAATGCGGATATGTGATCGTTGGATGCAGGAGGGTACGACGGACCGGCGTGTTCGATCGCATCCACCTCAGCGCAACACTTCACGTGATGACAGGCAAATTGTGTGCATGGCAGTGACGGATCGCTCAGTCACATCACGAACCATAGCACAGCTCATGCAGTCTGTAACGCATCATCCAGTGTCTGCGCGTATCATTCGACGCCGTTTACAGCAGAGTGGTCTGTCCGCAAGACGTCCATTGCTTTGTCTACCCTTGACGCAGAACCACAGACGTCTCCGCCGCCAATGGTGCGATGACAGAAGGATGTGGACGGCAGAATGGAATGAAATTGTCTTTACTGACGAGTCACGCTTCTGTCTGCAACACCACGATGGTCGCATTCGAGTCTGGAGACACCGTGAAGAGAGGATGCTGAACAGCTGCGTTATGCACCATCACACTGGTCCTGCACCGGGTATTATGGTATGGGGCGGTATTGGATATCACTCTCGCACACCTCTAGTACGCATTGCCGGTACTTTAAACAGCCAGCGCTACATCTCCGAGGTGTTGGAGCCAGTTGTCCTTCCTTACCTTCAGGGCTTGCCCACAGCCATATTTCAACAGGATAATGCGCGACCACACGTGGCACGCATTGTCCAACGGTTCTTCGTCAATCGCCAGATTGAATTGCTTCCCTGGCCGCCTCGCTCTCCGGATCTTTCACCGATAGAAAACATGTGGTCCATGGTTGCTCTACGATTGACCCAGATTCCATCCCCAGCTGCCACAGCAGATCAACTTTGGCAACGTGTGGAAGCTGCTTGGTCTGCTGTACCCCAAGAACTCATCCAAAGTCTCTTTGAACCAATGCCGAGGCGTCTGGCAGCGGTGATCTCCAACAATGGCGGCTACTCTGGCTACTGATTTTGGCAGGAACCACACTTCACAGAAGTCTATAAATTTAATCATTTGATACTTGGTCAACATGTTATCTACAAAATAAATTTTGTTGTGATATCTCTTGTTTTTGTTGGTGTTGCAATTTAGGTGGCCAGCAGTGTATATATATATGTGTGTGTGTGTGTGTGTCAGTGTCAGTCACGGCACTTACACCGCGTACCCTTTAACAAATTAATTTCTCTAAATGGCAGTCATTAAACAATAGGGCGGTGAAAGAGCCAATACTTAAGTTACATTTATAAAACTTTATTTCTCAACATTATTAAAAACATTTTCCTCAACCCAGCTAAAACTCCATTTTCCATCAAACTCTCAGCTCACCGACAGACGCGCGTCCTCTCTGAAAAGTAATCCCTAATCTAATGCTTTGTTGTCCGAAAAACACCTCGTGATGTTGCGTCATCACATGATTTCATAGTGAGGCACTGCCCGCCTGTACCTTTGTCGACGAACTTCTGAGCGCATGAGGGCAATTAATTATCGATGACCATGAACTCTCCTCTGCGAAAATCAACTTACTTCCTGGATTGGAAAACACACTAGGATATCTAAAAGAAAATTACCGTTTAACGCTAATTAATATAATTAAATATAGTTTATGCTTCTAATTATCTATCACACACACACACACACACACCATTTGCCAATAAAAGATTTTTCGCTTTTAAAAAGTTTAATATTTCAGTATTCTTAAAAAGATACCTCTGTATTATTTGACTTAAAATACTGCATTTTAGTTTTATTATTATTAGTTTTGTACAGTTTTATTTATTTTTTTATTTATTTGTATTTAAATTCGGATCTTGAGTAACTGTGATCGTAACAATATATTTAAATGAAATGAATATACTATTTCTGCACCTTAGTACTCAGAGATTAAAGAAACAAAATAACAGTTACTGTCTGAACGGGTACCAAGCCCGTAAAATTGTGGAGGTCATATATATACACTATTCACTTAATCAGATAATCCTTATGACATAAAAGTTAAGATATGGGAATTCCAATTTAAATTTAATCGTAATCAATTTCCATAAACTTCATAGATCAAGTGTTTACTATAGATCTCATTTCATTATAAAGTTATTTTTCAGTGTTTTCACTTTTAAGCCAAGTATTAATTTATTCCCTTTTAAGACAAATAAATTAATAGTGACATATAAGTTTTAATACACTGCTATACGGCTGCAAGCATACTTTCTAGTGGGGCTGTCAAACTGTCTAAGTAATCTCTCTATGTAGGTTCTATGTATTTGAGTGTACATCAATGAATTCAAGGTGCAATTTCAAAAGCAGTTTTGTTTTCAATTCCTTTTTGTTACATAATTTTTCTGTCTGAAATAAGCTTTTTAGTGAACTGTATTTATCAATGCAACTTTCCAATTAAACGCCAATTTCGTGATCTGTGCAGCGCTCAACTACGAAATCTTAACTTTGTAGCACAATAGGTTCTCTGATTGATATTACACTACTCCCCATCATCTTATCATAAACTGAACTCTCCACTTTCTTTTATCTAAGTTTTGGAAGATAACAGCTAACTGAACAGTTTAATCCTCTGTACTTTTTAATATACGAGAAATTTTAGAAAAAAAAGTTCCACCAGGGCACGGCTATCAGAAAATGAAAACAGTGGAAAGTATCACCAGAGTCCACAGAACTATTGGCTATGATGCTATTAATGCAATCTACCAAGTACAATAAAACTTCGCCCTGACTCCTGATATTTATATTTACCATGTTTTTATTAACTCGCTTTCTTGCTGTGTGTTTGTGTGTTTGTCCAGTACAAATATTGCAATCGATTTTTAACTAACTTCCCGACTAGCTAGACATTTGAAACTTTTAGAATAGCACATAACACGATGACAATGCATTCTTTTGATACTTTTAGCGATCTTTAAGCAGGTTTGAATTCATTTTCAGTTAATTTTGTTTTGTAGAATGATGCAGCTATCTATCGGCCGGGACGAGAACGAAAAGTTAAACGCAATTGATTAAGCATTTGATTCCTCTTTATTAAGCATTTGATAATTTTCTTTCCAGTTGATGGGATAATTCATAAAAAAAATTTAAAGTATTTATTAATACATAGAATTGTCAAGTGTATATGATTCAACAGAAAATTTAAAAAACATGGTATATAAAAAGTTCTTTTTATCTTGTAATTATTACAAAAACATTGCAGTCAGATTAGTTTCTCGAAGCAAATGCATAACACGTGCATGTACTTTATGCTTGTCAAGTAAACATCATACTCTGGTTTTAGTCAAAGGTTATACAAAATGTGTAAAAAAGAAAAGAAAAGACTTACTATCTAACTCGTCTTAAGCAATCACATTTGTGAGCGATTTTTTCTTAATAGACAACCAAATAACTCTTTTAAATTAAACTATTTTATAATAGTATACTATCATAATTACTGAATATTTTTTTATATCTTACCATAACCTGTTCACTAACCTTCCAAATACCTTCTCAGGTTATTCCAGTAAGACCATCATGCATGGGTGAAGCGTCGCTTCGATACGTGTCACCAAAATTTAGATGATATGGCAATCAATGTGTTAATTTGTGACGCAATACTGTGGCATCTCACAGTAGGGACTGCCCAAAATTAAATTTTGTCCACATTGCAGAAAGGCACCAAAATTCTTTTAATAATGGGAACTGGGGATTTTAGCTTTTCCCTGAATTCTGATACTTACGAAGGTTTTCATACATCCTGCAATATTGCTATTTTTTAATCTGTAGGTTGTTCCTTAATGAAGAACACCTTTTCTTTATCAAAGAAAAATTAGCTGTCGTTAACTCAAATACATTTTATACAGAAAGTACTTTAATTACATTTCGTATGCAGTTACTCTAATATCAGCGTTTTGTGTAAAAATTTAAAGCTATATCTTACTCTGTATGTATTAAGTTTCGACTAAGTGCTTAAAGCAATTAAAAATATCTCTGATAATTAAGCCATAAAACAAACTCCCATTTACCATTTCATCCTGACAGCAGTATTCCATTTAAAACCATGTTTTATACGTTCCGTTTCTTTTTTATCCAACTAACTGAGCAATGCTCGACCTGTGACATCATTAATCAAGCCTCATAATCGCCGTGATTTTGTGTTATTTCCCAGACGAGTTTTCTGAATGAAAAATAGCGCGCAGCAGACGTTTGAATTTTCTTTTATCGGCCGTGAATCAATAGAAAACGGCGACATAGTTAATATAAGGTAAACGGAAAAGAAAATTCCGAGATAAGACACAAACAAAATTGGTCAGGCATAACTTCACCCCATTTTTCCCCCCTCCTACTGTGAACTCTATAGGTTGTGAATTATTAGCTGTTTTTAGGATTTATCGTTACGCATAAGGACGAAGAAAATATGCATCATGTGTTGAGTAATGGAAATAGTTGACAGCTCAAAGAGGGTTTCTTACGGAAGAGATACATCAAAATAAAATCGTGGTTGTTAATTTTTCCCCCCTTCTTTGAAGTATGATAAATGCATCTATCTATTTTTGAAGCCTTTCATTCAATTCTGCCAACTTTCGGTTTGCAAATTGCAGTTCAAAAGTTCAGTTGTTTGTTAACTGAAACACAACTTAGGCAACTTCAAGGACTTAAACGTTCTAGATTCTGTGTTTATATACTCCTGTAAAACGGGGCCCAGGGTTGCCCAAATTGGTCGGCAGATCTGTACTGTCCGTCCGGCGTTCAGGTCTATAAGAAACACCACCGAACAGGGGAAATCAACCATCGGCTGAGCTTGCAGGAATTTCTGGTCTTTAGTTTGACAGTGGCTTGTACACGAAAGTGGGGGTGGCCGTAATCTCTTATACCACATGTACACACAAGCGAATCAGCTCCCCCCACCCTCTCTTGACACATTTTGGGGTCGATTAGTCACGCTCGTCCCTTTGATGATTCGTCTCCGACGGCTCCGGAGAGCGGTCGGAGACGAATCACCAAAGGGACGACAGCGAGGGGACCAATAAATCCCTGCTTTCCCCTACACACTTCGCTCTCAGTTTCGCGAATGCATGAAAGGAGCATTAGAATCCTCCTGTAAATCCTCGGGTTTGTTTTACAATAACTTAAAACAGGCTTTAAAAATTGAAGGGAAGTTGTTTTCTCCGTATTTCTTTGATGCCCGGTATAAAGAGCTTAAGTCAAAAACAGTGATTTTTCGATATTTGTTAGTATTGATTAAAAAAAAGCATAAAAACCTTTTGATTGGTATAAAACGCTTAAGTCTATCAATTTTGTATACAAAATTATATTTCTTTGTACAAAAGACTCAAATCGAAATTAAATTTTTGTGATTGGTATAAAAGCAAATAATTTGGTACATTTAAATCACTGTTTTTGACTTCAGCCCTTTATATCGGGCATCATAGATTTATCTCTGACCATCTAAGTCAAGGATACTCACACTGCGGCCCACCAAGCTTCTATGGGCTGTCCGAAACACTCACACTCATTATCAGGCAGGTGAATTTATAAACATTATTTTAGAAATTTGGGCCTGAAAGATACAAAAATGTACCACCTGCTGCTCACGTTGTTCGCATCAACGTATCTTTGTGAATCATCCTGTTGCAAATTGAAATATGCGAAGAACTTATATAGAAATCGGCTTACTGATTCTTACCTGGATGACGTATTGAGAGTAGCGGGCAGCAAGCATAAAGCTGATTTGTTAAAAGTAGTCAAAAGTTTGTCTCAACATAAAAGATCCCATTCATTTTTAAATAAACTTTTGAATACCTTTAGGTTTTGAGCTTCCATTTTTTAACGTTATAGTGTACGTTATAGAGGTAGTAACGTTATAGAGGTATCGTGTACTGTGTTGCGGCCCTAAACATATGCATGTGGCCCGGGAGAGAAAAAGGTTGAGTAAGGCTGATCTACAGGGCCTTTTTATCGCATGGGCGAATCGGGACTTTGCCCAGGGCCCCCTGATGCTAGGGGGCCCCAAAACCCCCTTGGTGAATGCACCTAGTACTTCTAATAATATGTACAGCCCATGGATAGTTCTTATTTTTATAAATGTTCGTAAGGGGGGGCCCCCAAAATAGCATCTGCTCAGGGGCCCCCAGTGTTCATAATCAGGCCCTGCTGATCTAAGTATATGAATTTTGCATTATTTGCAATAGTATTGGCAATCAGTTGGCTCAGTTTCTGAAGGTCACCGTTATGCTGTTTTCTCCAGAGTCTAAATATTTACTCATTTTTACCACGAAGGGAAAATCAAGAAATATTGCAACAAAAAAAAGAAAATTAATTAATTAATTAATTAACTAGGTTCCAATTATACATAAATGTATTTAGTATACTTGAACCAGGTGTTTTTAGTTGCACCGCTGGTGGAATGTACGCTGCATACTGTAAAAAAAGTATCCGGAAAACAAAATTTAAAACCCAAATTTTACAGTAAAAGACCGTAGAAAAACAGAGATTTAAAAAAAAAAAATTTACTGCGTAGGTCATGTGTGTAACACTTGCTAGGAAACACCATATGCATGTCGTTGCAGTTGCAAGTGTTCTCAGGGATTGGCTTCCATTACCTGTGTAGAAAAAAAAAACATAATAAAGTTAAGTTTGAAAATCCCAACTCTTAGCAGTTTTATGAAGAATTATGAAAAGAAATACTTAACTTTTATTGGGAAGACTGAAACACGTTCATTCATATATAGAATCTGCAGCATGTTTAGATTCGCTGGCGAAATAGAGTAGAAATCTATCTTTAGAATACCATGTTTAAACATAAACAATGAACACTGTCCACGTGATACTCCTTACGCAGAAAATATTTATGTTGAGCATGCTGCGTAAAATGTTCTGACAGAAAGATGAACGTATTGCGTTCGAAAAGACATTAAGGTTAATTAATTTCATATTAAGAAAGAGAGGAAAGAAAACTCAAGAAAAAGCAGTGTCTTCAGGTGATTAATCGCGTGCCTCAGTTTGAGCGGTCGGCCAGTCTTGAACATCCTCACTTGCATAACAAGAATTCCTGGAACGAACAAAGCTAAGTGCGACTCGATAACACATCCCCCCTTCTCCCCCCTCCCCGGAACATAAAGGGGACGTGAGAGCATTCCGCTCTATCGGAGGACCGCTGGCAAAGTATCGGCAATGCAGTCCGTCACCTTGCTGCACAAGGCTCGCCAAACTGGCCCTGTGGAAGATCTCCTCTAATAAGGGCGATTATCCAGTCTACCTGCGTACGGCCTTGTCCAACCCTCTTTATTTATTGCACATTCTTCGCTCGCGCGCTATTTCGGCTCTTTATTTCCACCAGGACTGACGTAAATGGTGATGACAAGAGAACTGCACTTTCAACTCAACTTATAGCATTGTTCTGTTTGTTTGTTTATGGCTTAGCTCTGAATATCCACACTGTATGTTCCGGTTTGCAAAGAATTACTTGGAGTTCTATTTCCAGGTGGGAAGGTCGGGTTTTGTGGAAGCATTTCTTACTATTGTTTCAGGATGAATGAAAGAAAAGGATTGGCTATAAACAGATTCACCTGAAGGGATAGTTTCGAAAATAAATGCAGCAGAAAGCTCGTTCAACAAATATCCAGTGTTCAACATCTACATGATAAATCAGGGTTGACCAACTATTTTCCTTGTCCAAGCCGCTCCGAGTGCGGAGGAATGGCCTCGGGCCGCATATGAAATATATAATAGTTAATTTATATAAATAACAATGCTTCCTTTATTTTTTTAACCTATCATTAAAAAGAGAGCAATATAAACTTAAATCTAGTGGAATATTTGACCTTGTTTTTGTCAAACTAATACTTCAGTGTCTGGTTCATGGAAGTGGTGGCAATCCTGCTTGAATCCTTAAGGTTTCTCACCAGAAATTTTTAATCTAATTTTATTCGAGTACTTTAAAAAATAGTCCTTTACAAATGTAGCTAATGCTAAAAAGCGATAACGGGAATAGGATGGGATGGTGAAGATATGAATATTTTTCTCTGAGAAGATAGTTCTTTTAAAGTTTATGATCTTGTGGGGCCACGTATTCGTAGATTTGTTAGTTATGTACTCATACTTTCCGAGATAAAACTACTTTAACCGCTGAATTAGTTACTTTAGTCCCCATTGTAAGAAAAGACTATCTAAATATAGTGTGCTACGTCTGTGATACAACCTTTCAACGCCTAGAAACTCATCATGCGTATAATCCGCAGCTGTAGTAGTCATTTTCGATTAACAATTCATTTAAATATACATCATTAAATATTCAACGAAATCTTATCTTCTTTCATCCAATGCCTTATCTTATATATTATATTTATATTTTTACTTTATAATTTCGTTTGTGGGTTCATAGATCTCTGCCTAATATTTTATATTTTGATTAAGTTATTTATAATCATTAAAAAAAAAAAAAGATGAGTTTTCTGAGCAAACTTGATCCATGTGAGAATTTCAAAACTACAAAATATACAAAAGTCAAATTCTCCCTATAGTGCTTGGATTTTCAAAATATTTTTTCATAATGAGATAGGTATGATTTATCACAAGCTTATCACCATTCGAACAATTTACCTCTAGAGATATTTTGTTTATTTATAGGAAAATGGAATTGTCACCATATAACTATTACATCAGAGATAATTTGGCATTTGTCGCTTATCTATGATTTTAGATCATTCACTATTTTCACATGAGAATTTCCAGAACTATCTTCCACGAACACCATTACGGAAAGTACCTACTAATTCTTATAGAACAGTGAATGTGGCTAATTCAGTAAAGAGTATCACGGGACACTGTCGTCAAAAACTGTTCTAGCTATTTTAATGCAGAAAAAAAGGATTTTTTTCAAGGAAAGTTTTATCTTTGGAGAGGCGAAATTACGATATTTTTTTTAAAATATCAAATGCCGGTCATTTGGCCACTAGGCCATTGGACCACGGGCTTACCATCTCACCAATACTTCAAGACAAGGGACTTAAAATTCAAAAGTGCAGGGCACACGCCAAGGTGTAAAGCAGTTATAGACTGGTCAAAATGGCACAGGACGCAGTCGGGCGAATCAACCAGATCAATCCGGAAAAGATGTGCTCGGAGACAGTAGTGGCTGGTCAAAAGTCTAAAACATGCGACCGAAATTTTGAATCTAAAAGCATTTGGTCAAATTTATAAGACGTAGTGACTGACTGAATCACTGATTGAAAACTGAGTTCCCAAATACAGAGTTAAACGCGCAAGACACAAGCATCGGCTCTTTTCGGTTGCTTTTCATAACACGTTCCCATTTAGAATTTACAGGATATCATCAATCATAAGATCAACCAGATTTAGCTTTGTTGCACGCTCTGGATCTTTGATTCGTGTCAACTTGCAAACTGTCAAGTGTAACTATTTCATGATTTCACAAGGGCTCATCCCTCGAGGACAAAGGAAAGTCGATGATTTAGAGGTCTTGAACGAAGTTTTCTGTGTCCTTCCAAGGAAGTCAATTGTCCCAGATAACCCCCCTAAAAAATTATCGCTAGTGTACTCTTATCCCATTTTCTTTCCTGTACCTGCAGTGTGTCAATTGTTCTTGTCTTCTTCAACAGAGATAAGGTAAAATCGCGAATACAGAACACGGATGAACATAGCCGAAAATTGATGGTTAAATTCAAAGTATTTGAAGCTGAAAAATGGCAGTTTTTTTTCCCATTCTGTAATTTTGAATGAATAATGCTCCTTGCTCTCTCTCTCTCTCTGTATTCGTTTCTGTTCTAATTTTAATGGCGAAATAACCCTAATACAATGAGTATCTCCTTGTGTCCTTGGTGGGCGAAAAATGGAAAGGAACCTGTTTATGAGGACGGCAGCAGAATACCAATGGAGCGAGCGATTCATTTGGTAAGTGGAGGAAGCACAATCGGGACTGACAACAAGAAGGAATGAGAGTGATCCAGTTTTCATTGATCTCTTTCTCTCAGTCATGAAGAGATTTGTCGGTTGTTATGTAAATAGTGTGTTTTCATTATCATGCTGATTAGAAGTAACACTCTAAAAGAAAATTTTGTCTGTCTCTCTTCAACTATGAAGATATTTGACTGACGCAAATGTGTTCTGGAAGTCTTAGAGGAATTATTTTTACATAAACCATCGATTTCAGACGTCAGAGTTAATCCTGGAGCGTAAAATGACATATCGTCTAAAATACAAGACCTAACACCAAGATGGCTAATCCCTGCCATTTATTTTTCCTCGAGCGTTAAGCACCTGGCGAAGTCGTGGAATAGTAGTACTTTTTAGTTTCATATAGCTTAAAAAGACAAATTTCCCCCTTTTTCTTTATTCACGATTCAAACAGAAGAGTAAAAGAATATTAAGGATATAATTATATATATAAATATGTAGATATATATGGCTTAATATATTTTATAAATCATTATATTAAGCCTGAATCCAAGAACAAAAAACATGTTTCGTGGATTGTAAAAATCTGTTTGTCAAGAGAAAATATTCTCTGCAGAAACTATAAGGTTGGATTCATCGTTTCTCCTTCATCAGAAAATTTTTTACTTGTAAGAAATCTAATATTTTTAAGATATTTGATTAAAACTAAACTAGTGTACGTTCTCTCGAGAATTAAAAAAATTAATTGGTGAGAATAGAAAAGCTACGTAGTAATCTCGAGGCATATATATATATATATCTTTCTTCATTTCTTACAGAGTCTTTTTAAGACTGGTAAAAAATCCCTAGTAATTGTACTTGTATAAGTACTCTTGTGTTTAATAAATCTTGACCGCGGACTGAAAATTCCCTGCCTTATATATATTACTAGCGTAGTTTTGCTTCCGCATTACTGGTTTTGAAATAACGGTCTGTTCGTGACAATTCAATTTGATTACATTTTTTAGGAAGATATTCATTAAAAATGTCGTGAAGGTGCAAAAAAGGAATTTTTACTCGTATTATGAAAGCTAATAGAGTATATATTAATTCATCTTAAATATGTAATCGTAATAAAGAAATTTGGTATTTCGAATATTCGACGCATTAAACAGGTATCCCAGTTTTTCTGTAACTTCAGTGTGTATATATATATATATATACATATATGTGTGTGTGTGTGTGTGTAAGTAAGTAAGTAAATATTTGTGAAATATAAATGTTGAATATAAATGTTTGTGAAACTTTTTTTTTTTCAAAGCAGTTCTACGACAGATTCTGAGCATTCATATATATATATATGTGTGTGTGTGTGTGTATATATGCTTTTTTTTATCGTTATCACAAAAGTTCAAAGTAAGCTTGTCCCCAAAAAAGTTATTCTGTGTGAATAATAAACATAAACAATTAACTAAATTTGGCTGTTGTTCGTATTTTCAGTTCTGCTTGGCTATTATTTTCTGATTTTTTAGGTTTCAACTTATTCTGGTCAGTTATACTTTAAAATGAATGGTAAAATAGTATCACCCACATTGCCTTTACTTATTTAGTCCCGGTTTTTGCCACTGCATATCGGGGCAAAGAACCAGAACGATCACAAAAAACTCGAATGCGAGACTAGTATACTTTAAGCCATGCATACTACAGTCGAACCCCGTTATAGCGAACCCGGTATATGACGAACTCACGGATATAACGAACGAAAATTTTGGTCCCGCCGTTTTCCTATTGTACGTAATTTAATTAGTATTGTATCAGTTTATTGTAATCGATATTAGTCGATTTAATTCATTAATGTACATTTTTAATAGATTTTATCATTTTTTAATACGCCATTATTGAATACACATTGCAACTAATGAGTTATACATTTTGTGAACTCTATCATTTTTCTTAACAGTTTGGATATAACGAACCGCCGGATAAAGCGAACAAAACCTTTGGTCCCTTGAAGTTCGTTATAACGGGATTCGACTGTACAACCATTTGATCACCGAATTGCTGTGGAATACTAGCTTGTTATATTTATGATAAGATATTGAAACACGGCCCTTGTTGTTGTTGTTGTTGTTTATGTACTTGAGGCCTCAGTACACAAGGTCCCCAGTCCAGGTTCATATATATGAAGAAAAAGAAGACAATTCACAGAAGAAACACACAGACAATAAGATAATTTATTTTTACTCAGAGGGATGACTCTGACTCTAACGATAATAGACTGGTATTTTCATAGCTTTCCTTTCAAGATGGGGTTCCCGTTTCAGGAGAAAGACTGACTTTACCCCAGAACACAATCAAGACTTCCTCCGGAAACGAACCGAAGCCCACAGCGTGGAAGGCGTTATCCACTATGCCAAGTGGACAGCTGAACTACCGCCCTGCCAACTAATATCAGATATTTTAAAAAATAAATTGATAAATTACGCCCACAAACTAACTTTTTAAAAAATAGCTAAGCTAATATAATATTCATTTACTGATATTTGTTCAAGGACTTGTCAGGCTGCTCTAAATTTAAAGAATTAGCAACATTCAAGGTTCACATTATCACGAGATCACAAATAACTACTCAGGAACTGATTTTTGAATCTTTGGGACTCTCAATGAAATACTCCCATCTACCAAGAAAAAGTAGTTTGCGAATATGATATTCTTATGTAATTTGACTGGCTATGCAAATCGCTGGCTGTATGACTTGGAAGGCCAAACCTATCGGTAAAGAGCTAACTGGCTCCATATCTCCCATTGTTCATTCAAAGTAAACAGACGAGTCAGTTCTTAGAACGGTTTAATGACATTTCAAGATGAGATGTTAGGTAAAAGAAAAAGGAAAACAGCATGGTTTATGCTGGATTCTCAAACTCTTTCAGTCTACGTAACAATAACATCCTTCTCGGGTATATGATCTAACATTTCAATTTTCGTATGGTTTTGCATTTCTGCAAATGAAATGAAAAAAAAAGGTCCAAATCTCTCTTTCCATTTTTCGCAAATGATTTATTTTTCTGCGAAAAAAGAATTATCATTTTTGTATTTTTCATGACATTACTCTAGTATAGTTTTCTTTTTCTTGTATATTTTTTATAACTTTCTTGGTTTTATTATCCAAACACGAAACGAGGAAAATTTGGCGCCATCATTACAGAAAATTGAAACCTCTTTTTCGCGAATTTTTCTTGCTATTGAGACATTAAAAAAAAAAAACCCTCTTCGTCGTCATTTAATAAACTGAAAATTACAGACAAGACAAACCTCGAAATGATTTTTTTTTTTTTTTTTTTGCCTCGAAAATGAAGCTCTTGGATCTAAGTATTATCACAGGTCTATCGGATTTTCTACTTTTCAAGCTACTCTAGCTTACCCTAGCGGGGGGGGGGGGGGGGGCAATCAGGTGATTGGCCCGATCGGCATTAAGTTGGTCCCGTCCTGTCTTTAGTTCGACTGGCGAGTTTTTTGTTTTTGTTTTGTTAAATTTACTTATTATACAAAGAGAGTTCCTAAAAAACTGAGAGTAAAATCACAAAAAATAGAGGAATACAGGTGAAGCAAAAGATATGTTATTCTTCCTCAAAATATCTCACCTCAGATAGTAGGCAATGGTGCCACCATCCAGTCCCCTTTTCAAAGCATGTGGCAATGAAGTTTTGCGGAGGCTTCTTCAGTTAACCCTGTACACCTTAAATAACGTCAGCATCTGTCGAAAACAACCAAAAATCGCATGGTGTGAGGTCAGGAGTGTAAGAAGTATGTGGCCTGGTTATAATACTAAGAGAGAAATTAAGGAACACAAAACCTGGTACACAAGCAGAGAATGCACAACGCATTTCATCTCTTAACTTTGAATCACTCGCCTCCATTTCTTCATGCAAAACGCAAACGTTCTTTAATCAACTGCTCGACGAAGAACACAGATTTGTCTGCTATGTTTAAAAATTTTTGCAATAGATTATTCTTTAATTCAGAATGTAATTTGCAAAATCAATTTTACTTTCGTATTGTTTCCTACTCGAGAAAAAAATAACTCTCAGTTTTTATTGCAACGCTTTTGTACGTACAGTTTCTTGCTTTTTTTTTCTCTTTTTTTTTAAAAGCAATGCGATGGCTTAGATGACAAATAAAGCAGCAACAGTTACTGGGCTTAAGTTTCCCATACCATTATTCTTCTCTTCTATCAATATGCTTTGTCGAAGATCTTACTACAAGACCAGCATTGGATCATTCATTAAATGATCTAACCAGAAGCACTTTCTATGAGAAAGATTTTCATTCCTTGGGGGTTGACGAAAATTAATACTGGAATTACATTTTTTTTTTCTTGTGATGTTGAGGGGGGGGGGGGGGGGGGGTTGGTCCTAGCCCCAACCTCCTGTGGTTATGTTTCTAAATAAGAATTGAATATAAAAGGTAGCTCTGTGCTTCTCACAATGAATGCTTCAGAAGCCAAACTCTTGTCCTAGACTCCAGATGTAAAACTCTGTTGTCCTCTGGCTGTCTAAAAAAAAAGGCGGTGGTGTGACAAGCTCCTTGATAAAATAAAATATTTTATATTTACTGTTGAACTGACTTTGTGCCTTCCCCATCAATCCTTTCCTCCCCCCCCCCCCTTTAAAAAAATATTTTTATCATTTTTTTATTTTTCTTCGGACAAGAACAATTTATGTATTTACATTATTCCAGAATGTTGTTTTGTCTGTTAAAGAAAGAAAAATGAACACTCGTTAGTATGCAACCCAGGGGCCATGGCCTCACGTGACTTAATCCGGCTCAGCATGGAAACTGTAAATAAATCCTCTTGTGTTTGAACGACTTGTTGGCAAGTCTTATTTAAAACGATTGCCATCGCTTTGAGCTGTTTGTAGAGGGGAAAATGCGGGGGGGGGGGGGGATATTCATCTGTCAAGGAAGGGAGGGCAGGAAAAGCTCTAGTTGTAAAAGGCTGCTGATTACGTGACATAACAGTTTCACCATCCTTTAGAATCCTATAAGAATTGCCCATTGTCTTTCAATACCTTTTTACTTTTTTTTCATCGTTCTAACTGCTTTGTTGCTGTTGCTAAAAGTTGTCCTTTCAAGAATTTTATTTTATTTCCTGCGGGTAATCGAAAAGTAAGAAATTAGATTTAAAAGAAATGAATGGAAAGGGTTTTCTTTCTTTTCTTTTTTTAATCAATACAATTCGTTCATTGAATTACTTTTTATCGCCAAATAATTTGTTATAGTTTTAAAATTTTTATCACACAAACTTTAATCGATGGTTAATCGGTGGAAGTTATTATTTTTTAGGGTTGTAATGTGATGTCAAATACCGGTATAGATTCTGACATTGACATAAAGGTGGAAGGTCTTTTTTTCTTCTTGGATTCGATATTTTTGACAAATATACTGTATACTAACAAATGAATTTTCAGTCTGAACCTAAATACTGAAATAAACAGGAAAATAAATCTACTTTGGTAAAAATATATTATGATTTGTACTTCTAAAACGTTATTTTTTGTTTTACACTGATTTCACTCCTCCTCTCCTGTTTGCAAAACGCTTTTCCCCTTACATATATATAAAAAAAAACTAATTTAATTAGGAAAAATAAATTCTTCTTTTTGGGCTATTTATATGGCCTCATCGGCCATTCTCGAAAATAAAAGAGGTGTGCTAACTGAAAACAGAAGAGAAAATCAACGCTAAATGGTAGCTAATCGGAATTGCAGCCTTACAAATACTTATAAATCGGTAACGTCCTGGTCCAATTTTAACGAATTAATTAACATCATCGCTTTTCCTAACGATTCTCGCCAAATTAACTCTCGAAATATGGAGATCGATTATAGAATAATTATTTAAAAAAAAAAAGAAAGAAAGAAAGAAAGAAAGATCAAATGCTCTAGCATAAGTAAGAAATTTTCTCGCATTAGTCAGTACGAAGTCTTTCTTTCACTGTAAAAATGAATGCTGCTTCAGGTTAAAAAAGCTACCTGTTTCAAGGAGTAATGTTTCTGAGTAGCGGGTTTACCTGTCTTGCGTACCTCTCTTTTGTTCCTTAAATAGATCTTCTTACCCTTTCAGTTACACTTCCATTTTTGTAATATGCCCAAAACAGCATTTCATTTTTACAGTGTTTTTTTTTTTTCCTATTTCATCCATCTGCATCATCTTGGCTCAATGAATCAAATAAAATACCCCACTTCAGTTTATCTATGTAAGAGGGACGGTGGCCCAGTTGGCAAACGCAGTGAGCCAGAGATCTGAACGTCTCTGGTTCGATGCCGGTCGCCGACAAATCCACCGCCGTGCTCCCTAATGGTGGCCGGTGCACGTAAAATCTGCCGTAGCTACAATGCCCTCCAAGTTCTCAGATTACCTCTGGGGGTGCTGGGTCAGGTGGTCTGGTCGCACCACTTAACTCGGTTCAAAAATTCGCAGACCATCAAGTGCAAAGTGGACTCACCTCCTGAGGTGCACCCGGGGCAACGCATGTAATGCATGCGGCGAAGTGGTCTCACGCTTCCGGCTCCCCCCCCCCGGAGAAGAAAGATCCTTGGCCCAGTTCTCCCAGCCATTAGAAAAAAAAATTATCTATGTATCCTTAAAACTTATCGGCAAGAAATATTCCTTATAGTAATATAACGTACTGTTTTCGTAATCTGAAATACATTACAAAAACACTCTTAATCGAAACAAATTAAATGAGAATCAGTCTAATATCTTCACCGCCGTTTTGTCGTTAATCAATTAATAATCGCGATAATCAGGTGTTCTGATGACTATAAATGGAAAGTTGTTTCCGACGGGGCAGGCACTTTGTCTATTATGACATTCTCCCATCCATAATTTGTGGGCTTTTTTATTATGGGAGCATCCTATAGGTGTGCCTACATAGCTCTCTAATCTCAGCCTTATCCTTTGTCAAGCGGGAATCGAACCCACAACCTGGTGGTGAAGGCACTCAGAAAATACCCGTGGGCCAAACCACTGCGCCGCCCGATGGCCAATAAATGGAAAGTACTTTCCCGTAAATACAAAATTTCATCGTATTTAAATTATCATTTACACCCAATAATATCTTGTTGTCACTCGAATACTTGTATACGGTATTCAAATTATGCGCTGTTAGGTCACGCTTTTTCATCAGAATGGCTGATAAAGAAACCTTAAGTTTTATAATTATATACATTTTACCAGTATAGCCCAAGGCTAATGCTGGTAATGCAATGTATCCGTTAATTTGACAATATATTAAATGAAGTGCCACAGATGTTTGCCATATCTCCTCAGCTTTTTAATCTGAAGTATAATGAAATGTTCTGCCGTTTTAAATGCCTGTCATCCCCAAGCCAATCTGTCGATCAAGGAGTCAATAACTGTGAAGCCATAAAATTGCTGCCTGTAAGAGTTTTCACGGCCGTGACATTAAGATTTGCCCGAAGTCAGTGATCGCAGTTCCTATCCCTTATTATCAGGTGTTCCTCGGAATGGGTAAAATGCTACCTTCCCCTGACCCCCTCGTTCAACATTTGGAATTAATGCTCAGAGTAACAACTGGGCGTCTGTTGGCATCCCTCCACCCCAGAAGCTGCATTAATAGATCTTTAATGGGAAACGAGAAAAACCTGAACAGGAATGCCCAGCCAGATAAAGAAGGGGGGATGAAAGTACACACGTGAGGCGGGTTCCGACAAAATGAGTTCGAAGGGAATGAATGAGTGGAACAGATATGTGCTAGGTTCCATGGATGTTGTGCAAGCCTCATTGATTGCAATTCAAAAGATTTTGGCGCCCAAAGCTGTTGGCGTCTTTAAACGTGTGGCGTAGGAAAGATTTTGTCTTTTTTAATCCTTATTTACGAGGCAAGATATTAACAAATCAATTTCTCTTACGGTAAACTAACAAGTTAATTTATCATCTTGCATTACCTTCCTTGGGTCGCTCCTGAAACCGAATCCGAAATCAGTATTTCGGAGCACATAGCATTCGTGCTCCGATTCCGAAATAAAAATTGTCTTAATCCCCAAAGCATTTTTTTTTCGCATTAAAGTTCCTTTTTTCGGTGTTTTCCCGCGCTTTTAGACTCAATACAGTGACATGGTATAACGCAGTGTTTCACTGTGGGTCGCGACCCCATATTGGGTAGCGTAACAAAATTTCGGAGTCACGAAAACTTCGGCAACTGTTCGCGAAGGGTGTCCCTTCAACCCGACATGTCCCCACAGAATCTTCAATAATGGTTAACAAAAATAATTTCAAAAACCATTTTGATTTAAAATATTCAATTAAAATCGGGAATCACATCATGGATACGTAACAGAGAAACCGATCTTCCTTCGCTTTAATTTCTTTGATTTATTCTCAGGTAAATCTCTTTGATTTATTATCCGTTAGTGTTTTATTTGTATATTTATTTTATGTATCTAAGTTATATTTGTATATTTATTTTTAACGTAGAATTACGTTCCTCCATAACGGCCCTACGGAAAGCAAAATTTCAGACGCTAAAACCGTTCGTCCATCCGTCCTCGCGAGTTATAATTTTGGCAGCTCGCCAAAAATAATCTGTATCGCTTTGACAAGTAGTAAACAGTTAAACAGAAAAGTACCAAAATGCGTTAAAATTTTGACATACATATTATAAGCATATATATACATATGTTGGGCTTGTGGCGGCCCAGTGGTACAGCGCGCTGGTTTTCGGTGCTGAGGGTGCTCAGATCGAATCCTGGCGTCGCGCCACGAAAAATGCCTCCGTTCGTGTCGTCCCTTCATAGGGGGTAATGCTGTCCGCCTATATGGTGCCCCCACAATAAAATGGGCAGTAAAATTGCGGCGTGGTATTAGGGCGAATGTTTGAATGCAAGTGCCTCCGCATTGGTTAAAAAAAATACATATGTACAAATATATAGATACATATATACATAGCACATACATACATATACACATACAAAAGAGGTAAGCAACGATAAATAATCCTACGTTAATAACCCGCGGTAGTTTCGTTAGAAGAGACTGCCTGAATTTTTTTATGTATATACCCGGGGTCGCGCAAAATTTTCTCGGGCTAAAAGGGGTCGTGGAGGGCAAAGGTTTAAGAAACCCTAGTATAACGCAACAGTTATGATCGTCTCTGCTATGCCTTTAACTGTTTGCTCAGTTGTTATGGTTTTTATCGGATCCTTGAACACGATTCTTCGTTAGGATTCGTCTCATTCCCCAATTATTAAATTTCTCATGTTTATAATCGTTTTAATAAACACGAAATAATTCCTTTAACTTTTGTTTACGTTCGGGAATTTGGGATACACTTAATGACCTGACCGATTTCTTATGTTTTGACAGCTTACATTAATCTATGTGAAACGTTTCTTTTTTTAGGTTATTAAATATGATGTACTTTACTCTTTGAAAGCGTATATTATAAGATGACATTGCCTATCAGTTTCGGCGTGTTATCTACATCAGTGGTCCCCAACCCTCGGGTCGCGGACCGGTACCGGGCCGTGGATCAAATGGTACCGTGCCGCCCAAAGTACATTAAATTATTTCCATTTTATTTACTGTGGTGTATTTCTCTCGGGTTTGTGCGACTTTGTCGGGTTTGTGCTAATTTATGCCTTTGTAACAGAAGAAATCTTGTAACTACACTGCTGGCCATTGAAAATGCAACACCCTGAACGAAACATGCAAATAACATGAAATTTACAACATGCATTAGCGGAGGTGAGATATGCAAATGATTAGAATTTCAGCGCAGACGCACATCACGCGCGCCTGTGGCGCCACTTCAAAGCGCTATTTAAGTCTTGGAGATTTCAACGATTTCAAGTTCAGCAATTGTGTTTTTCTTGTGGTTTTTTTTTTTTTAAAACGATCAATTATGCCTCGTCGAAAACAGCGATCATCTTTTGATCAAGTATCCGAGTTCGACAGAGGAAGGATAGTGGCCTACCGAGATTGTGGATTATCTTTCAGGGAAATCGGTAGTCGTGTTGGACGGAACCAAACAACTGTAATGCGGATATGTGATCGTTGGATGCAGGAGGGTACGACGGACCGGCGTGTTCGATCGCATCCACCTCAGCGCACCACTTCACGTGATGACAGGCAAATTGTGTGCATGGCAGTGACGGATCGCTCAGTCACGTCACGAACCATAGCACAGCTCATGCAGTCTGTAACGCATCATCCAGTGTCTGCGCGTATCATTCGACGCCGTTTACAGCAGAGTGGTCTGTCCGCAAGACGTCCATTGCTTTGTCTACCCTTGACGCAGAACCACAGACGTCTCCGCCGCCAATGATGCGATGACAGAAGGATGAGGACGGCAGAATGGAATGAAATTGTCTTTACTGCCGAGTCATGCTTCTGTCTGCAACACCACGATGGTCGCATTCGAGTCTGGAGACGCCGTGAAGAGAGGATGCTGAACAGCTGCGTTATGCACCGCCACACTGGTCCTGCACCGGGTATTATGGTATGGGGCGGTATTGGATATCACTCTCGCACACCTCAAGTACTCATTGCCGGTACTTTAAACAGCCAGCGCTACATCTCCGAGGTGTTGGAGCCAGTTGTCCTTCCTTACCTTCAGGGCTTGCCCACAGCCATATTTCAACAGTATAATGCGCGACCACACGTGGCACGCATTGTCCAGCGGTTCCTCGTCAATCACCAGATTGAATTGCTTCCCTGGCCGCCTCGCTCTCCGGATCTTTCGCCGATAGAAAACATGTGGTCCATGGTTGCTCTACGATTGATCCAGATTCCATCCCCAGCTGCCACAGCAGATCAACTTTGGCAACGTGTGGAAGCTGCTTGGTCTGCTGTACCCCAAGAACTCATCCAAAGTCTCTTTGAATCAATGCCGAGGCGTGTTGCAGTGGTGATCTCCAACAATGGCGGCTACTCTGGCTGCTGATTTTGGCAGGAACCACACTTCACAGAGGTCTATAAATTTAATCATTGGATACTTGGTCAACACGTTATCTACAAAAAAAATTTTGTTGTGATATCTCTTGTCTTTCTTGGTGTTGCAATTTGGGTGGCCAGCAGTGTATTTTAAATTAGTTTATTGTTTATTAAACGTTTCAAGATTATGAATTAAAATTGCAGTCATAAAATTGAAAATAAATGCGCTTTCCTGAAAGAAAGAAAAAAAAGAAACAAAAAAATAAATAAAACGAGTTTTTTATTGAACAATAAATAAACGTAACTTCATTTATACATCAAAATTATAATAACATCAATTATTAAATCAAAACATTCAAAAATATAAACAATCAACGTCCTCCCTCAGCGGGCCGTGGTAAAATTATCAAACTTTGACCGGTCCGCGGCGATAGAAAGGTTGGGGAGCACTGATCTACATCGTTCAATTCAATTTGTCCAGAAATCTGTTACAGATTGAGAGAAATTTGACCAAAATTCGTTAAGTAAATATATATCCCGTGAGAAGAAAGGAATAAATAATTAGAGGTTAGAATGATTCATAAATTGATCTAAACCGAGGAATATGTGCCATGGGAGACTATTTCTATGATTTTTTAAAACCTACGTAATCGAAAAATTACAAATTTCCTGTAATGTTTCTATGGTCCCGTATAAAGGGCTTAAGTCGAAAACAGTGATTTAAATATACCGTTATTGGCTTTTATACCAATCACAGAAAAATAATTTCGACTTGAGTCTTTTGTACAGAGAAATGTACTTTTGTATACAAAAGTGATATACTTAATTCTTTTTTACAAGTCAAAAGATTTTTTTTATCAATACTAACAAATATCTAAAAATACCCTTTTTTGACTTAGGCCCTTTATACCGGGCACCATAGATTTATTATGTTTTTCAAATTTTTACTAAGAATTTACAAAAAGAAAAAAAATCTGCCCATGAATAAATGTTTTCAGAATTGTTCTCAATTTTTTTTCTTCTTTCACTTTCAAAAATGACCAAGTTTAAAAAAGAATTATAATTTACCATACAACTCCCCCCCCCCTCCCCCGGCCTCTTTCTATTTTACGATTCTATTCCACCATAAAAACTTTCAAGCAACACTGAATACGGTTCAGTAAAACAGTATCATTACATTTTCTCAAAATTTTTGCTTTCTGAGTAACTGTAATTTCTTATATAATTTATTTTTTTTAATTTCGAAAAAAGTCATGACACATTCTTTTTGAAATTATAGGTTAAATTTCATTATTTTGAGTGAGAGTACAAACGTTTGCATAGAGCTAGATTTGCTTTTGCCTTTTTACTTTTTATTCATTTTTATATATATTTTTTTCGTAATCTGGGGACCGTGGATGAATGATATTCACCTTAAATGATTTAAAATTTAAATGAAGAAAAAAAAAACCGCTCAATCTTTTCTGACTGATATTGTAAAAAATGTGGAACTGCATGCGTATTGTAAAACATGTAGAACTGAAAAAAAAGAACTCAATTATCTGCAGACAAAAGACTCAAAATGTTTTAAAGGAATTTGTTAATCTGGAGGGAATCCAATACCAGTCTTTCCAAATGAATTTTGTATGTTATAATTCAATTGCAGCATAATATCTAATTTTCAACCACTAGTCCCCAAAAAAATCTAAATGACTGCTTATCTAAAATAAACTATGTATTTCCTGCCTGAACAAAAATCCCTCAACAGTTTAATGTTCTTATTCAAACAAACTTTACTAGACCTAGAACGATGTCTTTCCCTCTTTACATATTTAAATTTTACCTTTATATATTTGGTAACTAGCTGAATACCCGTGCTTCGCTATGGAGTACATTCAAATTAATTACAACGGTCAATGTATGCAATTAATACCAAAAATATATATATATATACATATTTATAAAAAAATCGTAACGGATATTTTTATAGACAAAATAATGTAGAAGAAAATATTCAAATTAAATACAACGGTCAATGTATGCAATTAATTTATGTTTTATATCCATAAAACATACTATTTTGAATTAAATTCTTAAAAAACTTCCATCTCAATTAGTCTATTGTTTAAATTTTACCTTTTCCCGTATTTCAATATTCTTTTTTCGTCAACTTATTTCGTTGTTATGCTCGTGACGCAAAATTAATTTAAAGTATCACAAAAAGAAAAGAAAACACGTGATCAGCATTTAATAAATTAAATTCTAAAAATTAATCTTTAAAAATTCACCAAAAATTAAAAAATGGAGGTAAAGATTCGAAAAAGATTTCATTTTAAAGTAATTTTTATGATCATTCTCGTGATATAAATTTTATAACCCTCAAATTATTATTTTTAATGCAAACTTAAAAAAAAAGTTACAAAAAAGCTTAAAAATTTAATTTTTAAAAAATCTAAGAAGAACTTTTCAAAAATCTCACTTAGTGCACCCCTACACTATAAAAAGAATCGCCATGCAAAATTTCAGCCCTTTAGGTCCAGCGGTTTGGCCTGTGCGTTATCTGTCAGTCAGTCAGCCAGTCACTGAACTGTTTTATATATATAGATAAAGATGTAAAAGACTACGGATTGCTTTGTTAAATTTTCCTTTTAGTACTTTGATTTTACCTGCAAACTAGTAATTTACATCACAAAGAAAATAGAACGAATTAGAATTAGCATGATGTAAAAGGGAAAAATAAAAATAAAAGGCTGCTATCAACTAAAGTACCCCCAAAACACCCCGCAACTCTGAATTAAAAGCAAATGTGCACTATTAAGACTACCAAATAAATATATGGCATAGTCTCTACGGAAAGTTGCATATGACTTTCTTATCTCTTTAAAAAATAGCATTCGAAAGTAAAAACAGTTTCTCGCATTGTAAGGAAAATTCATTAGGTAGAATACCAGCCTTCATTCGGTTTGGAGATCCGAGTTCAACTCCTGGTACGAGTAGAGGATCGTTAAAGTGTCCCCCATGATGGAAAGAATGATAATTGACCATTAAGAAGTCTTAATAATGATCAATGGGGGAAAACAATCAACACCTCCGGAATAAATGAGGAAAATTCTAAGCCTAACATTCTGTGCCGTAGCCATGAAGCTAAATCTGCAGCTTCGTGGCCGTAGCTTTAAAAAGAAATTGGGAGGATTGTGTGAAGAATAGCATTCGAAAAAATAAAATTCTTCACGAATGAGATAGTTCGGTTATTAAGAAACGGTCTCGATGACTGGAGACCGGGTGATTCGCCAGAAAATTTCAAGAAGTCTAACGAAAATGGCATAATAGGTTATCAGATCCTGGTCTAAACTCTAACTACAGAAATTAAAATCACATTTATCAACATGGAGTCATTTATCAACAAAAAAAAGCCATGAATACCACCAATTCAGTGTTTCAATAAGAATAGGTCATGACATTGCTGCTCCTCAGTCATAATTAATGGATTAAATTAATGGATTAAGTTCTTGTTCTTTTTATTTTCTAATAAAAAGCAAAATATCCAAAGAAAAAATATTACACATTCACGCATTTTTGTAGCCAAAAGAAACTGAATAAATAATTTTGTTTTTATGTAAGAAAGTGTTTGACATATACACTAGATGGAAACTTTAAAAAGAAAAGGGAAAGGTTTGGCTTAAAACCTGCAATAAAATTCGTATGAAGTCCGTATATTTTTACAAAAACGGTATTTAAATATCTCTTGTTATTCATAGAATTATGATTGAATTTATCTCCAAATTACAATTCAAAGCTTGATTGCTGTACTAGGTATGTGAGTACATCCTGAAATTAAATATACATGATTTATACATGATTTACCTTAGTGCGATTAGAATTTGTTAACGATATATCACGATATATCATCATTTGTTAACGATGTCGCCCACATAGTATAGTGGTTAACGTGCTGAGGTGCACGCAGTGGACTTGGGTTCAAATCCCGAAAAAGTCTTGGTCGTTTCCGTATCGTCCTCTTCATAGGGAGCAAAGCTGGCTCACCTAAATGGTGTTCCCATAATAAAGTAGCCAATAAAACTTCATGAGCCAATGTCAGAGAAGTACATACCGTCAGAGACAAGTGCCTGCCGCATTGAAAAAAAAAATCATGGTAAATTATCATTGAAAAAAAAATTATTCGATTTAGATTAAAAGACAAAAAATATATAATTTATAATTCTGGGACCCAGCAGTTCTCAAAAATACTCATCAATATTTTGTTCCTTGCATTTCTTTAATTTTTATAAGCAATTTAAAATATTTATTAAAATCCCAAAATTATTAAGTCCAGGAACCACGTGTTCAAAAAAGTCTCTGCATTCTTCAGCGATCAAAGAGGAAGTGAGACCAAAAGTTTTCAGTTTCAGTTTCGATAACTCCTGTGATCATGCATCTAAGAATTTTTATTGCATGACATCAGCACCCTTTGGTTTGAATTTGCTCCAGGCAGAATATGGAGATGCGGGTGCGGTGGCCCAATTGGCAAGAGCAGCGGGTCAGAGATCTGAACGTTCCTGGTTAGATGCTCGTCGCTGCAAATCCACCGCCGTGTTCACTAAAGGTGACCGGGGCACGTAAAATAGGTCGTGTCTGCAATATCCTCCAAGTTCTCAAATTTACCTCTGGAAGTGCGGGGTCTCGTCACTTAACTCGGGGGCCAATTGCCTATTAGGACCTGGCGAATGGGACCTCCAACCAGGGGGCATTAGCAACGACAACAATAGCAACAGAATATGGAGAAAAAAGGAGATTATTGTGTTAGTTGGTAATAGTGATCACTTCGTTTTGAAAATCTGTTTTATTTCGACAAGTAGTGTCTCAAACTGAGAAGTCCCCTTTAGGGTAAACGTGGAACTATCGGGGTGTAAGCGAACTCTCAAAGGAATATTGGCAAAATTACCAAAAAAAAAAATTAATTCGATCGTGGTAAACTAATCATGATTTGATCGAGGGGAGCATATTACACTTTTAGTATTGACCAAGGGCTACGATGAAAAGAACAAGTTTCAGAATCACTGAATTATGCATAACTATTTATATCGCAGTTTATATTTGATTATTTGTTATTAGGAGAAGTAACTTCATAGTCATAAATTTTGTTCAAATATTTGTTAGCACTGTAAGAGTTTTATGTTACGAGATCGAATTTGCAAATGCTTAACTTCGACATATCTCATGTTCAAAAAATTCCATTTTGCCTTTATCAGTATCTTTATACAAAACTGATATCATATTGCATATCTCATCAGATAAATCTAATTTTAGGGGAACAATGAATGAATGGGACATTTATAGCGTGCATTGTTAGACATTAATAGCGTTTTCTTCCGAAAGATGGGTGACGACTGGACCTTTAGACAGGCCCTTAAAAGTTCTAAAAAAAAAATACTTATAAGCACTATAGTTTCTTATAAGCACTTAATATTTAGACTAGAAAAGAGCGGAAACTAGGAAATTAAGTAAAATTTTATATTTTTAACATCAGTTTCTAACATAGGCTGTCTTAATCGCGTACTTTAGAATACGATAATAAAGAATCTTCAATTTCAGAACGGAAAGGACATTAAAAGGTTTTTATTGTTTTTATTGTGGGTAAATATCTACATATCCTAAGGATGCAATGTCTTCCGTGTAGTTCATAATAAAGAGAACAGGTGCCGTCTTATTTAGGGAATGATCTTGGTAAACCAAAGATCTATCTTTAGCGCTTTAATGTGGCGAAAGGAATCGTGACTCGAGCATCCACAACTTTTTGCGCTCATAGTGATATTACCAAGGTGTGACAGGCATATAAGCATTTGAAACTTTCTGTAACTAATGATACGTAATAGCATGTTTTAGAGCATGTAACAGTGGATATTCCAATTTCGGAAGCTGGTATAAGCAATAATGTAAGAAACTATACAAATGTGGATAGTGTGGTACTTTAATGGGCTGACCGCCTACTTTGTGTGGAAGTTAACAGCACAAGCTTCAGCCGTATGGGCCCCGGGCCCGGATTCGGGCAAAAGCATTGTGGTGAAACTCTCTCGTTTCACCGAGGTTCTTTTTCTATATGGCATGGGGACAATGAGGTAGTGCAAAAACAAGTCGTCTCTTAACGACGCGAATATAAATTTATTTACAGTTGAACACTTAACATAAAAATTACAGAAAACACTGAGCTCGAGGTGGGAAAGCCTACAGCATCTTACCAGACCCCTGCTCTTACTACTACACTTAATTCTAATTACAGACTAATTAATTCACCGGAGGCGAGATGAGCCTGTTATACCTCGCCAGACATCCTAACACTACCAGAGACGCTCTCTCTCTGTCTCTATTCTAATTAAAGAATGATTGATTCACCAAAGGTGAGACGAGCCTGCATATATCTCACCAGACCTCCTATCGCTATCAGAGACCCTCTCTGCTTGTTTCTCTTGACTGACTGCCCGACGATCCACACCACCTCCTTGGGATTTTCAGCCCACTCAGCCAATCCTCTGATTAGTAGGGGGGGGGGGAATCACGGGGTACATCATTTGCGCTTTAGGTAACGCTGCTTCCTCAACATTACACTACAAGCATGTGTGTTCCTTTGGTGTCCTCTTATAGGAAGCAGTGTTGGTTTACCTATAGACTGCTTCCAAAATAAAGTAACTACTTAATGTGAATGGGAAAATTCGTTCAGAATAGAAGCCTACCCTTTTCTGGGGGTGGGGGGTGGGGAGGGGCTTTTATGATCTGTCAATAAGCCGAGGCTATGCAAACTGTCAAGAATTAAATAAAAATAAATCTTCGGTTAAGAACGGCAGAGATTAGACTAAGAGACAGAAATAGCTCATTGTGGCAAATTTTATCGAACAATAACTAGAGGTTACCCCCCATTCCCCGTATCTTGAACATACATGTATTATTGGAACATGGATAGTTTGCTATTCTACTATTTTGCAATAAACGTTAATTTAAATTTTCTTTTCTGCGGCGAAAATGACCAAATGTTTACGCGTACTTACTATGGGAAAAACAACACATACTTGATCTTCAGGGACCAATCCTTCTGGTTGTCATTTCCAGAAATTCTAAAGTTGATTAGAAAATAACCGAAAAAAAGAGCATAAAGGCAAGGTGAGAGTTTAATATGGATACCACAAAATGTTATAAAGGGAAAAAAAGTCAGTACTATTTATTACTTTTCTTAAAACTCATCCCTCAGGTAGCTTTTTAATTCAAGTATTAGTTGAAGATTTGCTTTATAAAAAATGAAGTTCCCGAATAACTATCAACATAGCACAAAAAAGAAATAGGAGACTCCCCTCCTTCCTCCCTAAATATAAAAGGAGACAAAATCTACGCTAAAATTGTATTTTTAATTTCGTTGAACCCTGTTAAAAACAGTATCTGCAAGTAAAATCTCATATAATATGTATTATTCGTGCTTCGAATTTTCCGATTGTAGGTGCCTTAATTCGCACGGATTACTGAGAATTCAGTACTTCAAGTTTATATTTTAGTAGCATGACAGACTGGGAATCATAAATTTGCAGCATATGTGAATAAGAGAGAATGGAAAATAACAAGATGACGCCACCTTGCTAATATGTAATGCCTCCATAATGCGAAAGGCTCCGTCTTTAATATGCTAGTTTCTGTTTAGCTTTTCTGTCCGTAGTCCCACGTAATGAAGTTGGATCCGATGTGGGTCAATCTCGGAATGATTTATCGGCAGTATGATCCGCTAGTAACCCGCCCACCATTTAAAGATATGCAACGGAAGCCCTTGTCTGCCCTCCTTAGGTCTACAATTAGTCACCATAAATATTCATGGCCCTCTAGAAGAAGATGGAGAAAGGGGTAAGATAAAGGTTTAATTACAAGGCTGAGGAGACTGCGCACCTGAGACCGATTTATTAAGCTTTCTAAAGGGCGTTATATAAACCTCCCTAAAGCAGTAGCGTGAATCTGAAAACATCTGTTCTGAAGACGCTTGCGCGGGGTGATTTATAAGGATGTCTTAAGAGAAATATGACCAGAACATGATTTTCGTGTTACTTGTTCCGAAATAGAACTATGATCGGATGGGAAGGTAGCAATGCGTTCCAACAGAGTCACAATGAAGTTGATTTAGTTCTTCCATGGATATATCAGCAGGCAGTGACACTAAGATAACTGAAAACCGTGTGCCGTGTTACTCTATAATTTGAACATAACAGAATGGACAGACGCACACTCGAGAATCACAGGGAATATAGAATTGGTCCTCGTCATTAAACTAATACTCAACAAAATGATTAAATTTTCCGAGAACTTCCAGGATAATTTTTGTAGCGAAAATGTAAGAAAGCATACTAAGCCAAACCCTCACAATGGATGGCGAAAATATGAATCTGGAGTTTTTTCAAATCACTTTAAGTGTTCCTTTCTCAGTGGCTCAAGATGGTTAGTGAAACGAAATTTTCTTTGGAGTCAAGTTAAATTGTTTCTTTCTTTCGAATCATTTGTTTTTCTCAAAATTTTTAAGTCTTGAACTCGGGAATTTTCGTTTCGACCCTATACCGCCTTTCAATGGAAGGTAAAATGACAGTTAAAATTAAGTACTTCAGTAAGCATAAATTTGCCTTGCCTCATCAGCATATTTAATAATTATTTTATCCTTATCTTAATATCTCACATTGAAAAAGCAACTGAATATATAGATATGAAAGAATTCTACTCTTGAATTACCGTGCAATTTTATTGTGGATGAAAATTTAGTCCTGTGTTAGAGAGCAATTCGGAAATAGAATAAACTCTAGTGGTAATGAAAGTTTCTGCCGTTCAACCGATTTGAAGAAGCATAAGGGCATGTTCACATAGAATCCATCAGCGTCAGCGCCAAAGATTCCGTTGGCTGTGATTGGTTAAAAGGGTCAGGGATAGGTATACAGTTGGTTAAAAAATTTTACGCTGACTCTGACGCATTCTATATTGAACAGGCCTTATCTGTAACCCTACGGACTCAACTATGGTAACGAGCTCCCAGAGTTGTATTCTTCTATTTGTGACGTTTCAAAATTCAATACTGCTTCTCTTTACAATACATGTGTCTGATAGAATCTTGAACTTGCATTTGGAGGAGGAAAATCAGTGTCCTTCTTTGCTTCCCCTTTAACAATACCTCTGAACCATTCTTGCTAATTCGGGAAATGATGCTTTGTTTGCTAGTAGCATTCTTTGACGTACAATTTGAATTCCTGCCCACCACCTTGCGAATTCAAAGAGAAAAGAAAAGTCTTCAACAGCGGAGGGGAAATGGCCCCTTTTTAAGACATTATCTCCATTTATTCAAAATAGAGTGCTCAAAAACACGTCAAGCCTTTGATCTTAATTGCGATGTATAGGGCTAGTCTCAGACCGACTTTGCATTGCTAAAGTTACTGGGGTCAACCCATTACGACTTGAGTTCAATTTTACGCCAAGAAAGGCAATCATCATATCATTAGCGCCGACCACTTTACCAATTTTTGATGGATGGCAAAGTCTTTGACGTTGAAAAATGGCCCGTCTTTTCCTCTGAAAGCAAGAAAATGAATGAAAGATAAGACGAATACGTCAGCAGACAGGCTCTTCATTAGTTATCAACAAGGAGGCACTTCTCTTCCACGGAGTTAAGTAAATACTTGATAAAAGCAAATCAAACATACCATTTACTCCCTTTTTCAGAGGCTTCGAATGTCAGGATGTCGATAATTATTTGTTTGCTCGTGTTTTCTTATCTAAACCTAGACGTGATTGACGGCAAATGTTTGACAAACATCCTATATGTATTTCGTTTTCCTGACATCCAGATTATTTGCGAATATAAAGTATTCAGTGATAAACAATGAACTTGAGATTAATTGCTTTGCATATCCTCCATCAACCCTACTACTTAAGAACTACGTTTCCTCTATGCACTGATCTCCATATAAATTTTCATAAGTGCTTTTAACTCCATGCGCTCTCTAAGCCCACAGAGGGACATCTGCACACCAAACGTTCCTGGTGATCCCCATAATGTGTGTTAATTTCGATAAAGAGGAAGAACATGGGCATTAATACTTCATGAATACAACTTAACCTTGCTTAGTGGTTAGCGCCGTGATCTTCCACTCAGTGGGCTTGGGTTCAAATCCCGAGTAGGGCTTGGTCGTTACCGTGTCGTCCCCTCATACGGAGCAATGCTGGCTCACTTAGATGGTGCTCCCATAATGAAGTACCCAGCAAGATTTGAATGAATAACAAAAAGCAAATGTCTAACGACAAGTGCATTAGGAATAATTACAAGATAAAAAGAACTTTTTATATACCATATTTTTTAATTTTCTGTTGAATCATTTAAACTTGACAATTCTATGTATTAATAAATACTTATTAAAAACTTTTTTGATGAATTATCCCATCAACTTGAAATAAAATGAAGTTAATTGGGAGTTAACTTGCATATAACTTTTCGTTCCCGTTCCGGCCAATAGATGGCTGTACCAGTCTACAAAACAAAATTAACTGAAAATAACTGAAAATTAATTTAATTCTGCTTAAAGATGGCTAAAAGTATTAAAAAATTCATTGTCGTCCTGTTCTGAGCTATTCTAAAAGTTTCAAATGTCTAGCTAGTCGGGAAGTTAGTTAAAAATCGATTGCAAGATTTGTACTTGACAAACACACACACAAACACACAAACAAGAAAGTAAGTTAATAAAAACATGGTAAAAAGAGAAAAAAAACTTAACCTTGCTTACAATAATTATCAACTACACGTGTTGAAGAGAACATGTATTATAACAAAAACATCAAAATAATCTGAATAGAAGTTCATGACTCACATGAAAATAATAACAGGATCATATGAAGTTGTCAATCACATTTAAATTTCGCACTTAAAAGTATGGACTTTAACAACGTTCTCCACGATACTAACATTTCAAGCATCGAGCGAGCGAGGATATCTCAGTTTGAATTCAGTTAAAACGAAATATCTTAAACAAATTATACGTATGTCGTTTAAATACATGACATTCGGCTCTAAAGGGGAAAAATTAAATATAGATGATGTCTACAGTGTATATATGTCTTCAAATTACAGATGAGAAAAAATCCTAGAGAAAATAATAAACTTTGAAAAATAAAATTCATTGTTTAAATTTTCACATTTTCTTAATTATTATGTCCCCATCTATATAAATGAATTATTATTAACCCCTCATGCCTTTTTACGTAGGATTACGTTCCTCCATAACGGTCCTCCGAAAAAGCAAAATTTCAGATGTCCTGCGTCGCGAGTTATAAATTTGGCAGCGCGCCAAACCCAGTCTGTATCGCTTGGCAGCTAAACAGAAAAGTACCAAAATTCGTCAAAATTTTGACATATATATATATATATATATATATATATATATATATATATATATATATATATATATATATATGTATATGTATATATATACTAGCTAAAGTACCCGGCGATGCCCGGGATTTTAAGAATGTTTGTTAACCAAAATCAATTTAACACAGTATAAATAACATAGAAAAAATACATGTGAAATGTTCTACACATCTCAGAATTTCAGCCTTTCATCACTGTAGTACTAAAATCTGAAAAGTAAAAATGTCAAATTCTCTAATGTTTGTTAACAAAAATTAATTTAAAACTAAGCACAGTATAAATAACATAGAAAAAAAACCACGTGGAATCTTATACACATGAATAAAAGGAAACCCAATATCAAAATATATAAATTTATAATATACTCCTCAGAATTCAGAATTAGCCTTTCATCATTGGGGCAAAAGAAAGAAGCTGAAATTACAGGTTTAGCAGAAATTTCCAATAGAACCATAATATGACTGCAGCGTTGCCTCTTAAAAAATGAAGTGTTTGATTGAGGGCTGCAAACCATTCAACTCCTCTTCACATATATACAAAAGAGGTAAGCAACGATAAGTAATCCTACGTTAATAAACCGTGGTTAGTTTCGTTAGAAGAGATTACCTGATTTTTTTTTATAATTATTCATGATCCTACAAATAGTTATACAATATGTAAAAATATCTCACTTATTAAACCAGGTCTAAACTTTTTACACTTATGTGTTACTACGCTGTTCAGTTATAAGAAAAATTAGAAGGTAGCAAGTTTCTACTTTCATAATATGATCTGTTGATCCCATTAAATAGTTAAATGTTGTGAGAATTTCATCTCACGCTAGATTTAACGGAGACTGCTTGATTATTCAATTTGTCGTAAGGGATATCTAAGAAATATTTTCCAATTTTGAAATTCAGTCAAAATAATTTATGAAGTAGCTCAGGCACGTATGGGCTTCCGGATTATTTCTAGTTACATGTACTTATCATGTTTTCGAAATCAATGGAAGAGCTAGTAACGCAGAATAAGTGTTTGAGTCAGGGTTTCTTTTGAAACTGTGATTATCTGTAAACTAGAAAAGACACGAGGTGCTGGTTTTTGTGAGGAATCAATGGAAGAGCTAGTCGCGCAGAATACGTTTTTGATTCAGGGTTTCCTTGAAACTGGGATTCATCTCTTAACTACTAACTACCTCTTAACTACTCTTAGTACAAAATACATAAAGTAGTGGTTTTTGTGAAGAAATCCTTTTTACTGCCAAGTCGATTTTTCCTGCGAAAAAATACTCGTATTTTGTGAACGAAATAAAATTTATTTAGAATGTGAAGAAAAAAATACATTGTTTCACTTTTATTGTTGCCTTGAAATCCAGACACCCCTAGTTCAAATTCAGAGGATGATGAACGTTTGAAACATCCCACCACACAACTTGAACCGATGATCTGATTCTTGAACCCATTTTTTATCTCGGAGTAATAACCATACCATTTTTACCACTGAGTGCCTCGCACAATTTTGTTTTTACCAGAGCATCCATATTCAAAATAACGAAGATTAATCAGTCCGCCAAGCACCATAAAACAGATATATAATGGGAGTACGCTTGAAATATTTTCTTTTCTTTTTATTCGGAAAGCGTGAATACCTAGGAGGCCGGCTAATTTTTCGTCTGAATGCAGTGAAAGAGTTAATCACTACTCTCAATCGGCCGTCGATGGTTGATGGATTATGAAAAACGAACCTGTCTCGCTCCATGGGTATCGAAAAACAAGAAGCCGTGAATCAAAACGAGAACATGAAATTCTTGATCCAGCCTCTTCCGTGGTATTTTAAAACATGTGAGATTTCTTAAGGGCATCCCAGGCTCCAGTTAATGTTTTGCATTTACCTAATAATACTAATCAGGCTGTGGCACTTTTTCTTTTTTCACAATTTATCATTTTCGAGAAAACAAATTAAAGATTCCAAAGATAATTTCTTTTCTCGCTTGTAAAGGATGAAATTCAAAACAAAAGATTCACAAGGGACTGTTCTCCTCTAAGGGGAAGTTGTTAAGCCCATTGAGTTTATTTTAAGACTCAGGTGTTTGAATGTTTTCCATTTTCCGGTTCAGCATACGTGGGTCAATGACGAAATAAAAGGGCGCATCTGCCCTCTCTCCTGAAATACGAGTGGTGTTTTTTTTAAATAAAAATATCCCAATATCGAGGTATATTCTAAATGATTATTTTGGGCATTCTAAAGTAAAATCAATTGTAAGATACATTTATTCATAAACATTTGAAAAACTCTATTTTTTTTTCATTTCTACCCCTTTTAATCGATATTGATACAGATTTTCCCTAATCAAGAGGCCGATACGGAATATCGTTAACCGTATCGTAATCGTAACTTAACCGTAAAACAAGGATCCACCCTGTCCTCTTTGACATTTTGTGGTCGTTATTTTAAATCCTCATCTTGCCTTTATTTGCTTAGCATTATCTCCGGATCGCGTAAGTACGAACTTCTGGGATTGGTTTTCAGATCAATTGGCTTCTGTGAAATCAAATATCTGTTAGTTTCTACATATAGTGGGTACGCCAAAACATTCCCACATTTTCGGGAGAGATGGGGAAGGGGAAAATATGGAATAACGGAACAGCATTAGAATTTTACACTATCCACGTTCCATAAATATATGTATGAATATAGAGCAACTGAATAAGGTGATGCACAATATTAATTTTTAAATTATAAATCAATATAATTTAATTTAGCTGTAGACCTTAATATACATTATAGATTGTTGTTCAGCGATCTTAACAATTCCTCAAATGCTGATGTTTTACGAATAAGAATCCCCGGCAACGCTCGGTGTTTAAAGCTAGTTCTATTGAATACAGTAAAACCGCGAACTCGGAGTTACGCAGTTTTTTAATATTACCCTTTTTCACCCTTTTTAAATCTTGGAATGAAATTTCCCACAAACATTAAATGGTGTCGAGAAGAAACTTTGTCCAATATTTTTTTTAAAAAACGAAATGGAAAAAACGCCTGAAACTGGCCATATTATTCATGTGATAGAAGAAGTTGTCGATCTCGCCAAACAATTAGATATGGAAGTCGATGGAGATGATGTCAACGGGTTGTTGGATTCTCATCTTGAGGAGCTGACAGTCGATGAACTCATAGAGATGAGCGACCAAAGCATCACTGAAGAATCCAAGACTTCAGACCCAATTCCACAAGAAAACTTAATGACAATTATAAACTTAACAGAGGGTCTCAGCGAAATTGAGAAAGGGTTACAGATTTTAGAGAATTTTTACTCCAATGAAGATGTTGTTGTCGTTTCCAATCCCCTTGGTGTAGGAAAGCCTACACCAAGTCCAAAGGACTTAGGTCCTCAAATCCTAGGTCCTTGGCGAAGGGTAGTAAGCAGCTTCACTTTAAGGCGAGGTACCACTAGGGCTGAAGTCTGACTTGACCTCGAAGAACATTGGTCCCGTAATTTTGAACCCAGTCAAGTGACGAAACCGGAACACTTGACCCAGCACCTCCAGAGGTAAATTTGAGAACTTGGAGGACATTGTAGCCATGACCTATTTTACGTGCCCCAGCCACTATTAGTGAACACGGCGGTGGATTTGCAGCGACGAGCTTCGAACCAGGGACGTTCTGATCACTGGCCCGCTGCTCTTGCCAACTGGGCCACCGCGCCCGAAATGAAGATGTGATCACGATAAAGCAGAGAATTAAAAAAAAACGTTAGTCTGCTATGAAGAAATTCTTAAAGAAAAAAAAAGGAAGTTAATACGGCAAACTACTTTATTGGATTTTTTAAAACCATCAACATATTTTTTTAGTATCTTGTACATATGTATAATATTAATATGTAATACAATAATTTAGTTTTAATACAGCAATTTTCTTTTAAACTGGTGTTTTTAAAAGTTCTTGGTCCCAACTAGATGCAATTTACATGTATTTCTATGCAAAAGTTGTACCCCGACTTACGCGATCTTTCGCCGGTCCCACCTATCGCGTAACTTCGGGGTATTATTGTTATATGTTAAAAACATGTGACCAGCAGATCAAAATATTCTGTTTAGTAAAGCAAGATTGAGATCGGAATCCCACCGGCTAAACCACTAGAAGGCCCTTTAAAATCTAGGCCATTTAATATTTTAAAAACGGTAATAATCATTGACAGTACTACAACCCACATACTTATTTTATTTTGACGTAACCACTTTTCTAAACTTAGCTTTTAAGATTTTGCAGTAAATTAAGCTTTTAGAGGTGTTTCTTTTTTGTTTTGCTTTTACTTTACTTTACTAAATAAAATTTTCTGATTTTACAAGTCCATGTACTTCACCACCAGACAAAATTCTCGTGAGCTCCACTTGTCAGGTTGAGTTAAATTTAACCATTCTACTGGAGATACTTCGTAAGATAAAACCCCGTCATGCTCTCTATCATAAATAAAACTTCACGAGGAATAAAAAACTAATCACATAATCTGTAATGATCACTTAAACTTCCACAATAATTCAGAAACAACATGAAAGTGCGGCGTATGACAGCCAGGGAGATAAAGAAAACCGCTATTAAATCCTACAGAAGAACCGACCAGAAGTTGATCCTGTGTACATTTGTGTTGAGAGGAGAAACGAGGAAGACAACAGGAAAGAATGCGGCAAGATATATCAACTGAGATCAACCTCAAGTGCCGGCTCCACTCCTGCAACAAACGTGTAAGCCGAAACAGGGAGTGGCGACAAATTTCAACTGTCGAGTAGAAAAGGGACATGGCAAAGTTTAGATGAATGAGAGGGAAACGCATAGATACGTTTTAACTCTTAAAACTTCAGTGTATTTGTTTCGTAAGCAAACTTTTTTATGAATCAAGGCATTTAAAAAATAAAACTCAAAAATTGGAATTGTTGGGTGCTAATAATCAAAAAATTTTATACATAATCTGAATTTTAATATCTGAATATTTAATTGCTTAATAACCTTAGAAAAATAATCCTTGATTTAAAGTTTATGCTCAAATCTATCTTCGATCTTCACATTTTCGTTACTTTGACATTTACTCGTATAAAACACTAAGTGGAATCAAATCCTGCTCTAAACATGCGGATCTGTTCTAATGAAAAGTTGAGTACACCACAAATTTTCCCCGGGGTAAATATTGAGCTATCTTTGACTGGCATCATCTTGAAATAAAGGTAAAATGAATGAACTTGTCGTAAATAACATGCCTTGCTGTATGGTCGAATGATTCGTGGTCAGTGGAAATTGCTCGCGTCGCATGAACAGAAACTTGGTCACGGTGGAAAATCCTCTTCGAACTTTAGATTATCAGATTATCTGCTCTGTTCCCCACGTTTTAGGGCAAAGTTTCTATTTCTGGGTAACCATTGTCTCTTAAGTTCACCCACTGGACAATGGACCAGGTTTCCGTAGTCGGCGTTGCTTTCGAAAAGCGACCTCCTCAGGGCGTTCTTTTGATGATGGTCGTACGCTCTTCATGACCACGAGGGAAACGTTTGATATGAATCGGCCTCTGAGCACAAAAATTCTTTAAAGCTTTTCGCTCACCTGAGTGCAGTTATTATCCGAGGCACGTGAGCGGATCCATGAATCCGGTAAATGATGAGTCCTAAAAGTTCTCGTTTCATATCACTGAATATCCATTACTATTTTGATTGAACGCTTTATGGTAACTTGGATTTGTGACATGTAATGCATTGGCACTTCTTCAAAAAATTCTTCATGGTGTGAGTGGACATGATATTTTTTGGTATGATGTCATGAAATGAATATTTCGCAATCAGCTGACTGTCAGATAAGACCCTGTGTTGCAAAAGTTGATTGTTCAGGTCCCAACCAACCAACTACAATCAGCTAAATATATTTTATTTGTTTACCTCCCATTTTCTCTTTTCTTCATCTAATGTGTCATTAGCACTACGCCTACAACAAGCAAGACTTCATATATACTAATAAATTTGTATTAAAAAAAAGAGCTTCAGGTGTACTAGAAATTTTGTATGTGCTTTCTAATGACGCAATCGCACTGGATATTTATTGGAGATGTGACTGATAAGTATATAATTTTGCCTAGGTATACAATACGTATTTTACGTATAGTCGTAGTGGCTAATTTATATGAGATTTAAAATTAGCCACTATATCAAGCTCGTAACTAATATTCTGAATGTTGGCGGTTTTCATTTATTACATACTAGCTGAAAACCCGCACTTCGCTACGGAGTACATTCAAAGTAAAAACATCGGTGAATGTATGCAATTAATGCCAATATATATATAATAAATACGACGATCAATGTATATAATTGATGTAAAATATATATAAATATTTATAAAAAAATCGTAAGGGATATTTTTATAGACAAAATAATGTAGAAGAAGATATTCAAATTAAATCTAATATAAAGAATACTAAAGAATATAGTACAGTTAATAAAGTACAGTTTCTAGAACATTTCTTTTACTGTATTTTAATATTTTTTTGGATAATGTCCAATCGTCTGCCGCATTAGCAAGAAAAAAAAATTATTTTTTGTCTATTTAGTTTTTATGCACGTGACGATAAATTTATTTAAAGTACCAGAAAAAGAAGTCACGTGATCAGCATTTAATAAATTAAATTCTAAAAATTAATCTTTAAAAATTCATCAAAAATCAGGAAATGAAGGTAAAGATTCGAAAAAGATTTCATTTTAAAGGAATTTTTATGATCTTTCTCGTGATATAAATTTTATAACCCTCAAATTATTATTTTAAATGCAAACTTAAAAAAAGTAAAAAAAACAGCCTAAAAATTTAATTTAAAAAAATCTAAGAAGAATTTTTCAAAAATCTCTCTTAGTGCACCCCTACACTATAAGAAGAATCGCCATGCAAAATTTCAGCCCTTTAGGTCCAGCGGTTTGGTCTGTGCGTTGTATGTCAGTCAGTCAGTGAATGAATGAATGAATGAATGAGTCAGTTACGGAACTGTTTTATATATATAGATAAACGATTACGTTTGATCAAGTTAGTATGGAATAACTGTCTCTTAGAGCAATTAAGTATATAAAAAAACGATTTCCTGACATACTGTCAAAAATAAATAAATAAATAAATATATATATATATATATATATATATATATATAAACAAAATTGGAAGCTTCTTAAAAGCTTTGTTTTATTAGATATTTGTGAACTTACGCATCACAATTCTGAAGTTCTGTTCTAGATAATTTGAAGTTTTTTATATCCATTTGTTGCAAATTCTCATGGTAGCTGCTGTGAAATTTCGAAATAAAAGGATAATGATATAAGTTTTTTCCCTGGAGCAAATATAGGTTAATTCAAGTAAAATAAAACTTTATTATATCTTATAAATTAAGCTTGGTACCATTATACAGGTGGTGGATTTATCTGAAATAACGTTTTCATATAAATTCCAGAAAAATCGCTCCCAAAACATAAAAAATTTAAATTTAAATTTGAAAATAATTGATTTCTATACTACGCTGCATAAAAATGAATAATTAGCTGTTGTTTTTTTTTTAAACTATATGCCTTAGATTCTTATATCACCACTTTATTCAGGTTTTAACAAAATTCCGCTAATTAATATATATATATATATATATATATATATATATATATATATATATATATATATAATATATATATAGCCATGTTTGTTAGGTACACATGAGCTAAGTCTTTAAGAGCATTGAAATAGGATTCCCAAGTCCACCAATAAAAGCTTTTTAAACTATTTATTCATTGTAATCTATACATTTTTCATCTCATTAAGCTGTATGACGTATTTTAATATTCTCCACAGAGTGAGTTTGTTACATCCCCTGTACACTATAGGGTATTCTACATAGATTGTTGTCACATTGCTGATCTTCTTAAATTATGAAAGTCTATGTTCAGATATTAAGTAGTATTTATAATCAGTCTTGATTGCAGTTTTATTTCACGCGGCCTGATTTTCACTTTGTGAAAGATCCCTTAGTGTAGATTGATTAGGAATAATAGATGGACGCAGAACCCGCACCATTAATCGTTTTGACCATTTAATATTTTTAGCCATTGGCTAAGCAGCATCATTTCGCACGGCCGATTTTGATTATAACTCTTTATAATTGTATCATTCATTTAACATGTTGGCCCTGCAATTGACCAGGAAATGAACACACACTTTCTCACACATTTCAGCGCAACAAAAAGATGAGAACAGGGGCAAATCATAGATGTTAAAAGAAATTAAACGTGTTGCTCCGAACATCTATTTTAAAATAATGATCCGCATTACAACCTCATTTAAACCTGAAATGATGAGTTTTCGTATCCTTTTACACAAATGCTTTTCTCTGTTGCCATCAATTTGTGTCGTGGAATAATTGCAACCTTCCGCGGTCGAAGGTATGGAAGCAAATTGTTGCCTCTCACCCGCAGGTAAGATATTCGCCTGTCAATTAGAATTTCTCGTCCGAAAGCGATGCCCATTCATCTCTTCACAGAGCTTTCTTTTCTTTAGCTCACCTTTTGATTAAAACGCTAACACGGAAAGATTTTAATCTTCCAACTCGTGGATCAGACAAAAGCGAACACATTACGAAGCAAAAGCTGTTATCACTGCTGTTTAGGCGTACGGGGAGGGGACCTAACTGAGAGCAAACGTAATTACCGTCAGTGGCCACTTTTAGTGCTGGATGCTTTTCATTCTTTTTTTTTTTTTACCCCTTCCTTATTCCTCCATTTTCTCTTTTTCAATTGTCAAATGTGGATCCCCCTTCACCCCTTTCAGTGTCCATTTTTGACATAAATGATTGCCGAAAAAGAATGGTTTTAACTTTTGCGTCCGAGGAATGTTGAAGAGGGAAAAAAAGAAGGTCGGACTTGTATGCGCTTCTCCAGCTTACATCAAATAAGCTGCAAGGAGGAAAAAGTTTAAAGCAATCAGACTGATGATCATACTTATTTTGGATGTCATACCTGTCAATCTGAGGGCAGTGATTGTTCGTTAAGCTCTGCACTGGTAGAGAAGCGGGAAATTGCCTCCATCCTGATGTTGATATCGAGAATTGTAGTTACGTCTAACAGACTGTAAAAATTTTACCCGGCATATTCCTCGTCTGAAGTAGAGCGGAGCATTTCTTTTGATAACTTACTAAGGGAGAAAATTTGTGGTGCGTAGAATCTTAGAGTTAAGGTTGGTCTCGTCTAATAAATTATCCTTAGCAAATTAATAGTAACTCTTTCTTTTTAGCTACTAATTGGCTAAAATAAATGTGAAATTGTAATTTTTGTGTATCTAACGAGGTCTAAATATAATACAGGAGCACAGGAAATTCTGGAATGTGACGTAAGTAAATTTTCCATAATAACTATGTAGATCCTGTGGGCGATAAATAACCTTTCTCTTTCCTAGAATAAAGTTCTGACATTTCTATCAATGTGAGTTTCCTCATTAACATCTCAGCGCAGTGCAAATACTGTGTAAACAAAAGCTATTAGCAGCCACCTTAGTTCATTTTCTGGAGGACACCTGCTGGAAATGCTTTGACTTTAAATTAATCAAACGACTTAACATCCAAAAAGAAATATGTTAATATACAATTACTTCACGGAAAGTTTCACTTGAAAATTTCTGTGGATAGCAGTTACCATTTGTCACAATTTCTGAATATGTTAATTTCTCAATCCCATTACAATAATATTGTCTTTCAGTTACAACAGCATTTCCCTTTATAACGATTTGCTTTGATAGTTTCAGTATCACTGAAGTTTTTCAAGAAGTGAAATCCTTTTTTCTTCCCTAAGGCGGCAGGCACTTTGTTCCGAGACCATTTGTCTATATACACCATGGGAGACTAATTGGCATCTTCATTAAAGGGGCATTCTGTGGGTAAACCGATATTACTTCCAAGGAGGGGACAATACAGGAACATCCGTACATACCTTGGTCAGGATTCGAGACCCATGTGATGGCAGCTTGCTTCATTTACCCCATACAGTGTTGGGATCAACCATACATTACCACCAAACCACAGAATAAATGTGCGTGATGACAGCATTTAAAAAAAAAATTAACCAAGGATGTATTCTTATTCTTTATGGGTCCAAAGAACTAAATTCCACTAATGACTAAACATCCATCTCTACAACATTGTTTTGATACCTTGAACGAATGCAAAAGAAAGAAGCTACCATCTTTACGCTTTCAGTTTCGGTTGCCCAATGATGCTGTATCTCTTACGGTGCATCCCCGAAGCAAACATGAGGAATTTCCCAACAAATGTCTCGATCACGCGATGGTTAGGGGCTTCGTGACTGACTTGTGCTGTTGAACACAACCGAGTCCGACAGACGGCGAAAGTACAAGAAGGCATTACCTCAGCGTCTGTAATTAACGCCGAGACCGATTATTACGTCCATAAAATCGGAACGCCGTGCACATGATAGTGAACAGGCGCACTGTCAAGGGAGGGAGGTGGAGTAGCAGTTGGTAAATCGGTCGGCAGAACTGGTTTATGCCAGCGATTTGAGACGAGGGAGAGGCTGCGCAGAGGAAAACATACGAGCAATGGTTTCAGGAAGATAACATGGGTTGGATGTTAGAAAACGGTTTTACTGACTCTTGTCTTGCAAATGTATGTTGTCTGAATGATTTAGTCCACATAGACAAGAACGGCCTCGGCTATCGTACTGAGAGCAAAATATTTGGGGGTACACAGTAAGTGGGGTATTGTACCAAGTAATTCCTATGAAAAAACTAAATATATCGGTACCAAAATTTATGAATGTGTATGACTGATAAAATCCCTTCTTAAATCCATCATCAAATAAAAAATGTTTGCGACTACTTTCGCATTTTCTTTTGACAGATGTTTTGTCAGACAAAATAACATTCAGTATAAATGTCCCAAAGTTTATGGAAAACAAAAACAAAGCTGTAAATGAGGAGTGCTATCTCAATGCTAATTTTCCAGTACTAGTACAATATAATTTTTTATTTTGTTAAAATCTACATATATGTTCTTAAGATCTGAAGTTAGCTATTTGCTGTATTTTGCATTAATATTTATAGAAAGCCAAAGTCCACATTCTCCTGAGCCAGGAGATGGCCGAGTGGCTAGGGCACTGGCATGCGGTTTAGATCCTGTGGGTTCGAGTCCCACTGTTGGTATGGATGTTTGTAACCGTTCGTAATCAGCTTTAAACTGTAGGTCCCGGTCTAATTATCCCTCGTGTAACAAAAAGTTGACCGTAACGCTCCGAACCAAACCATATTCCACGGGTTTAAATTAATTTTTTTTACACGGAAGGACTGCAACTACACTTTAATCATTACGCCTAATACAAACAATATTGTAATATCAGCACGTACATCATTCGTTTTACTCGCTACGGCTATTATGTCTTTTATTAAGTTGCCTTGTATTTCTCTTTCTATGGAGGTTAAGTGGATTCATTTCAATGACAGAGTAGGTTCTTTAGCCATTCAAACGACCAAAAAAACAGTATCCAAAACCTTCAGAGCTTTATCTATTGTAAGATCATTGTTCAGAGTCCTTATAGGTTGCTACCGCAGATTTTTGTCCAACAATTGCAACGGAAAGGAAAGATAAAAATGCATACGACCGCATTATATCCAAATCCGCGGAGTAATTTGCGTTGTATAGTGTGTAACCGGCATTAGCTAGATCTCCCATTTTATCTTTAATACCAGATAAAAAACCTTTCAGAAAGTTGCCAAGGTACAACCTTCTCGTAACCTGAAACAACAACGTATTAATATGGCTTATTCAGGCCAAATGCTGTTCTAACGAATGCTCCAGTATATTAAGCATTGTGGGTCGTAAACCAACGAAGGTTTTTCTGATACGAAGCCGCACACTCGTGACTGTGTTGCGTTGGTGTTTTAAATATCTACCATAATCCTGATGTTATATTTTTGTAATTTGACGGGTCAATGGGTATGGATGTGAAGAAAATTACAGCGCGGAAAATAGAAGTTACGGAGGATTAACATAATCGTAAAACCGCATGCATGGATCTCTTTCTTATCTTTGCTGCATATCAGAAAATGATCTTGAAGCAGTTCCTCTTTCGCCACCAATATCTAAAGATTTTTCCGTCAGTCTTTTATTCCTAATAATTAGTAGTTATCTTTGCGTATTTATTTTTATTTTTTTGGTGTGTGTGTGTGTGTGTGTGTGGACATGTAGGATAAATTACATAACTAATAAATCTAAGGCCTAGCCTGGTTTAGTTTGGAGCGCGATGGTCAATTTTTTGCTACACGAGGGCTAATTAGACAGGGGCCTACTGCTTAAAGCCAATTCAGATCGGCTACAAACGTCCATGCTATGAGTGGGACTAAAACCCACCGACTTTGGTACCGAAAGCCCGCGCCCTAGTCATTTGGCCATGGTGTGGCAAGAAATCCAAGGAAAAGTAAATCAATAAGTGTTTATTTAACAATTAATTGTGACAAAATTAATTACCCAATAGATGATGGATGCTTAAAAGATTTTTAGAACAGTACAAGGCAATATAGTTATATCAAGACAAAGCTGGTAACATAAGAAAGGACGAAAACAGAAAACTTGAAAAAAAGTGTTAACAAGCTATTCCAGTTATAACTCCCATATCCTGATGGAGATGAGTTCCCGTAATCTTCTCATCACGTATTTTTCTTGAATGAGGTTTACTCTGAACAAAAATTTTCACAACAAACTTTTAAACAGCCCACATAAGAAATAAATGCACACACGCATACAAATTCCGTTTTACTTTCTCGAAACGAGATATGTCTTTACACTAACCGTAACAAAGGAAAAAGCCCCGTTCAAAATCAGAAATTTTTTTTTGACAGATCTGTCTGAAATTCTTGACTGGGGGTAGATACCTCTCCTTACCTAGTCATTATTTTCTTCCAGATGCTACAGTGTCACTCAATAACAGTGTGTGGGATCTGGTTAATAGCTTTTCTGGGTTCAAGTATCTGGAGCGGAGGCACCTTAGGATTGTTAGCAGATATGCTTTGTCTTCTGGAAAACAATAGAAACGAGATGACCTTGGACTCCCTTCAATATGCCAATGGTGTTTCTATTTATTTCCAAAGTAAATTCAAGGTGGAACAACAAAACTAATTGCTTGAAAATGAGTGAAAAACAAACAGAAATATTTCCCTTTTTCAACCCGTTAGAGTCAATGAACATAATGTTCGAACTTTTAGGGCATTAAAAGTTGCTTTAAAATTCTAGAATGAAGACAGAAAGTAACATAACTACTGAGTCTGAATGTATTGTCGCACGTCACAGACCTATTAATAAAATATTTTCGTTATCTGACGTATTTAAGTAGAGTAAATTCAATAATTTTAGCAGATTTTTTTTTAATACTTACCGAGAATGTTAGTATGGCATTTCTATTATTATTATTATCATTATAGCTTTATGGAAATTTGTGCTTTATTTCTACTTTGATTGTTGTTAAATTTGTACTTCGATTGTTGCTATCTATAGCATAAGAAAATATTTTTAATTCCTTTAAAATGTATACTTAAATTAAAATTAATTAAAAATAAATAAATAATTGTTTCTAAAAAATATCTGATAAATTCAAGATGCTAATGAATTTTGTAGTTCAAATTTAATGAGTATTTTTCTGTTTTTAATTGAATATGAAAGCATATTTTACATTCCCATGTAAAAATGCATGATTATTATTGTCTATTTTAAAACTGAATAACATTGGTTTAGGGCTCCCAATGTTTCAATCATGAGTGAAAACTCACAAATACCAGTTTCTGAAAATGAAGCCTGTTATCATACCGCAGATCGCGTCGGTCACGAACTTAGGCCTTAGTACCGACCAAGCACATCTCTCCAGACAGTAATTTCTAACTTTTCGAGCAACTGTAAACACCGTAAGAAATTTAAATGAATACTTTTTTGCAGTTGCAGCTCACACCCGAGACACCAATTCCTTTTTATCCTTCTATAAGAAGTCGATCACATACATGATTACCTGGGGTATTAGTCACTAAAATTTGTTTTGTATCTTCACACTATTAGGATCACAACAAACTAAAAACTGGAGACTGGAAACTGGTTGACAAACCAACTTCCTGATTCACAAAGGACATTAAATTTTGGCAACGGCATGACAGAAATCTCTTTCTAGGAGGATTTTTGGAAGTGATTTTACCCTGTCCAAGAAACCCTTCTCAGGGGGAATTTTTCAGCCCTGAATTCTTTTGTGGGGACTGTTTCTGTTTTCTGGGGAGGTTCTTTTTAAGGCTCCAGAGATCCTTCAGACAATGCTAAAACTCCTCAGCGATTGTTCCACTGAAGAATTTCAGTGCGCTTCGGAAAGGAAAGCTTTTGCCAATACCAACTTTCTTATTTTAATCCTTTAATGGGAACATATACTCGGTTTCTAACCTCACAGAAGACGTGCCCTCGCACGCCTGCAGACTTCCTTTTTATAATTAGGTAGCAACGCTCTTGTGCCAATTCTTAATCTTCCTAACTCGTTGTTTGGTATATTCAAATTGTTTTAACGCCTTGGTCGTGACACGAGAACGTGAGCAAGTGTGAATATCCATGGAAAAAATTATTTAAGACATTGTGACTAGAGAATTAAATGAAGCTTTGTTAATGATACTTTTTTTTCCTGCACGGGCATAAAAGCGTCTTTCCTTAAATGGCTTTCTTCCAGTGGCTTAAAACATGATACGAAAAGAGAAACTCAAAAGCAAACTGCCTCTTAAGAGATAGTTAGCACAGTCCATTACGTTGACGATGAATACTGGTTTGGAGGGAGAATAACTTTTTCGTAAACAATGGCTCTAAAACGTAAATTATCGTGGACAGGATCCGGAATTATGTTGGAAAATCGTATATTTCCATTCAAAGCGAAACCGCCGTTACCATACGAGACTTTAAAAAGTAGTGATTGTTCAACGAACTTTATTATTATGTTTTTTAAGGTCTATTCAGGATGTTTTGGGCCTGCAAGATGCTTTCATGCTTTTAGATAAGAAATTTTACAAGCACAGAGGACAATGCTTGGATGACTCGATAAGTTTTTGTTGAAACTGGCGTACCTAACTTTTCCTTAGCTTTTTACATTTTATTTATTATATTCTCAGTATTCTTAACTCTTTTTCTTTTTTTCTTTGTTATTTAAGGGCATTTCATGTAGCAAATTAAAGATTGCGTCTAATTTTATGATCCTCTTACGCTTATTTCATCTCGTTATGACTTATAACTCAAGAAGGATTTTCCTTACAAACTGAATATACTGGTTCAGTTTGTAAGGAATATAGGGTTAAGTCTGAATGTTTTCACAGTTCCGTTCTCTAAGGCTTCTTTTATGTTGAGAAAATTAAATAAAATGAGAATAAAATGATGAAATGTAAATTTCAAAACCGAGTTTATTTATCCTTAGTAATTTATACTTTTATGGACTAAAAGTACACAAAAAATTTCGTTGAGAAAGTATTTTTTAGAACTTGAGAAGAATTAGGGACCTTTACTCATTCACAGCATAAAAGGTAGTTATGGGTTCAAAGGTAGTACTATGGGTTTCTAGCTCAGAAAGGTAAGGGATAAATGTTTTGTTCATATTTAATGTATTGTTGCAAGCTTGCTATTTTAAAAACTTAAAATAAGTGGTAATGCCAGTTTAGTTCCGTGCATCGATTTTTTATAAAATGGTTATTTCCTGTTGAACATGTCTAATTTTATGTTTAAAATTTGAAAAAGCAAATCAAAATTGAAAATATTTACTCTCTAGAAATCATATGAAAAAACTACAATACACTGATTAGAGTATTTTAAAAAGTTGTGCACTATGTTTTGACCAGTTTTTAAATTGAAATTATATCGAATATGAGCAAAATAATAATTATTATTGCAAAATTGCATAAATTTGCAATAATAATAATTTTTTAAAGAAAGTAGTGTGGTATTTAATAATTATGAACCTAAAGATTTATGAAAGGTATAAGATGTATAATTAAAGAATAAAATTATTTAATTTTATTTTTTTGTCATATTTTTGTAATTCTTAAGGTTGAATTACTACCTTGTTACTCAATACCCATCTGTTCTCTCCAAACAAGGAAATGTGTTGATACGTCGTAAGGGCTAAAAGTTTTAAAATTTCCCCTCTGTATTTTCTCTTTTCGAGTGCAATTATTCCTCCTTTTTCCCCCTTGATTATTGCAACTACCTATTTGACATACTTCAGTGTCCTTGAGAAAGACAATAATGCTACCATGAGAAATTTGTGACTGGTTTGATTATCTTTTAAGCAGAAAAATTCCTGTTTTTATTTATATTTTTTCCCCTGAAACAAGCTCTCATTTATACATCACAACGAAAGGAATATTATGTGAAATAGTTAGTCACTGAAGCACATTGTAAGCGTTTTTCTGTTCTCTATTTTGTAAATATGAATTCACACCAGTAGTCATAAAAATTTTCCCATTTTATCCCATAACATACGAGGAAATTTTACTCGTCATTGTACTAGTACTTAAATGTGTAATTCATAAGTCATGAGGTTCAGGAGTTTATATATATATATATATATATATATATATATATATATATATATATATATATATATATATATATATATATATATATATATATATATATATATATACTCACACTATATGGACAAAAATATTTGGACACTGCAGAAAATTGGCAAATATGCAAATACTGGGTTCGCCGAACGATATGCTGGGAAGGGCATGGATAAAATAAAAGCAGCTTATTTTCCGTTACCTATTTATACCCTCTAGTGGAGCTATGCCTCGTGGACCTCAACTTACCGTGTTTTAACGCGGGCTCATTATAGGATGTCATTTGTGTCATCTTTCTGTGCGAACTATTGCATCCAAACTGGATATCCCAAAATCGAGTGTAGCATATGTTATCAAGCGATGGAAGCAAGACGGAGCAAGAAAAGCAAAAAAAGTCCGAACGACCGCATAAACTGGCAGAACGGGACAAATACCAGCTTGGTACGTCATGTCAAGAAGTCGCGCACTTCTTCTGCCCCTGCGATCGCTGTAGAGGATGGAAATGCATCTGGGAGCTCCATTAGTGGTAAAACTATCCGCAGAAAGCTGAACATGATTGCATATCATGATCAAACAGCTGCATACAGGCCATTTATTACATTTGTTAATGAGAGGCGTCGTTTAGCCTGCTGTGTCGCCCGTCGATCCTGGACCATTGAAGAATGGAAAACTGTTCTTTGGAGTGATGAGTCTCGGTACTCACTGTCCTGGTCTGATGAACGTATTTGGGTGTGACGACAACCCGGAGAACAGTTTCATTCAGACTGTGTTGTTCCAACAGTGAAGTTCGGAGGAGAGTCCATCTTAGTGTGGGGTTGTTTTTCCTGATTAGGACTCTGCCCATTGCTTTCTGTACCTGGTACCATGAACGCTGACGTGTACCTCGACATTCTGGATAATTTGGCCCTGCCTACACCATGACAATACTACAGGGATGATGGTTGTTTCTTCCAAGAGGATCGTCCTCCATGTCATACTGCAAAACATGGGCTGGACTGGTTTTCTGAAAATGAAGCAAATTTGTTTGACTGGCCTTCTCAGAAAACCTACCTTAATCCGATCGATCACTTATGGGACGAACTGGAGCGACGGGTACGACACCGCCACCCACGCCCATCTTCAAAACAATTTCTTCTCAACACAATCTCTTTGCCATGCCTTGCAAGGCATAGCGAGCTATTCCTGCCCAGACTTAAAGAAAAGTTGTGGAAAGTATGCCTCAAAGTGTTGCCGCTGTAATACAAGCAAAAGGAGTGCCTACCAGTTACTAAATAGAATAATAAAGCACGTTTTCTGAAAAACATGTCCATATAGTATGTGTATATATATATATATATATATATATATATATATATATATATATATATATATATATATATATATATATATATACATAAATATATATATATATATATATTGTATTAGTGTTTGAGTAGATATCTAAATAATTTCATTGTTGTAAGTCACTGTCATTTATCATATGGAAATTTGAACTATTACTGTTCAAATTCATGAGGAGAGTATGCTTAAGGCTGCTGTGTAATAATCCTATTGGATTCGCTTATCTCAATGTTAACCTATGGAGAAAATTTGTCCACTATTTACAGCTACACAAATGCTGATAATCCAATAAAAATGGTATTTCCAGATAGCCTGAACTTTTCTGCACCCTGCAACAGGATTCATTTTATAAATTTCGTCCACCAAAGGAATTTATGAGCGTTAAAAGCAAACTATACCAGACTTTTTCCCACACTAATTTAAATTTTAAAATAATATTTGCATTTAAAAAAAAAAGAAAAATGCCCTAAGGTGCAAAATTTCTTCTTCTATTACAGAGTCCAATTTTTTTAAAAAAATCTTTAAATCCATGTCGGCAATCCTTGGACAAATTTTTTCCATAGGTTATCATTGAGGTGAGCGAATCCAACCTTATACATCCAAACAGTTGCTCGGAAAGAAGCTCAGACTGGTAAAGTTATGAAATTGCTCAACAGTAATGATACTGATCTACTGTAGTTGGCGAACTCCTCCGTCCCAAACCAATATAACCTCTTGGAGAAATTTAGTAATTTAATGTACCGTACTATGCAAGTATAGTATGAAGGATAACGGTCTCTTATCTTCATAGCGTATACACAGTTTTGGAATACAGATATTGTATTAAAATCTCAACATGGGCGGCCCTTTCTGATTAGCTGAATTAGTCGTTTGTCTTACCAATGACCACAGTGCAGCCCCGAGGCAAAAGCACCTTTAGGCTGATACCTGGATGAAAAAAAAGAAAAAAAAAGCTAAACAAATCGCAGGAAAAAAATCATATGCTGCAGTATTCTGTGCAATATTCTAAGTTATTTCTCTGTCCATTAATAACTCTCGTCCCAAGAAACGAATTTTTATTGCATAGCTGCCTTCATTCACAACTACACATATTTCTGTATGTGGGGAGGGTTGCTTTTTTTCTGAGTGGTGAACACGGAGGTGTCTCACGTCCCACCTTTACAAAACCAAACTATAAAGTTTCCTAGAAAGACACGTATTTTGCACCAAAAAAATAAGAATTTTTTTTAAACCTATGTCATCGTTTTTTTAATCATGATTTAGATAATTTTAAAACGGAACAACAATCGAACTGTAATACATGTAAAAAATTAATTATAAATGCTTGATAAAAACTACCTGATTTACAAATCCTTTTCGACATCCCTAGGACGAAATTCTGTGAACGGCCCCGCCTCTCCCAGAGGGAAATTTTAAACAAGATATATCATATTTACGTTACTTGCTTACAGTAGCATAAAACTGATGCACGAATCCCTTTTCGCTTCCACGCAGGAATGGAACTTTGCAACTCCAGTACTAACTACTTATATCCCAGACACATTCCATCCGAATATATATATATATATATATATATATATGGAGGGTTAGGGGGTAAATGAACCAAGTCCTTGAGAATCAGTTCTGAGAGAACTGATCTTTAAGTTGAACAACTGTCTAAATCAACCATTAACTTTAGTTTTTTTTTTTTTCTGCTTCAATTACGCAAAATTTTTACTACGGACTTGGTTCCCTAATGCATCGAAAAATAGGATTATTTTACTAAATCATTGCAGTGTTAGTACGAAATGGTCAAAAAATGGACTCGGTTTCCTTTAACCTTGAACCTGCCATACATATCTATATATATATATATATATATATATATTCAGTTCCACTATTAAAGCTTCCTATAATTGAATGTCTGTCTCGGTAATCTTGTTCGGATGTCATCACTGTCGTCTATAGACACACCATCCATATTCATGAGTGCAGTCCTCGCTCCAGTCATCTCAGCCGAAGTGGAATTCATCGAACTCCGGCCCGAATCGGCACCCAAACGCGTGTGCTGTGAGATTTTAGAGGTCGATGCATCTCGAGGAGGTACCCTTCCCCGTGCCAAACCCGCGAACCGTGACCGACGAACATTACCTTCACTTTCGGTTTCCGCATCCTTCACGCCACCATCCCTCTCACCCGGCTTCTGTCTGAAGGACTTTACTTGTTCTTCGATCGAACGCTTTTTTTATTATTATTATTATTGGCAAGCCAGCGAAATTTGTTTCCTCGCTGATTTGTTGACGCACCCATGAAGGTTCCTTGATTTTCTATGAAGCCGTAGAGGAGTCCAAAGACCCGAATGAACCCAAGCTGTTATCCTCATTTTATTTTTCTGAAATAGCGAGTTAGACAATAAATAATTACAAGATAAAAAAAACTTTTTATATACCATGTTTTTAAATTTTCTGTTGAATCATATAAACTTGACAATTCTATGCATTAATAAATACTTTAAAAAAATTTTTGATGAATTATCCCATCAACTTGAAAGAAAATGAAGTTAATTGGAAGTTAACTTGCGTTTATCTTTTCGTTCCCGTCCCGGTCGATAGATGGCTGCACCATTCTACAAAACAAAATTAACTGAAAATGAATTTAATGCTGCTTAAAGATGGCTAAAAGTATTAAAATAATGCATTGTCATCGTGTTCTGAGCTATTCTAAAAGTTTCAAATGTCTAGCTCGTCGGGAAGTTAGTTAAAAATCGATTGCAAGATTTGTACTGGACAAACACACACACAAACAAACAAACAAGAAAGCGAGTTAATAAAAACATGGTAATAAAGGAAAAAATTGCCGATTTTGTTTTTTCTTGAAGGAATACAAAATATAATTTGTAAGTATCCCTCAGCAACTCCCTCTAAATTACCATTAAACTTTTAGAACTCGAGACAATTTTTGTGACGATGCCTGAAAGGGCTAACTGCAAGTTTTCGGCGCTAGAGTTTGAGTCAGAAACCAAAGCAAAGGTAGGAATAGATGTCTGTAATTTTCGGATTCAGCTTTAAGGCTGCTATGTACTAACCCTATTGGATTCGCTCACCTCAATGCTAACCCGTGGGGAAAAAAAGTCTACTATTTACAGCTACATAAATGCTGATAATCCAATAAAAGTGGTATTTTCAGATAGCTGAACTTTTCTGCACCTTGCAACAGGATTCATTTTATAAATTTCGTCCTCCAAAGGAATTTATGAGCGCTAAAAGCACGCTATACCAGATTTTTTTCCCTTGAATAATTTAAATTTAAAAATATTATTTGCATTTTTTTTAAAAACGAAAAATGCCCGAAGGTGTAAAATTTTTTTTCTCTATTACGGAGTACAATTTTAAAAAAAAATCTTTAAATCCAAGTCGGCAACCCTCGGATACATTTTCTCCATAGGTTAACAATGAGATGAGCGAGTCCAATAGGGTAAGTATACAGCAGCCTTAAGGTCCGGTCAGTTAAGCCATCCTGTTGTGCAAAAGACGATTGTAACGCACCAAACTAACGGATTACTACCGATAGTTATGCCTGTTTCTACCAGTACTGAAACTATTCACTTTGACTGTTATTGAGTTAAAGTGAACCGACTCCATTTTTTTTTTTTTTTTTTTTTATCATTTCATACTAACACTGTCACGATACAGTAAAAATATCTTATTTTTCAATGCAATAGTAAACCAAGTCCGTAGTATAAATTTTATGCCACTGAAGCAGTAAACATAAACAGAAGTCGATGGTTGATTAATGCAATTGTTCGACTTAAATGAGTTTTCTCGGAACTGACTCTCGTGGAGTTGGTTCATTTTAACCCTGAGTCCTCCAATTCTTAAACTGACAATCAAATGAAAGGTATATTTTAACGAAAGGTTTTTATTAGACATAATTAAATTCACGAATGAAATAAAAGCGAAATTGATTGTATTTTCTATAAAAATGACGCCGAATCCGTTTTGCAAATTTTGCTCTACGACATAACAAAATAATATAAAACTTCGTTCGACTAACAGCTTTTTCATAAAGTATACTTATTCTTATGAGGGAAATAAAAGAAAATTTGGTTAACTCTAAGCGTCCTTCAGTAGTGGACAAATAAAAAATATTCAGATAAACACATACTGTATTAAATTATTAATATATATGCAAAACCTATACACCTGATTTTAAATAATATTTTTAGTAGATTATTTATTTTCAGGTCTAATGGCAGGCTAATCGAACTGGCAAAGAATAAAAGAATATGTTTAAATTCATGAGATACATAGAAGAAAATCGCATAATATGTTATTTTCCATAGCAGATAAGCAAAATCTCGAAATAAATTCCGAGATATTCCCTAACATATTCACAAGTTTCTGAAAAGTCCCAGTTTTATTCATATTTAAATTTCTTGCATACTTAATATTCATTTATGACTTAATAACAGAGTAGCGCTAAATTAAAAGAATTATTATTTTTAGTAAATGTTTTCTTGAGAGAGTTTTGTATAATGATTTACACGAGAATGAAGCATATCATATTCCCTGTGTGTGTGTATTGCGATTCCAAAATTTTACAGTTTCTAAAAATTAAAAATATTACTCTCTTGTCATTCTGGTAAATAAATATGATTTAAATGTACTCTAAATACCAAAAGCTAAGGACAAGCATGAAAATGCATTCAAAAATACATAGCGTTGTCTAACTTTCCATTGTTTTATTGTATCAGTGTCATACTTCAGGAAAATGCATGAAGCAAGCTTATTCTACAGAACAAAGATTATGATCTATAAAGTACTCATAATTTTTCTGTGCATGGCGCCTGCAAAATTAATAATAAATGTATTACCTAGAAAGCTAATACCGGGTGTCCCAAAAATGACCGACGATTTGAAAAATCAATTACAGAAAAACGGAAGGCGATAGAAATGTACGGTTTGCTGCATTCTGCTTAGGTAACCAGGGAATTTATTCTCACCAAATTTCAAAATTAGTTACAAAGTTCGTCAACAGATAGCGCTGCTGACTGGGAAAACTATAAAACAATGTTTTCAAAATAACTATCGTTTGCAGCAACAACGCGGCGCAGTTTGTGGTCAAAATTCGCAGACGCCCATGCAAACATTTCAGTTTGAATGTTCTGACAAGCAGCAGAGATGTATTGTTCCAGTTCATCTACAGTTTGTGGATTGTGATGATACACCTGGTCTTTCAAGTACTCCCAAAGAAAAAATCGCAGGGCGTCAAATCTGGCGAATAGGGAGGCCAATCCATGCACCTTTGCGTATGCTTCTTGCTTTGAAAACATTGTTTTATAGTTTTTCCCAGTCAGCAGCGCCATCTGTTGACGAACTTTGTAACTAATTTTGAAAATTGGTGAGAATAAATTCCATGGTTACCTAAGCAGAATGCAACAAACCGTACATTTCTATCACCATCCGTTTTTCTTTAATTGATTTTTCAAATCGTCGGTCATTTTTGGGACACCCGGTATGATTAAAAGAAAGAGCGCCTTTCAAATACTGTGTCCCATGTGTATGTTCATTGCGGAATTATGGGTAATGCAGTATTCATACTAAAGAGCCATTTCGTTCTTACTCCAGAAAATTAAAATTTACTGTATATTTAAGTATTGCAGATTGACTAATACCCCCCCCCCCCAAATAAAATGTTTTTCTTTCCCTCTTGGAATAATAAATACTCTACAGTCGAATCCGGTTAACTGGACCACCCGTTAATCGGACAAGCCGCTTATTCGGACCAAATCCTAAAGAACCGAAACAAATCCTACTGCACAACCTAATAGGACATGTTCGCGTAATCGGAGCAGCCGGTTATTAGGACCAAAATGATCGCGTCCCGATGTGGTCCGATTAACCGGAATCGACTGTATTCGAAATGGGGTATATTAATTTCGATAATTCAGTTTTATAAGTGTATACTGTGATCTAGGAGAATAGGTGGTAAGAACTAGTCTAAACAACACGGTATTTTGAACTGTAAAACAGTTTTAAATTTTCTTTGTTTAGGTCAAAAGAAGCAAAAGTAACTATAAATTTACTACCTAGACATTAATTAGTATGATAAAAATGTAGAATGATAGACATTAAATATTAAGTTGTTTACTTCTTAATATGTTCATTCCGGGATCACGGGTAAAGGCCTGTTCACATAGAATCCATCAGCGTCAGCGTCAGCGTACAAAATTTTAACCAATCATATACCAATCATTGGCCCCTTTAACCAATCACCTCCAACGCAGTCTTCAACGCTGACGATGACGGATTCTATATGAACAAGCTCTAATATAATGAACATACTAGTTTAAGAGTAATTTTTTTTTTACTCTCTAATGCTTCCAAATTGTTCCCCTTTCGATCTTTGCGAGTAGACGAATAGTCGCCAAAATCAAAAGTTTTTTTTTTTTTTTGTCTCTTTTATCTTCTATGATTAGGAGTAAAAAGTTTTACATTCTAAACTATGTTCATATGTTCCGATACTTTAAGCCTTCTTTAAGGCATAGTTGGCGAACCTATGTCACGTGTGCCACAGGTACAAAGCAAGACAATTTGCTGGCAATCGGACTTCCGATCTTTGCCGAAGTTGAATCTGGAATACCTTATAATGCAATTCAAATGTTTCCAATTTAGTTCTACATAGAAAAAAAAAGCTTTATGAGTTTTAGAAACGATCTGGAAACTATTAGAATTGAGCTGTCAGTGGACATATAAGCAATAAAAATGCCGAAAATGGACTTGGGAGTTCTTAGAATTCCAAACCTGAACACTTCATTTGCATCTAAAGCATACTTACAGCTGTGTCGATAGTCTTATCTATACGTATAAAACATTTCCGTGACTGACTGACTGCCTGACAGATAACGCACATACGGATCTAAAAGGCTGAAATTTTGCATGGCGATTCTTCTTATAGTGTAGGGGTGCACTAAGAAATATATTTTTTTAAATTCTTCGTAGATTTTTTTAAATTAAATTTTTAAGCTGTTTTTGTAACTTTTTTTAAGTTTACATTTAACATAATAATCTGAGGGTCATAAAATTTATATCGCGAGAAAGATCGTAAAAATTCCTTTAAAATGAAATCTTTTTCGAATCTTTACCTCCATTTTCTGATTTTTGGTAAATTTTTAAAGATTAACTTTTAGAATTTCATTTATTAAATGATGATCACGGGGTTTCTTTTCTTTTTGCGATACTTTAAATTAATTTTGTGTCACGTGCATAACAACGAAATAAATTGACAAAAAAAATTATTAAAATATGGTAAAAGATAAAATTTAACCACTAGACTAATTGAGATGGAAGTTTCTAAAGAATTTAATTCAAATTAGTATGTGTTATGGATATTAAACATACAAATTAATTGTATACATTGACCGTTGTATTTAATTTGAATATTTTCTTCTACATTATTTTGTCTATAAAAATATCCGTTACGATTGTTTTTATATGTATATATTTTTTCTTTGGCATTAATTGCATACATTGACAGTTGTATTTAATTTGAATGTATGAATGTACTCCGTAGCGAAGCACGGGTATTCAGCTAGTTTCTTATAAAGGTGCGAATTTTCATCTTCAGAAATGAGATTCATAAAATATAATTTCAGTAATAAGGGAACGATGTATTTAGTTCGGAGAGAAGCCTGATAGGAAATATTTGGCATCCGATATATCACAACAAAAGTCACATTAATTTTCTATTGTTTATTTTACTTCTGTTAATAATATATCTATGTAAATTTTGCTCTGTTAACATCGCAATTCTAATTTGTTATGATTAATAATCTTTTATCAAAAATTTGTCTTTCTTGTTAACAAACTAGCTGGAACGTTAGCACCTGAAAGAATATGGCTTTAAAAAATTTTGGACACGTGCCCAAGAAAAGTCTCGCCACCCCTACTTTAGGGAGTTGGGGTTTTAACAGGCAATGAACATGGATTTTCAAATTATTCTGTTTAGTTTCTTTCAAAGTGTATAATAGATTACCCATTTCGAAAGGAGGGAGTAGATATTTATTTTATCATAAATGTCAAATTTTCTCATTTTTTATCGGAGTAAAATATGAAATATATCTCCCAGAACACAAGTAAAAAAATGCGAAGGTTGAATTTATTACAGTAAGTTCAAAGGAATCAATAAAAATACGTAACCATATCTTTAAAAAAAAAGTGATATATTATTCCCCAAAAATGACAAATATCTCTATCTGTCATTGTTTATGTCATTTTTTGGTAAATTACTTTGCGCATTTTCATTTTTTTTTATACCATTGCATCTCGCTGAAAAAATTCCACTCCACTACGGAGACCGGCAATTACGAGCTTTAGGCACGCCACACCTGCCACTAGTGGCACATTTTGCAACGGCCTTTCCGAGAGCTCACTAATAAATCAAAACAGCGCAAGTCTGGAGTCCATACTTCGAGCCCCCTCAAACTTCCCCCATCTTTTTTTAATCAACCTTTATTTATCCGTTTGCTAGCTCGTGCAGCGAGATATCTTTGTTTTTGTCCACCATCTGACAGGCTGCGTCTGCGTTATACGATTCTGGAGACGTAAGTGGCCGCGTGGGAAGGGTTATTTTCTTAATGACAGGTTCCCTGCTTCACCCAGAACGAAATTTTGCCTCCAAATGAGATAGAATCACGCCAGATCTTCTGCCACTACGGTTTAGCTTTTGCCTAACAGGGTTAAGGTCCCGCATACCTTATTAATTCAGTTGTGTGATGTATATGGGAAAGAAATTTATGCGGGCCCACTGGACCGAGTTAAGAGAAGATTATTAGCAATGATCTTATATTACGTAATTGAAAGTTGTGGGATACACGAAACAGATACACACAACTTCTTATAATCTGCAATCAAAAGTAAGAATGGCTTCTAGTTTCGAACTAATCAACGAAGTTCTTCATCAGATTGTGGAACATTAGGTGGGAATGTCTCAATGTAGCATTAGTAAATTCTCCAGAGAGACGATTCCGGAATCTGGTGCAAAAGCGACGAGGATTCAGACATTTTAATCTCCTTTGTAATACAGTTATAAAGTGTAACTAATACGTAAAAGTACTAAGTGAAAAAAAGCACTTGGAAAACTGTTGTAAACTTGAACCAATACGTGAAAGGAGAGTAGGCTGAAAAGATGTGCTTCTTGACAAAACTAACTTATAGTAGAATTTTCAACGTGGATTCTTAAAGTCCCTACAATTTAGTTGATGGATTATTGCTGTAAAAGTCTTTGTTAGCAGAGAGTGAAGACGCACTAAAACGCCGGTAAGATGTATGTTATAGGAAAGCGTAAAATTTCTCATTTCACATGAATCTCATGCTCCTCTAGGTGCATTAAGTTCTCGAGGGAATGCCAAGATGTATTCCATTTTAGAGGTTTTCATCAATTTGGGAGATATATTTTTTAGAATATAAATTATAGTATAAGTCCATCGAATGATATAACTTTAAATTTAGCAGTCTATTTTGAAATAAGATTTGGAAGGTCCAAACTAATTTAATTACCACCAATTGTAATTTGGGAACGAAAGAGCTATTTTCAACTTCAACTGTAGCCCTTGAAGATACACCCCTCATTCTAAGTCTTCGCAAGAGGCGTTCTACGAAGAAAATATTCGTGAATTCCACGTATAAAGTTTTTGTTATATTTCGATTTGACTCCGAATCTGAATAATACCTATCGCGATTAACGGTAAACCTTAAAAATAGGCATTTCACAAACGTGAACCTATCAAATGTGCTGAGACAGATAAGCTCAAATATGTTTTACTTTGGGGAGGACTAGCGGCTTTCTCTGGTTCTTTACGGAAATGCAAGGGTACTTTTATTTTCAGCATCTTTTGATATCTGCAATCCAGTCTTTGTTGATTAACTTTTGTTAACCGGATTTTCAGTAACTAATGCCTTCTTAGCAATTTTCTGCATTATCTTTTGATCTTAAGTCTATTCACTAATGCTCCGGCATAAGAAAGAGGTCGTTGCTTCGAGCTATAAGCAATCATTACATTGGTTAATCTATCAAAGGTATCATATGCTTTTGATTTGATTGATCACTCACGCAAAAGCTAGCTGCTTATTTGTTCCGCCTCTGCTTCTGTTCTATGGACACCTGTCTACACTTTCTTTTCTTTTTTTTCTCTCTCTAAGCCACTGGTCAGTGTATAAGACCCACCCTTTTAAAGTAGAGCTAAAAGGGGACGTGTAATCTCTTTAAATTTTTGAACGTTTAAACGTAATGAGTATGACTGAACTAATATATCAGTATCTGAGCCTAACATTGTATATAAGAGGTTCTTTTGACTCGTCATATCGTATGTTAAAAGGAAAGAGCTTTTCGTATTGCCTATAAAATCGGGCAAATTGGCATGTTATTCGAATTAAACTTTATATAACCAAGATCTTTTCTTTTTTATGAACATTTCAGGTAAAATATACTTCTCTATTCATACAATAAAATATTTCAGCTTTAAAAATGGATTTTGAAGCATTAGAACTCCTTGAGATAGGCCCAGAAAATGTTTCAGAAATCGCTTGCAAATGCAAAGAACTTATGCAAAGCGTGGAGACGCAAAAATCTTCAATGCGATGTTGCCCGACTTGAATAAGATGTCTCTATTCAATTGACCATGTCAACGACGAATTCTTTTAAACTCTCTTCCCTGTTATTTCCGAGAAATACCATAAATTTTGATAAATGATGTTTCTACCGACTTCTGGCTTGTTGCGGTTTTTGGGACCAGAAATCATAGCAGTTGCCTCGAAAAACAGCAAGTAGTTCAGTAATCGTTTGAAAATAAAGTACTTGAAATTTTCGACCACGCATTTCGTGATCAAACAGAAATGGGTAAAGGAAATCAGGTTTAATTTGTGTCGAGTATAAATAAATTCTTATGCACACCCGTATTAAATATTTGTCCCATATAAATAACAGCCATCTAAAACTGAAGTATATCCACAAAGAAAAGGTTTGGAATTATTTCCCTTCTAACGCATTAAACATTCTTAAGAACTTTAAAGTTACTGTGGCAAAATAATCGTTTATTGTCTTTATATAATAGGTATTTTTTTCCATAATTTCAGAGGCTCAACTCTAATAAGAGATTATATATAGTGACACTCTGACATGAGCTCATAACAAGTAAAAGTAGGCTCTGTAAGAGAAAATAAAACAGGTTATTATCACATGTTAAGTACAGAGCATTCTTTCTCCCTATTTGTTTTTACTACAGCCTAGATAAAAGCTTAATCCTCAACCGGAATATCTTAACGTATAGCGGATAAAATTAACTGATATAATTTTTTAATTTTACAGCTGCCTCTTTTTTTTTTTCAGATCTCCATCACTAATTTATGCTCAATATTTGAGATCATTACCTATTTCTTATGTTCATTTAGGATTTTATTCGTTGATATAGTTAAGATAATTTCTGAGCAATGGAATTCTCGAAAAGACAGTTCCTCATAACGCCGAAGCAGCTGTTGCCTGAATTCCGGTCTCGGAAGTTCGATGGCGTGGGTTTCAGATTCCTGCTTCAGACAGGTGGCAGTTATAAACTGAATAACTTATTAATATTAAAACAGCGATTTTATTTTGTAATCTTATATTATTTTCTCAAGTCTTTGTTTAAAGAAAATTTATTACAGTTTTCAACACCTAAAAAATACTATCGTAATAATAAAAGGGCTTTGTTTATATCGATTTTCAAATACATTAATGAGGTGAAAATAAATAATGAAATATTGAAGTATCAAACAACAGTCTGAAGAATCTTCCACTGATCAACAGTCTGAAGTTTACAATTTTTTTATGGAGATTTTTTCCACATTTTTAAATTTCGAACAGTTTTTTTTTTCTAATAAGAGAAAATATAGAAAATCATGCATGAAGCGAGTACCCTTAAGAGTGGCAACAGTTCTACAGGTCTGTGAAAAACATGACATCTAATTTTTAAGTAAAAATATATTGTGTCTACAATGTTTTTATTTTGAGATTGTAAACTGTAATGATAATACCATAATGGTCATAATGCTAATATCGTCATAATGATCGTAAATATTTATCATAATGGTCGTCACAGTTTATTATAATGTTTATCATAATTTTCATACCGTCGTGATAACAAAGGTAGCTTTTGTATCAAATTTCACTAATAGCGTGGGGCCAATTGACGTACTTCCAGACAGTCTTGAGGCATATCAGTTGCAACTCAATCTGAAAATACTTTCCTGCTGTTCGAAAAAATTTTATAAGGATTTGTTCTTGATTTTTAGATATATAGAACAGTTTGATTTGTGGTTAGAGAAAATATTCTGAACCCTGTGTACAGTGGAACTACCTTTAACTGTGGCAGTGTGGTTCTACAAATTTTTAAATGAACGTAACATCCTTTTTTTTAAGGTAAAAATCTATTGTGTGTACAATGATTTCCTTTCGTCTTTGCAGGTCTGACCATGAAGTAAAGGAGGAAGAGGGATGTAAGTGGCCAGGAGACAGGAGGGCCACCATGTCCTCCTCCTCGCAAGCTGAGAGGCTGAGACAGGCCGCGGGGCAAGGCGATGCGGATCAAGTAAAGACACTCCTTGACGCGGGGGCCAGGGTCGAACCCGATCTCGTGAGTAAAAAGAAATGAATATTTTTAAAGAAATTTTACTGCTGTCTTTCATTCTTCTTGCAGTGCCAGTTACGTAGCATTTTATCTGCTCGTCGATTATTAGATTATTTTAGAAAATATTGAATTAACCATTGTTGGCGCATCGCATTATCTCAAGTGACACTCATAAAGGGTTAACTCAGCCTGTCTGCATAAATTGTCCTAATATAATATAATGTAACATATATATATATATATATATATATATATATATATATATATATATATATATATATATATATGTGTGTGGGGGGGGGTATGTATGTGTGTGAGCGTGTGTGTGTGTGTGTGTTAATAATCACAACCGAATGAATTGCATATCTGTGGACAACTTGGAGAGATGCAGATGGCCGTTGGGTCATGAGAAAAGCACAGACATTATGAGAAGAGCACGGACATGGAGCTAGAGAAGAGGAACACAGATTACAGACGATATCCAGGAAATCCCTTTTATTTAATTATTAAGCATTACGAAGGTTTCATTCGCCACTGGACTTGAGGCGTCGATGGAACAGGACTTGCCCGACGTCCACCAGGACGGGTCGCGAAAACAGCAGCTTTCATGTTTACATGACAGGGTTAAGAGAGAAAAAGAGGAAGATTTTGCGTTCATACTATTATTAAATGACTGTTTATGATCTGACCACCAGGGCTAGAAGTTAACTAATTGATCAGATTTAGTCACGTGATGTCCAACGTCGTGGTTTTCCTGGGGAGTAATTGTTATGACGAAATAGGTGCGTGGGGTGAATTATCTCGCGTGGTGTCCAGATGATGCGCGGGGTATGACGAAAGTAGGCGCGTGGTCTTGACTCATACTCGCGTTACTGTGTTTCACCGAAAGGAAGAATTTGAAAACAAGTCTTATTTGTTGTACAGAAATTTAATGAGGCTCAGCGAGATATATGGGGATGTTAATGAATTCAGATATTTCAAATGCGTGCTTGACTGTCAGCACGTGCAGTACAGGGCAATATAAATTATAACCTACATTTCGATGGGAAGTTCTTACCAATTGTTGTTTTTTGGAATTACAGTGGTACCTCGACTTACGAGTGTCCCGACTTACGAGTTTTTTTGAGATACAAGCAGTCTCTTGGCCATTTTTTGCCTTGAGTTGCGAGCTAAAATTTGGGTTACGAGCCAGCTTCAGATACCCCACCGATAGTTTGCGAAACGAACACCATGTAACGTTCTCGTCAAATGATCCCTCTAGAAACATATAATATTTACAACCTTTATGTATAATGATTATATAATTATATACATATTACACTAAGACTACTTTCTAGTCTTAAACTGAGAGATTAACTCTCAACAATTATACGTTGCAGCTTATTCTGCCCACACTCGAGTCGTCCTCCGCTCTCCGAAACCGAACAGCGTCCAACCTTTCATTTGAAAAACATTCTGAAACGGGGATGAAACAGACCTCATTGGACAATTTTTTAGGGAAAACCCCTGCAGGTGAAAGTAGGGAATGCGTGGCGAAAGTGCAAAAATCGGTGAATAAGATTCAATTATTCAGCTCATCCTTTCTCCTCCACCTCCGTCAGTATCTTCAAGTCGTCTGATCTCCACAGTAAATGTTGTACATTATAATTAATAAAACTAGTTTATTGCAGTACAGTCTATTGTATTGTGTTTTTATGCAATATATGTTATTTATAAATACATTTTTCTTATTTAAAAACATGTAACAAAGAACTGTGGGGGAGGTTTGGGGGGGGGCGGAACGGAAATGCTGGATTGAAATGCGGGATCAATGAATTTCAATTCATTTCAATAGGGAAAATTGATTTGACATACGAGTACTTCGAGTTACGAGCTCAGCCACGGAACGAATTAAACTCGTAAGTCAAGGCACCACTGTATCAGAAATAACCATGAACTGATCATTAATACTTAAACAATCACAAAATTATGTTTCTATAGCTGCGTAAGAGGTTTTATTGTATGGATGTAATAGAAAAATTGCATCAATTGATCTGCAGATCTATATGATGTTTTTTTAGACTGGCATAAGGTATATCAAATGGTTAGGCCTTTAAGACCCTAAGGTCAACTGGGTAGGGAAGCGAAGGTGGAATTATGTGGTTAACCCCCCCCCCCCTCCTCCTCAAAGCCCAAACCTTTGCATATATATATATGTGTGTGTGTGTGTGTGTTCGTGTTCGTTCGCTCGTTCGTTATGTGGGTATATAATATCCAAGTATATTATCGTATAATATTTGGGCACAAAATTTACTGACATATATAGAGAGAGCTCAGCTCCTTTCCCTAAACGGATATCCACTAGTCCCAGGCCACTGCTACTACGTACTAGCGAGAACCAAAAATAAAGCTTTGTCCATCACAGATCGTAATGAAAATGGGACGAATTCCGCTGGAAACATACTTGGAACCCTTGGTTTTAAAAGTCATTGCTGATCATACCATTAAAAGGAGGGGAAATATTTATACAATGACTTAATCATTATATTATACAATTTTTTTTTCATTGCAATAACTTTTTTTAATCACGATTTGAGTTTTTCCTTGAGTGAAGCCCAGCGTAGCTTAATGATTTTAAAATTGCCAATATCCTTAAATTTTATGTTAAAACTCAAAATGCCTCAAATGTAGTAGGATAGTAATTCCCTTCAAAATTTGACATATTGTATCACCAGTAGGGTAATTTTGCTTTCATTTTCTAATTTTACTGGAAATTATGTACCTACTAATGATAATATATACTTTATGTACATAGGAAGTGTTTCATTGGAAATTTATCATTTCAAAATGTAGAAATATTCTTTCACATTTGCATCCAAGCACTTCAAAACGTAGAAATATTCTTTCGCGTTTCCATCCAAGTATTTTTAACGGTTCAAGTGAAAAAAAATTATCATGTCCAATATTGCCGCTTAAAAGAGAAAAAGTATTTTTTAAAGCCTTAATTATTCCCCCAAAAGGTTAATGAGAAGACAATTAGAATGATAATATTAAGATATATTAATATTTAGAGCTTTTGTTTTAAAGGGAAGGATACAAGTATGATCCTCTAAGCATTTCCTTGTTAGTACCAAATATTTGTTTTAAACTACTTCTCACAGCAGTTTCAAGATACTGTTGTTCGTTTCTATGGTAGGCTAAATTAGTATATCGCGTGATAATCCGTAAAAATTAACTGAAATATAAAAGAATTTTTGTTGAATATTTAGATGATACAAAAAGCTAGATAAGTGAACCTCTAAGCACAGAACATCTCCATACACGAACTTTACTACCACAAAACAACTAGATTTATTAAGCCAAACAAAATAGTTACATTGAAAACTATTTTTGGTAATTAAAGAATGTATGACTTGTAATTCTATGGTTAGTTTTCAATATCCCTTCTCATGTTAAAGGTATTTATTTTTGAGGCGTACTCATGAATGGTTTGATCAGTGGCGTACCTAGGATTTAATCTTGGGGGGGGGGGCGAGTTGAACGGATAAAAATATTTATAATGCAAATTCAATAGTCATAATGCAATTTCCATTTCTTTGGAGGGGGGGGGAAGGGCCCCTTAGCCCACCCCCTGGGTGCGCAACTGGGTTTGACAAATATTCATCAAAATCTGTAGAATCCTGTGACCACTTATCACGTAACGGAGTTAAATTTCGTGTGTTTTAGTTCAATTAGCTCTAATGTTCGGAGACTGGCCGGCAGTTGGTATTTATATTGCGCTGCTGATAAGGTGTTGATTATCTAAAATGTCAGTACCGAAAAAGAAAAATATAAATATTTTCCAGATTTCCCACTTCATTATCATTTTTATAATCTCTAGTGTTTAAAAACAAAGAGTGAATAATTAGGAAACTTTGATTCGTGACTGAACAAAAATATTGACCCAGTTATGTGTATAACTGTTCTCTCGGGAATGCTCTCTTGGTGTCCAAAACATTTCTCAGATTGAGCACGTAATCTTATTTAACAATCCTAGTCATACTTCGGTTGAAGGTAACATCTGCTGGACCCATATTTTTGTCAATTATAATGGTTAGTTGGTTGGTTTAGACCATTACGGTCACCTGTTGCTACAAAAGGCCTAATTAGACCGCCAATATATTGAATTTCTTTGTTTAAAAAAGTATACATAATTAATTCAAACATATGTTACCGTCCCCAGTTAAAATCGTCTAGGCCAGGGGAGGGCATTTGTTTTAGCCCGGAGGCCACTTTGTGTAAGCGGGGGTTAGCGGAAGGCCGCACCTTTTAAAATTATTGCATTCATTAATTAACTTTGCATATCAGAAAAGGTATAAATTGTATCATAAAAATCAATAAATATAAATTAAATTAAAAAAATGGTAGTTTTTCTGCGTGTTTTGGCCGGCCACAAAAAAATCTGTAGTGAGCCGCTATTTGCCCACCCCTGGTCTAGGCTCAAATCATCCCCTGAAATCTAAAAGGTTTCAGTTTTCCTTAACCCTAAACAAAGGTCAGACATCTTGCTTTTTGCCCTGCTTTGCCGAAGCAATCCTATTCGTGTTGTCTCAGCAACTGATAATGATATTAGACAACTTCATGAGGTTTTTTCTTCATTTTACGACGTAACAGCCAAGTGTAATTTATCCAGTCGCCATGATCCTGGATATGCCTTTGAGAGATATGTAAATTATGAATAGCAATATTATTATATATAGTATTATTTAATTTTGTAACATGGTAGTATCAAATGATATGTGTGCAAGATAAGGGGTAACTGGATTCCGTTTAGTTTTTTATGTTCTCTTTCTTTTTCTCTTAGCTCGCGCTTTTGTATCACAGGAACTCATCTTACTTTACAAAACGTTTTTCACAAAAGATTTCATCAGATTATTTACAACGGCTGAGAGTCAACTGCGCATTTTTTTTAAAAAGAAAGCCTCCAGGCACTATTATGTTTTGAAGATTTATATCCTTTTTATTTTGTTTTTTCTGCCCACTTATTTTTGTTAAGATAATCAGAAATACTCAACTGGAGAATACAGTCTGTAACTAATCTGCTCAAAGTCGATGCCTCAAAGCTTGCAGCCTGAACTGAACTGGTGGAACACACATCTAGAACCATTATTTTCGAAGTTAAGGACCTCCAGAAGTTGCGACAAAACTGTCCATCATCCATACAAAATTGCTAGTTTTGAGCGTTGTTCTACTCTGCAATTTTACCTCCTGCAAATGGCTAAGCTATTTGCCGTGGAAGGGGGAAAGTAGTTTCGGTTCCGCGCCAACTTTGACCTCTTGCGGCCTCTTTTGGCTCCAACCGCGTCAGTTGCGTTAAGAGATAGGTATTTAAAAACATTGTTCTTCAAGCACAGTGTAAAGCCGCACCCACCTCAAATGCTCAAATGCTATCCATCCAAAGGTCATTGTTTTGTTCGCAACACCACTATAATGTGTACCATTTCTTCCCCCTCTCCTCCAGTCCTTAATCCCAGAGGACCCCCAAGTGTTGCGTCAATGAACTTGGTATTTTTTTCGTGCTCAGGTGATGAAAGATGAAAGGAAAATTCGGTGAACCGAAAATCCTCTTACCGGGTAAATTCCTTTAATTAATCATCGATGTTTTTTTTTGTTTTTTTTTATTTGGGGGGGGGGGGTTAAGAGGAATCTGGTTTAGACTTCAGCTGAATTATCACGGTATTATGTTTACGTATCCCGGTACTAGTCTACATGCAAGATTTAGGGATACAAGGAAAGTAGGCTGACACAGCTATTGACCTTGAGTGCAATACAGTTATGATCCTATTGAGTAATACAAGATCGCGATAGATTAAAAAGTTTCATGCTCGCAGATTTCCCAATTCGATAAGGGTGGGTGTTTCCCAGAATGTTGCGGCCAGCTTTTGCTACACGCTGGTTGCAAACAGATCGGAATCTAGATTCCTGATTGGATCATAGCGTTTCGCAGATCATTGTAAACCAGTGCAGTGGTTCCTAACTGGTGGTCTGCGAGGTCAGGAGTCATTAAAAAAAAAAAAAAAAATGGTTTCATCGTTTCAAAATGACCGTGAATTTAAACAACTTTTTTAATTTGGGGGTAAAAAGAAAAAAAATTAGTTTCTAGTTTTTTGTTCAAATTCTAAATATTTCCGTATTTTTTCCGTTTTCTGACGATTTGAGTACGAAACAATCCTTGTTCTGCTTAAAAATTTCTAATATATTTTCTGCAACGCGAACTCGCAGCATCACAGCAATTTTACAGCTAGTAAAGAAAATGCTAGCTGAAAGATCTCGTTCATTTTTACCCTGCTTTTTTTAACTCGCTTTCTTGTTTGTTTGTTTGTGTGTGTGTGTGTTTATCCTGTACAAATCTTGCAATCGATTTTTAACTAACTTCCCGACTAGCTAGACATTTGAAAGCTCAGAACACGATGACAATGCATTCCTTTAATACTTTTAGCCGAAAAAAATCCGCAAGGTGGCGCTTTGATCGAATTTAATGCTTGCACTTTTGCGCAACGGCGTTTGATGATTTCGAAAACAGAATACATGTGAATTTAGTTTGTTTACAAAAATATTGTGCGAAAAATTTAAAAAAAAATTATAAAAATTAAAGTTTATAAAGTCTGTGGATAGTGGAAACGACTAAAAAGTGATTAAAATTAAATAAAAGAAAGTGAAAAAGAATAATTAAGTGAAGGTTTGTGCAATTAAGAGAGAATTGTCAAGTTTATATGATTCAACAGAAAACTTAAAAACGTGGTATATAAAAAGTTCTTTTTATCTTGTAATTATTCAAGTTTTCTTAGTCTTATATTTTTGCTATTATATTTTCTTTTACGTTAAGGGGACAGTGGATGTTGAGATTCAACTTTTTTATTTTACATTATATCTATATGAAATTTTAATCGTGAATATAGTTTAATATTTGCAATATAAACGACATAAAAAAAATTTCTAGTTTATTTAGAAAAAATTTTTTTAATTAAAAATTAAAAAATTTTAATAAAATTTTAAAATGTCCCTTGCGCCAAAATTTTATTTTTTTATAATAATTTTACTTTTTATTTATTTATTATACCATAATGAAACAACCTGTGCATTGAATTACAAATATCTCAATATTTTATTTTTTAAAAGAATTGAAACCGATTAATGGATGAATTTTTTTCAAAAATTTCACTTCTTTGTATATAAACAGTCACTATTTATAAGTTACTCTTCTTTAAAACAAAAATGCATGCACACATTTATTAATGTATGTATAAAGATAATGTATGGTAAATATCGTATAATTTGAAGCAAAAATATAGCGCGTATCACATTTTTAATTTGCATTATAAAGACATTTTAAATTTGCAAAACACATTTTAAATTTGCATTATAATTTGCATTATCGAGAAAAATTTCATTTTGAGAAAATTGCATACAAAGTGAAATTTAAAGGGCAAAAGTGCATTGTTTATAAACATATAAATGCTAATAACTTCGTTAAAAATTATCGGATTTTGATGCGGATTTTTGCATTTGGTATACATTTTGATTTGTAGAACAATATAGCATTAAAAACAAAAATTCGATGCTTTGGTCAATTTTTGCCGATTTCAACGTACACCGTCCCCTTAAATTTGCCATTGTTATTAAGTTTATTTGCCCCTTTTTATTAAAGTTGTTTATCACAAATAGTTTGTTTATTCAGAAAATAAAACCCACTTTTACCCCTAAAAGTACTGGTCGAGAAGATGGTTCCCGACGATATTTTTTTTTCTTTTTTGAGGGGTGGGGACAAGTGGTTCCTGATCAACAAAAGGTTAGAAACCACTGCTGTAAATAGACTAAAGGCTTGTTCACGTAGCAGTCCGTTAGCGTGAGTGTGAAAGGTCAACGGAGTGTTCACGGATGATGATACGTGAGTCAACGGATGATGTCATAGCGCTCAGCCATATGATTGGTTAAAATTTAGCGCTTACGCTAACGGGCTGCTGTGTGAACAGGCCCTTAGTGCTTCGCTGGAAAATAACGGCACTTTGTATAAACCTTGGTCGATCCCGATTATTCTGTTATATACCTGTTATATATATTATATTTATTCTTCTCCTTTAACCGTTTCAGGAGGGTCGTACTGCTCTGCATCTAGCATCTGCTAATGGCCATGTGGATACCGTAAAAACACTGATCAATGGTGGGGCCAAAATCAATGCATTGGATGCTGTAAGTATTGAAAATAATATGTTTTACATTCCTTAAAATAAAAATTTTAAAAAAGCAGGTTAAGCAATAGTTCAACTCAAGCATAAATTTGTTTTTGATTCGAGTACATTCTACTTGCTTTCTCCCTTCCTCGTTCTTGCTGCATGTGCATAAAATGGTGTTAATTTTGTATTCTTCATTCAATTATGATATTAATTTTTAACCAACTTCTCTATTGCTCGTTTGGGGAATTCCGTGATGCTAACGTGTATTACACTATACCCTTTAAAGCCTGTTCACATTGCAGTCCGTTGGAGTAAGTGTAAAAGGAAAAATGGCGCGGAGACGGAAATAAACCAATCATAAGCCTTAACAATTTCGTTGCTAATCGTTTGGAGGTTTGTCATTGGTTAAATATGTTTCTACTTTTACGCTTACGCTAACGGACCGCAATGTGAACAGAGCCTTAGAAACAATGTTACGTTTAATAACAATGTTGCTGTAGTGGCTTGGCAGGTAGCACGCTAAAATTATTTCAATAACTATTTATTTTTATTATATTTGTGTTTATAATAATCTTCATATTATGAATCTTCATATTATGTATCTTCATATTATCTCATCATATTATGTGGACCATAATTGGGTATGCTTTCTTGCTGAGTAGCAACATGTAAATCATCTCCAAGGGCCTGTTCACATTGCGTCCGTCAGCGTCAGCATCACTCGGATTGACATATTTTTAACCAATCACAGAGCTTAACAATTTTGTGTCTAATCGTTTGGAGGTTTGTAATTGGTTAAATACATTTCAATACGAGTAACGTTGACGCTGGCAGACGCAATGTGAACAGGCCCTTTGAGTAGTAACGGTAATTTTTAAAAAGTTTTGTTTTGGTGTTTACAACAAGATTTAGTGGAGTAATGTTATTTTATTGATAAGTAGATGGTTAAAGTGTGCTTTGCTAAAAATGAATAAAAATGTGATAGAATAGAAATATTGAATTCGTCATTATAATCTGCATTTGTTATCAATCCAAAAAGACCAATTGACGACCTCATTGCCACTAATGAAACCGATCAGAGTCTTTGCTAATTTAATGCTCTGTTTTTTCAATTCTTTGTTCAAATTCCCGTTAAATGAAGCCTTCCTGAACTCAGAAAGGAGAGATGTAATGTATAAAACGAATTTACCTTTAAGATATTAGTCATTAATCAAATCATACAACGTAACCCTTGAAATTTTGTTCATCTTCAAATAAAACTCATAATAAAATCGGTAGTTATGTAATACATTAGTATGCAATTAAAATAGATTGTTCGGGTAGTTACCAAATTTGGTTCGTAACAGCTACTATAATTTCGTAAATCGTCTTTCCCGTTATCTTTCAGAAGAGTTATTTTACCACAACTCGCCGAAAGGAACTGACAAAATACCTTAGCAAAGTCTGAAATCTTAAATTAATCTGTAAAAACATAAATTAGTTTTCTGAAAAAAATCATGAATGTGGGGATTTTTCATTTTACTAAAATGTTATTTAAAAAGAAAATAATCAAATGTACCCATAGAGTGAAGCAAAGTAATAATCTAGACCACGGATTCCCAGCGGGGTCCAGGTGTAACCCTTAGGGATCGATGGAAGTTTAAAAATGGTCTGTAGCATTCTAGGGGTCTATTGGGGGTCGATGATAAATTTTTGTTTTAAAATTTAACTTAATTTTTTAGGAATGTAATTATTAGATAATAACATCCATTTTAATATGTATAAATACAGATTTGCATAGGGTGAAGTGATCCACGCTTCAAAAGTTGAATGTCATGACGCTTTTGTATATGTTTCGAACGCCGCCGTCGGTTTTTATTTGTGTACTAACACTAAGCAGTGCTATGGAAATCCACTGGACCTTAAGGGGGGAGATCACTTTAAAACCTTCAAAAAACTCAATTTTTAATTATGATTTAATTTTAAAGAATTGAATCTAAGGAATCTTTTAAAAAAATGAAGTCGATACTACAATTAGAACAGTTTTTATAGTCAAATGTATAAAGCTAATAGTAAAGTAATTATGTTGTATGCTGTATATTATAGATAAAAATGTGAGATGGTCGATGAAGAAAATAATTCTTTTATAGGGGTCGAAGAAAAAAAATCATTCTTTTAAAAAGGGTCGATGTAGAAAAAAGGTCGGGAACCCCTGATCTAGACCATAAATAAATATTAAAGTAGATAGGAAACATTTATTTCGTTTTACACCCTACTTATGATGTTTATTTCAAAACAGTTTTACCTTAAAAGAAATTGCCTCCGAGTGTAAGCCTAAGCTGAAAATGAGAAGGTTATATTATGAGACGTGATTACTAAAGAACTAATTATTTAAAAAATTAAATCATATAATTTGCATTGTTGACATCAAATTTAAATTAAATGTATTTTAAACTTTAAGCAAGTAATCACTAATAATTGAAAAACATATTTTGATACATTTCCATGCATAGATTTAAATTATGAAATACAGAGACTAAACATTTCATTTAAAATATTTTTACTTATGAAATTATATGCTAGGTGATATTTAATTTTTTTCAAATATTTGAAAATGAATAAGTATTTTAAGGAATGTCACCTAAAAACATCTAACTTTTGTAATTGGTATTTGTTAAAGAAATCCGACGAATCAAAACACTTTTTTTTTCATAATTTGCATTCATACGAACTAAAAGTTAGAAATTTAAGTTAATATGTGTTTATTCAACAAATAAAATCCCCCTCCCCCGGAGGGTTGCAGATTTCTGGCTTGCTCTTATCAAAATAGGATGATATTCTTAGAATGTCCCATTTCTCTACAGTCGTTCCATTCATCCTTTATGCCACAGTCTGTTTTCTGGGTAGTAGTATTGAAATACTGGAATTACTGTTTATTAAATTCATCTTTTAGATCCTAAGGGAAAGGTTACACCCTACCTCCATTCATAGGCAAAATCGTAAAGATAAGGTCATCTTACATCTTATTCTTCGTATGTCATACACACACACACACACACACACACACACACACACACACACACATATATATATATATATATATATATATATATATATATATATATATATATATATATACATATATATACATACATATATATATATATATATATATATATATATATATATATATATATATATATATATATATATATATATATATATATTCTATGGTTGTTCCACTCTTCACTTAGCGATAGTCTGTTCCCTGGACGACAAAAATTAAAATTGGGATTTCTGTTTAATCAATCATTCTCTGGGGCTAAGGTTATAACGTCTCCCTCCCTTTAAGTCTGAAAATTTTATAAGGTCATATTCTCATTTCTTGCAGTTATGTAAGAAAATAAGGAACATTAACTATCATAAGTGAGAGAATTTGTTTATTTATTTCCTTTAAAAAACAAGAGCTTTATTAATGTTGAATTATCAACACACACATACAGATGAAGAAAAATATATATTTTGTACGAAATCCTTTCGCTCTATAATCATAGCTTTCTACCTATTTTTTTCTGAGGTAACCTCAATACCTCCTTGTATAAGCAACAGTCTTATGGTTTACTCATTTTCATTTAAAGTTTATACGTGTCTCTAGATGACTTCATGTGTTCCCAGAATTATGAGATGAGAATTTCTGAAGAGAAAAAAGCAGAATTTGTAAATATAGTTTGGGTTTACTTTGATGATCTGTGGAACTTCTTGATTCCAGTAACCTTAGCCAGAAATTAAACGTGTCGAATTTAAACGTGTTATATGACTTCGTGTGCTTCCATAATTATGAGATGAGAATTTTTGAAGGAAAAAACTAAACAACATAATTTATAAATATAGTTTGGGTTTACTTTGATGATCTGTGGAACTTCTTCCTTCCAGTAACCTTGGACAGAAATTAAACGTGTCGAATTTAAACGTATTGTTATATGACTTCATCTGCTTCCATAACTATGTGATAATAATGTTTGAAGAAGAAAAAAAAACTTAATTTATAAATATAGTTTGAGTTTACTTTGATCTGTTAGACTTCTTGGTTTCAGTAACCTTGGCCAGCAATTAAAGTTTTCAGCAAATCATTAATATTGTTAATTAAATCGCAAAAGCAATCACAACCTACGCAGTTATCACCATTCTTTCGTATTTAATTTTGGGGCACGTGTCTGTTGGAGAATGCAGAAGGAAAATTTCTGAATGAAGTCAGAACTATTTTAGTTCCTGAATTAAGATTCTGCAGGCATTTCTCGATCGTTTCCTGACCAGCAGTCATAGATAAGAAGTGACTCGTAGAAGAATAAACTCCAATTCGACAAAAGACGCGAACACCACCGGCCACTGGGCAGATTAATAGACGACTATCACGTTATTAATCTTTTTAATTAATGCTTCGATTCTTCTATAACACAGAAACTGGGCACGGCCTCTTGATGACCCCAGTGCTCGATCATGGAGTTTATTTAGTTTTTAATTACGGATCCTTCTTTTCCTCTCTTTCGCCGATCTTAATTATTCTCGATCGGCCAGCAGAACGGTGCGATGAAAAAGCTTTCGCCGACCCGTCAAACGAGTTGTTTTTCTCCGGCCGACACCCCTCGCTAGGACTCCTGGCGGTGAGCATCAGGGGCACCACTTCGCCCACCAACGAAGTTCTGGCGATTTCATTCAGAGCATGCATGCCCCGTTAACGGAATACCCTCAAAGCTTTTTATCTACTCCAGAACGATTTTCTGTTGTTTTTTTTTCACCTCTAAGGGAGAGCTTTTGGGTAAATCCGTAAACATGATTATACAGTTTAAGTAATCCTGCGTTTGCATGATGATAACTAATTAATATAGTAGAAGCTATATTTAGCCAGTAGCTCCACAGTCAGGTGGTAAAGGGTGCGCTATCAGGTTCTTCTATAGGGCAGATCCAAGAATGATGGATGGGTAGAGGGAAAACCATAACTATGCAAAGGCAACGACAAAAGAAATATAGGGCAGAGACATAATAATAGATGAGCAAAGGCAATGCCGTAACTAGGCAAGGGCAATGAAGTCAACGGCAAAGGCTATGATCAAAAAGACAAAGGGGACACAACTCCGAGAGAGAAATAATAAAATTAATAAGTACAATAATACCTCGGTAGTCGTCTGCTTCGGTACTCGTCGCATTTCGACGCGAAAATATTGTTTCGGCACTCGTCGTTTGCTCGGTACTCGTCGCATTTCGACGCGAAAATATTGTTTCGGTACTCGTCGTTTGCACGGTACTCGTCGCATTTCGACACGAAAAAAATGCATCGGTACTCAATGTTCGCTCGGTACTCGTCACAGATCTAAAATGTGTTCTAAATGGGTTTAATTACAAAATTTTGTTTAAAAGTATCATCCTGACAACGCTCTAATAAGCCGAAATGTGGACTTATTTATAGATCAAACGATGCCTCGCTTCGGAAACATTTTGAAACGTAGGCAGAAAACAAGTTTCTCTTGATAGGTTTGTGATGAAACTCCCTAACTCTGAGTCTACAACAGGGATCGGTGATGTTAAGAGACAGAAAAGAGAATGTATCCATGTGCAAGAGCATGGTGTTTTATGTTGTTGGAAGAGTCCAAGCAATAAGCCCTTTCCTCCTCTATCCCATTACGCCATCAACTCCTTTCAGAAGAGTTTGAGTGAAGATAAATTTTAGTTTAATTTATCTAATTACTATTTTAATTTATGTCTGTCAAGTTTCAAGTATCTGTATCACAAAACAACTCCATCAATTTATAAACTGCCCAGTAAAAATGTGAAATTTCTGGTTTTCAGGAACGAATTAATTCAGTTTACATTACTTCTCATGGAAAAATATCCGTTCGGCATTCGTCGTGCCTTCGGGAACCAATTAACGACGAGCACCGAGGTACCACTGTATTTTAAATTTCCATGGGATGTTGGGTGGATACAGGGTTGCCTAGGCCTGGCTATCAAATGCAGAGATTTCTCACAGTACTCTCATTGAACAGTTACAAATGATCTTGAAAAAGAAATAGAACATAGACGGGAAAGAACAAAAGGAAAAATTTGATGACAATCCGAGGGTTCATATGAAAACATAACAATCTAAGATGACAAAGTTTAAGGACTAAGTAGAAAGTTTAAATAACTACTTTTTACCATGGCTATCTTAGAAAAATTTTAAGCTCAAAAGGTACGTATAAAAAAGGGTGGATTCCAAGCTTTATTTCATCATCTAATAGAACTGCTTTTTCTAGGTTTCCAGGTGTATACTCTTCCTTGAGAGAGAGGTTTTGGCAAGCTAAAGTTAATTAAAAATAGTTAAAGATCTGGCATTAAGCAAGAACGTCTGTCCAATCATTCAGTAATTTCATTTGATTTTAACATTGCTAAAAATGTATATCATATCGATGTAATCGATGAATTTAGAATCGATAAAAATAGAAGAAAAGTGAAATCAACTTGATTTTGTGTGTGTAATATATATGATGATAAGCCAAATTACTTCTTTTCCAAATCTTGAGATATTTATAAACAATTTTAATACTCCATATATTTTCTTTTCCATATCATTTTTCAAAATACGGGTTTCAAAACAAAAGCTTTGCCCAGGGCTCTGCGAAAAATATTTAAAGTAGCAGGCAAACGAAATATTCGGTCCAAAGCCCCTAAATTTATTCCCCTCCCACTCTAAAATACCTTTTTCAAAATAGAATTTGATAAATTGCCGCTATTCGGTACTAGAGATCTAGTGATGAAAAAGATAGGTGCACCTTTCATAAGAGGTCGCACTCCATGCTACTGGGGTGTTGCAAACCATATTGTGCGTATGTGTGTGTGTTTGTTTATATATATATATATATGTGTGTGTGTGTGTGTGTGTGTGTGTAAGTAAGTAAGTAAGTAACAACATACACATCGCGTATTCTTGTAATAACGGCACATCATGGGTGCGATTCAAACACTTTTGTAGACGTAGCGGTGGAAACACTCGAGGTTGGAAAATACATGAGGGAAGAGTAACAATCAGTATTCTTTGGATTCACTTTATTCCTTGTAAGTAAGAAGGCAGACATCAACATTTCACGGAGGCAAGAAGATACAGTAGGACAACGTTGGACATGGTGGCCCATATTGAACATAACGGCACCGGAACCTGTCGGAGCTTTGATGTATACGTTTACATCATCGGACACTGGAACAGCGGCGGCGACGGTAACAAAAAGCAGAGAGACACACAGGACGACATAGCACGGAAGCAATCAGAAAAGAGCCCGGGAAAATCCTTTGCAGGACCTTTTATACCCAGGGGGCGTTACCCTGACGCTAGGTGTTAAAAATTCTTTAATTGGCCAGAGCCGAACATCCGACTTGACCACGTGAGCCATAACTCAAGATTCCGAACATGCTATGCAAGGCGCGTGCTTTCTGAATCATCCTGAATCATAGTCGCCTGACTTTCAGCGCGTGCATTAAGGGACAAACTAGTCAGTTAACTAGTTGTTTACTTGCTGGTTGCAATTTGGAAAAACGGACTGTGGTTTATTGAAATGATAACAAGATAATTTAGAATACACATTAGATTAGGACAATTAATAATAGTGGGGCGTTTATATTATATATATATATATATATATATATATATATATATATATATATATATATATATATATATATATATATATATATATATATACAAATACCACGAGAAAAAATGTTTCATTCACTTGTATCTTAAGTGAACAGAAACAAAGATATGAGTGAATTATACACGTTGTTTCTCGTATGCTCATTAGTGTTAGACGTAATGGTTTATAATTCATTGGTATTAAGTCTATTAGGCATCAGTTAACCCATTCCGCGTTGGAGGAATTAGTGTTTTCAGTAGGTTGTTGGAAAGTTCCGACTCGAACAGGGACCAATAGGAAAGTAACGTCACACCTGGGAAATAAAATAATAAAAGTAAAGAAATAAATAAATAACGCAATGGGTCCATTCTTGTTGTATGTGCATGAACATAGACTAACAGTTTTGTTTTGTTTCTCAATTTTATTTGCTATAATTTTCAACTCTCTGCATGTGTGTATGTAACACACATGCAGAGAGTGCATATATATATATATATATATATATATATATATATATATATATATATATATATATATATATATATATATATATATATATATATATATATAATGTACTTAAAATGAAAGTATAATTTCATGCTTCTCTTCATTACTAAGAACTGAAATTGTTTCATGATTATTTCTAAGAATATTTCACGGTCGAAAGAAAGTGCTTAACGATTTAAAATTCAGTATCTTAATAGCTGTAAGAAAACGAAATAAGTCGGGGAGCAGCATATTTTTGAGCCTTAACGAACCTGCCTAATTGATGGGTCGGGCCAAACTAATTATCCATCGGGTCTGGTTTTGATTTTTGGGTTCCTCCCGAGCTCTTTAATCAACCTTTCTGAAATCTATCTCGAGTTTTACATGACAACCATCAACCACATCTTGTCATGGTCCAAAATAAGTTAAAGTTGCTTATCTATTTACTAAATTATGCTTATTACTAAATAATCCTATGTAATACGTATTTTAATAACTTAAGCCAGAAACGAAATTTTATTTTAATTTTAAATTGTGATTTTTAAGGTTGCTCTCAAGAACAGATATTCCAAAAAAGATAATGTCGCTGATTCGGAATTCAGGTCAATGACAAAATACTGGTTAAAATTGCTTTTATTAACTACAATAACTGCATATTTATCCTTTTCCACCTCTTGAACGTATTTAGAGCTACACAAGTCATCGAAATATTCATGGAGCCAGACATAGATGTGCGTTTACCAAATAGTGGATGAGGAAATTTAGAAAAGTTACCATTTAACATCGTGAAGCACTTCTCGAAACTCTTGTTAAACAAAAGAAAATCTCTTTAATGGCACAATTTTTTAGTAGTTAATAGGTAAATTAATCAAACACATTTTTAATCTGTTTTTACAAAATAAACTGGGAATGGGGACACCTGATATGAATCAACCATTTTATAAACTTTTAAGTTCATTAGTAGCCCTTCCTCCTGCAGTGAAATCTCGTAGATAAAAGTGCCCCCGCAGGTCATCTATTTCCTCCCAAAAAACACGCTAGACGACCCCATCATCAGACCGTTCCTGAAAGAGACATCGGTTTCAGCAACAGATCCTATTGATGACTCGCCTGATCTGGGGCCCCGACCCAACCAAGAGTAGTCGAATTTAGAGGCTGTCCTGCTGTGATTAATTCTCGTTCTTTACGGCCATGAAGAAAACGTCTACCGAGATAAAGCTTGAAAAATATCGCAAGATAAAAGACGAGGTCGCTTGCTGCGCGATAGGTTCTGCTCGAAAACAAATGGCGCCGGGCGTGTCGTTGCCAGATGCAGGTCTTTTTAGAATTCTTTCCTCGTATGCGATTATGGAGTGGAATTTCCCTCCCCTCCCACTTCCCGCTTTACTCAGTTATTAATTGGTCAGTATTTTAACTACTTATGGCCAAAATTTTCTACAAAGGCAAACATCATGTGTCGTAAATAGTAAACATTAAACTGGACTTAAATTCTCATCATCAAAATCGTGATGGAAGCACTTACTCGTCAGGATACTGAGAGCTGATAAGGAAAATTGTTTCATGTTTATACGGCTTTCTGTTTCTTATGTTTGTTGGGTGCTTCACGGAACCCATTCTGTGCGAAATAATAAAACGTATTATACAAAAAAAAGCACTTCTGTACTATACAATGCTTAATACATCGCCATTGCGCCTAATAAATTTGCAACAACTTCTAAAACTGGCTTTACAGGAATAAAAAGCAAAAACAAAGTAGTTTGATTTGACTTGCATGAATATTTCAACAGCGCTGTTTAAGATTGCAGGAAACAATCGTGACTCTGTAAAACGCTGGCAGAATGCAAGAAACAAAACATGTAAAGAGGCATTTCCCCCTCCGTGTGTGCGTTTCTGTGAGGGTTGAAAATGTCAGGCAGCTGTTCCTCCTGCTCGTTGCCAGTTGGTAGGCGATAGTTAAAAAACTGCTCGCCCGCAACAATGGGAAACGGCCGATTGGTCAGTGGACGCGGGTGGTGATGCAGTTTAATTGATTAAAAACTTCAACATAAACTAGTAAAAACAGATGATGGCTTTTGTGATAGAATATCAATTTTCAACTCCCTCATTTTTATCAATGGAGAGCAGTTTCTTTTTTTTTTTTTTTGAACAAGGAATTGTCCATCTTATGAAATGATGGCAGTTCAGGTGTGGAATATATTAAAGCAGTTAGCGCTTTGAATTTGAATTAATATAAGAGCATGCATGAGAAATCTTTTATCACAACCAGTAATATGTGATTCATTTCGTTTAATGTATCATCAATTGTTTTTAAACAATAGTGCTCGAGAGATATGTTGGCGGGTGGCATACCAGTCAAGCTAGCAAATACGGCAGTTTCTGCGTTTCATCTTTCCCACACTAATACAATGTAACATCAGTTGAATAATAGTAGTAATAATTCTTTTTTTTAATGACATGGATTAAAAATCGGATTTACATTTTGAATACCTGTTGTAACAAATACCATTGGCTTGAATGTAGAGTCGTAGGAAAACTGTTTGCACTCTGTCGGTCAGAAAAGGAAATTTTTACAAGTCTATTTAAGGCTGCTGTGTACTAACCCTATTGGAATCGCTCATCTCCATGTTAACTTACGGAGGAAATTTGTCTGCTACTTACAACTACATAAATGCTGATAATTCACTAATAATTACAAGATAAAAAGAACTTTTTATATACCATGTTTTTAAATTTTCTGTTGAATCATATAAACTTGACAATTCTATGTATTAATAAATACTTCTTTTAAATTTTTTGATGAATTATCCCATCAATTTGAAAGAAAATGAAGTTAATTGGAAGTTAACTTGCATTTAACTTTTCGTTCCCATTCCAGCCGATAGATGGCTGCACCAGTCTACAAAACAAAATTAACTGAAAATTAATTTAATTCTGCTTAAAGATGGCTAAAAGTATTTAAAAAATGCATTGTCATCGTGTTCTGAGCTATTCGAAAAGTTTCAAATGTCTAGCTAGTCGAGAAGTTAGTCAAAAATCGATTGCAAGATTTGTACTGGACAAACACACGCACAAACACACAAACAAACAAGAAAGCAAGTTAATAAAAACATGGTAAAAATAGTCTTTTCAGATAGCCTGAACTTTTCTGCACCTTGCAACAGGATTCATTTTATAAATTGCGTCCACCAAAGGAATTTAGGCGTGTTTAAAACACACTTTACCAGTTTTTTTTCCGAATAACTTAAATTTTAAAATATTTTTTAACAAAAATTGTATAACAAAACCCAAGGTGTAAAATTTCTTTCTCTATTACGGAGTACATTTAAAAAAAAAAAAAAAAATCTTTAATTCCGAGTAGGCAATCTTTAGACAAATTTTCTCCATAGGTGAACATTGAGGTGAGCTAATTCAATAGGGTCTTAAATATAACTTCTACCTGATGAATTGTTGACTTTAATCGGAAACACAGACTAGCATTTTGATAGAAATGCTAGTTCAGAGCGATAAATCCTTAGTACATTTCAATAGTGATTAAAGAACGCGAGAGTCCGATGGCTAGACGAAGAGCTTAAATAGAATAGTCCAAATAAATGAGCTTGAACTTACCTAATAATTTCATTTTAGGAGACAAGAGGGATTAAAGAGGAAAATAAATACAAACTGATCAATCTCAGTCTATTTGCTTACTCTACGTAGCAAAAATATTTTTAGTCCTTTTGCCAACATCCCCAATCAAGATAAAAATCTTAAATAAGAGGAAACACGAATCGTGATCTGAATGGTCCAAAATAGTAAAATTTTGATATCCGACTCAGGGTAAAAAGTATAAAAGTTTTTATATAAATAATTCAGATAATATATTATCTACTATTTGTTTTGTTTCCCATCAATTTTAATTTCTTTCGCTTCAAGTTTTTATCTAGAATCTTTACTTAATGTTTGGTATTGTTTTCAGTTTTATAAATAGCATTTCCCTTTTGAGTAGAATAAAACCGTTAACATTAAATTACCAGACTCCATGAGACGACAGTAATATTCTTTATTTAATTCTAAATTTCAAATCATACACGTCATTAAATTTCGAAATTAAAAATTTTACTCGAATGCAAAAGTTCCTGTCAATATACCCATGGCAGGGTGTCGAAATCAGATTACCCATGTACAATTATAACAATTTATTGGCTTTTATACCACTAGGCACATAACTATAAAGAGGGTCCCATACGTCCGTTTTTTGTTTGTTTGTTTTTTGTTTAAAAAAAATTGTTACAACAGTAAAATTTAAATAGCTTTGCCCATGTCCTTGTAAACCTCTCTAGATCTTATCTTGAAAACCTCTTTTTAAAAAATATAGAAGAATTCTAAATTAATCTGATTGGTATTTCGGCAGCTGTGCTCCAACATTCATGAAAAACACCTATCTCTCTCTCTTACAGTAGGGAAACTAGCAGGAAGCGAAAGCGAAATTAAATAATATTTTATTCACTCGCATCACTCTTTGTTTTGACCTGAATTTTCATCCCGAGCGGATACTCAGCGTAACGGCCTTTTTCCATCTGCACCGGGGTCCCTTCCTGTTTTCCTCCTTACCATCTGCTCCTGCCGTAGATAACACCACTTTTTTCATGACTTTGGATCATTATGAAGGTTAGCCACGTTTGCTTAGGTGACTCATTTTAAAACTCGTCAGTAGTCATTAAATTAAATTATAATAAATAGATGTAAGTGAGTGAAGAGAAAAATGTTTGCCGACAATTTATCTTTATCGCAATTAAAGAACTAAAATTTAGAACAGTCAGTTATTTGGTTCTCTTCGTTTATCAAAATTTCACCTCGGAGGCGTCAGTAATGAATCATCTTTAATATCCATTCATTTTGACATATGTAATACGTGCTTTAATCCTCGAATTTTTAAAATGTCACTTCAGTTCTTCTCTGGATATGTTGAGTTAGCAGAGTTTGCATTTCTCAACTTCCTTTCCACGTTGGTACAACTCAAATTCCCCATTGTGGCAACCGTGAGAGTTGGTGAATTGCAGCATACATGAATACAGTTTACGATATTTTGTTTAAAACCAAAAATAAACTTTATTTTCGATCTTTAAGCTTCGAATCTACGAGTTGGCGTAAAACACTGTTGTGCATTATGGTACACAGCTCGGTTGCAATGTGCATTAAGGTGGCGTTTCAGTTGGCCTTACAGATATTCAATCCCTATGTTAAGATATGGGGGATTCTGCTCTCAGAATTTTTTTTAATAGCGGATAAGCAAACGTATATTTTTGAATTCTCTTTTCTGCGTTTGGAAAAAGACCTCAAAATCAATGCAATTGTTTTTCAAAAATCCTTTTATTTAATTTTATTTTCAAAAACTACTTTTTGTTTTGTAGTGAAAGATGTGAATTTAATACCCGATGATACGGGTATATATGAATTTAATGCCTAAAACGTTAACTACTGAAGCATTTAAATTTTAAAAAATACGCGTTCTTTATTCAAAGTTCCTTGGTAAATAAAAACATATTCGAATGCATTTGTTAATCTGTGACTATTAAAAAAGGGGAAAAAAAAGAATAATAACGGCGAAGAAAATTCCTCGCAGCTTAAAATGGGGACTAAAGATCAACGACGTCAACTGATGCATCGCCTTAAGTGATTTGCATTACGGAAACAATTGCTCGTTTCCCATAAATTCATTTTGATTCAGCCGAACATACAGCAGCAAAAATCATAAAGAAAGTGATAAACCCATTTGCGCCGAAGATGACAGTCACGTCGAGAGGTCAGCACAAATAATAGCTGCCATCAATTCGACGGCTAAACGGATTCCCTGACCTCTCATCGTCTGATGTCTTGAACGCAGGAATTATTTCTTTGCCTACCTGTCTTTATGGTGGTTTAGACAAAGTAAAATGTATCAGCCTCTTCTCCCCCCTCGCAACTAAAAGCTAACAAGTGCCAGCCAGCATTTACATTTTTCCCCTCCAAAGGTTACGTATGTTGATCACTTATGCTGGTTTAATCGTGGCAGATGGGTGGGAAAAAAATCCCAGGTTCAATTTAAGAGCGCAATGATTTGTGGAGATTGCGTGACGCAATGTTGTTCATTTGTTTATTGCAGGCTGGCTACAGCCCCTTGCACCAAGCTGCCACCGAAGGTCATGAAGAAGTAGTAAAACTGTTGCTGAAGAACGGATGCCACGTTGATACCCAGGACGAACTGGTGAGTAAAAATCAATCCACGATATCTTTCTTAGCGAGATGCCATTGGCTACAAAAAGTAATGAAAAAATAGCTTGGGTGGTGTACATTCCACTCTCGTTGTTTTCAGTGGGCGTATATCAGAGAGAAAGATCGTTATTCCATCATATAATAACATCTGTAATGGGTACATAACAAAGACCGGTAGATAATTCCGAAGCATTAAGCTGTGTATTAGCACACTCACTTAACCAATTTCCAAAGGATTGTAATAGGCAGAAATCTACTAGTTCAGTGTTTGATCATCAGTCAAATTTCTCATGGTTCAAGTATCCCAGTGGGTTGCTTACAGATATCACACCAAAATACAATCGCAAAATTAAAAGGGAATTTTTTTCTTGAACCCAATAGAAAAAATTTTTCTTTTCTATAGCTTTCATAAATGATCATTAAGTTTGATATTCAATTTAAATTAGTCATTTTCAAACACAATTGTCCAAGAGGTTGAATTTGTTTCTCAAGGGAGATAATTCCTTTTTTAGTGATATTTACGCAACATTATCTTTTATACAAAGTATACGTATAAATAAGAATGTAATTTAATGCTTGGGTCTTCCCTAAAATTTATAAACACTTTTCCTCACTCGCATTTACATTTTTCTCTAGTTGAAACATTTTTCTTATCTTTCTACTAATTTCAATATTTTTATTTTACTTATTTATTTATTTGTGTGTGTGTATTGTTTGAACAAATATCACATTGGCTAATGCATAAAGTATCTTATAAATCCGTTTACTTCAGATACATTTTTAAGTCCCAAACAGTTTTTGGACTGTCAACCTCCATAATTCATTATGTAACATATCGAACCCCGACAAGAAAAGTGACTCAAATCAAAAAATGGCAATTTTGAGGTTATGTCATTGAAAAATATGTATGGAGTGCCCCATCGTGCACGTAAAGCGACACATCTCTGTCTCGCAATTTGTCCCCCTGAGGGCAGTTGTATCAGTTTTATTGTAATGCTAGTTCAAGCTGTGCAGTATTCTTCTAGTTGGTTTTTCTCAAATGCTGCATTTTTCAGTTGCGTCACTTTTCTTGCCGGGTTGCGATATGAACTACAATACCCGAAATAAATAAGTGCTATAACACTCCAACGGGAATAATAATTGTCAATCAGAGACAGCTAAAGAAAAAAATAACGATGTGTCTTTTCTCCCCGAGAATTCTTCTGTCTCAAACAATGGTATTACTTTAAAAGGTAATTGAGTTCGCGAATCGTATGAACCATTTCTTTTGATAATTTTACCGGTATAATTATCTTACATGAATGTTCAAAGTACACGTTGTACTTTTGAGTGACTAAGTATTTCGTCTTTCTTATATTCTCATTCTTTTTTTATTAATGATCGCTGATGTTCTATGCGTGTACTGATCGAAATTCTCTGTAATGAAGGGCTTGGCCCATGTATTACAGTTCCTCCAATATTTCCTGTAGCATGCTGAGTGACTTAAATTTTGAATATAATTACACAATAGAGATTATAAATGGACTGAGAGTACATCGTATATCAAAAGTTTTAAAGAACATACCTCTTTGAGTTTCCTTAAATACGTAGCTAGCTTCCATTGTAGAAGTTCTTGGAGACATTTAAAACGAAACTTTCGGACTGCAGTGTATTGTGGTTTAAAAAGTAGTTTGGGACCACAAAAAGTTTTCGGGATTATAATTACATTATGCAAAAACTATTAAACTGTTTGCGGCCCAGGACTTGCCTTCAGGTACCAATCCGAAAGAGCTCCTAACAAAGGTGTAATACCTTAAACATTAATAAAATAGCTTCAACGTTTAAAATGCCGGGGGAGGGGAGCGCAACCACACAACGCCCCTACTAGGGCATTAAAAAAAGAATTAATTTTATTCCTGTGTTATTAAAAAAAACTAAAATATATAGTCTCATATCCTCCCTAATCCTTTCCATGAAATATGTCCATGAATATCTTCATGGACATATTTTACGCATTGATAATTGATTACAATTCATTTTTCTTCCAGCATGGCAATACGGCTTTGCACGAGGCAGCTTGGAAAGGCTATAGTCGTACTCTGGAAACTCTTTGCAAACATCGAGCAAATGTTTACATCAAGAACAACGTAAGTAAAATATAGTTCCTGTATTTCTCAAATCTGACTCATTTTTTTCCTTCTTTAGAAACAACTTCAAACCAAAGCAAGAATATCATTTTTCTTTCCAAAGAATAAAATAAATAAGCATGCTCTTGATTACATCGATTGCAGCAACTGTTGCAACAACGATTACAGAAATTGCTCCTACAATAAATCTATTTTAACATTTGCCAAAAGGCATGTAAAAACACTGGAGATTAAAATGAATTCTTGCAGGCGATTCGGATATTATAGTTGAAAATATAGCAGCGTTTCAACCATGAAGCTCTGTAGCTTCATGGTTTCAACATTCTCTTTCGAGCAGTTTCTTAGTTGGTTGTGAGTTGCGACCCCTCCTCCCCCCCCCCCTTATCACAGCCCCAGGACTTGAGATGAAGATCGAGGGCAACGGACCTTAGAAAAGGTTCAGGCGTAAAAAGGACTTGTGCAGACAACCCAAGATGTCCAGGATTTTTCGGAGGTCATCCCCGACGCAGACATATCAGGTTGTCCGATTTATTTTCGGAGGTAAACTCTCAGTGTTTGATTTAAGGGTTCCTGTTTGTAAATAAATGTAAACATTGAATAGTAAAAACAATGAATAATTGGATTTTAATTATTTACAATCTTTTCAATTATTTATTTTGTTGTGGGAGTATCGAAGGTAAGAGAAATTACACAACCGTTTCGATAAGTGTGCGAGGTTTAATAAATGCGATCTATCAGAAATATGTTACTGAATAATAATTCTTTTTAACCAGTTATTTCTTGTTGTGTTTTTTAATTGGTCTTTTCTCTTTTTTTCTCCTACAGGGAGGTTTCACCCCACTGCATTTAGCTTGCCAGAACGGCCACAATCAGTGCTCTAGAGTGTTACTGCTTTCGGCTTGTAAACCAGACATCCGGAATAGTGTAAGATTTTACAAATTATCTTTACAATCACTGGTATTCTTATTATGTATCATAACACTGTCAGTGCTCATGACATGACAATTTGAAAATTAATGATATTTCTTGAACGTATGGTGAAATAAGTAAAGAAAGAAAAAAATGATGATAAAACCACGGTCCATTTAAAAAAAAAAAAAATTCAATTTTCATGTCCTTAAAATAAAGTCAGTAGATTAAAACACGAAAGAGTTAAATCAGGCAATAAAATATTAAATACGCGAAACTTCGTTGGCGATTCGCTGTTGAAAAACGAGAGACCGAATGAAACAGACTTTATTCTCTATTTTTGTGTATTCTTTTTGTTTTCCTGTTCTCTTGCCACTGGAGAGAAGGAAAAATAAATATATTAAATAAGTCCGATTTATAGAAAACACCCGACCACCAGCCAGCCCTAAATGTGAGGTTAATGTTCCTTTCAAGAACTGATGAGCCCAAAACAATAAAAAATTTTCGATGTTCCGTTTATTTTCTTACATACCACCAAGTTGTATTGCATAAACATAAGTCGTATCATTATAACGTCACGTCGAGTAAAATCTCTCTCATTCGAATAACACTTTTTTTCTTTCGAAAAGCTGGCAACAAGTCGACGGAATAAATTTCTGTCCGTTTGCCCACGGTTTAGCGAGAGAAAAATTACTAGTCTTCGATGAGTAAACTCTTTTCTCAATTAAGTTTAGCGATTAGACCATGAAAACAGAGCAAGCATTTTAGGTTACACTGTCCTTTAAGCTCAAATTTCATCAATTCCATGAGTTTAAGTATGAAACAATACAGATAAACTTTATTCAATATTTGTATAAAATGAAAAATAAGAAAATTAATAGAATAAAATTCCTCTTTTGTATATATATATATATATATATATATATATATATATATATATATATATATATGACAAAGTTGAAAGTGAAAAACCAGTATAGTTCTAAAGCTACTTGCAGCCAGGAACTAAAAACATGAACATATATATATATATGTATATATATATATATATAGATGCAGACCATGCAGCTACTATAAGAAAAGAAAGAGAGTTATGGGTTAGTTTTAGGTAATAGAAGGAATGGCAATTAAACACACAAACCCCAATAAACCACATTCACCACAACAAAAATTAAAGGTTAAAAATACTTTTCTGTCAACTGAAAATAATATATTCACCCAAAAATTGGCAGAACAGATTGAAGAAATATAAAAACACACATTATCACCCCTTTTTGCCACAACAATTTACACACAATTACTACTCCTTTAATTTTATTGTGGATTTTAAGAAGCTGTGTCTTCCTGTGTTATATTTTCCCCAAATTTACAGTAAGTTATGAAATAAAAAGTTTTAAGATTTATTGCCAGAATATCTATGCAACTTTTTTTACATTTAATTTTCTCTCTAGCAGTATGGTGACACACCCTTACATACAGCTGCTAGGTATGGACATGCTGGTGTACTCAGAATCCTTATTAGTGCATTTGCCAATGTCAATGAAACAAACAAGGTAAATATGAAGATTTATACTATAACTAAATCAAAATCTACGCTTTTAAAATGCTATGACTATCTGTTATTCCCCTTTCAACAGCAAGTATGTTTTTTGTATTATTAATTTAGTTTAATTAAAAACACTATTAACACTATTATATCTACTTAGATGGTCAAAATGGCCAGCTATAACATTCATAGAAATATGTATAGCTAAATTGTCAGTAGTTCAAGTCCAAAGTTAAAATAATGAAGACTATGGAATGTGAAGTAATTTGGAAGTTTTGAAAATGCATTTAATGCATAAAACAAGACAAGAGAGTATCCATCATACATACAAGCATGATCTGAATGATTTGGTCTTCGGCAGTCTGAAGGATCTCAGTGTATCATACCAAGATAAAATTTGTAGAATATATCAAGCTGAAGCATTTCAGCATATGTATAGACTGTTTTTTTTCTTCTTCTTTTAAAGTCATCATGTAGAATTGCTGCAGTGAATACAATTATGCATTCTTAAATATCCCTTTGCAAACTTTTTTCTTTTTATCACTTTGTAAATTATTCTACTGAATTTAAAAACGTTAGAAATCCTTTTTAAATTTGATTTTCTAAATTTCCTTGAATAAAGTACCAAACTTATAAATTATTAGAGAAATTTTTTAAACAAAAGTAGGGCAAATAGAAGCCCATATAAAGCAAGAAAGGATGATGTCTCCTTCGAAAGTAATTATGGGGAAAATTTACCATTTTTATCTGAATGGCACCATTTATGATTTGTTAACTAAAAAAGGTACAAATACTCAGAAAGATTGAAGGTTGTACCTAGTCCACTATACAAGAAATTATTCGAGTTTGAAGGTCACACCGATTCTATAATAGGTGGGCAATAATTAATGTCTGTAGTTAAGTTTGCATATCTTAATGATGACTTGAATTAAGTAAACACACCTAGTAAGTATCAGATGGCACATTTAGTCTTCATAATAGATTGTATTTAGTTTACTTCTCACTTAATTTATAGCTAGCTCTATTTGATTTTCATTTATATGTATTGAAAAAAAATCTGCATGAACAAGTTTTTTTAAAGGGAAAAAAAAATTAGACTTTAAGAGACTTTCTTAGCGTCAACATGCTTTACTTTAACTGTTTTAAGATAGCAATAATAAAAAATTCTGTTTACCATCCTATACAAAGATTTCAGTTAGCAAATTATAAATAATTCTAGTTTAATTCAAAGACAATATATAAAAAAGTATTCATAAAATTAAAAATTAATGAACTTTATGTAGAATTTGATTAAATAAGCCATGTATTAATAATCTTATACTGAATCTAATTGAAGAAAAATTAAATTTTTTAATATGGTAGGTAAATACATTGTCAAAGTATCTCATTAGAAAAAATTCTTTTATTTCAGAATGGTGACACAGCCTTGCACATATCTGCTGCAATGGGGAGAAACAAGCTTACACGAATTCTTCTAGAAGCCGAATGTGACCAAAAAATCAAAAACAATGTAAATTGTTATTTTGTATTAATGTACAATTATTTACTTTTGATACAAAAAATTTTAATTTAAGCTCTAAAATAAATAAAATGTGGTTATATCAAAACTCCCTCATGCCTTTAAAACTTTAATTCCATTTTGATATTATAGTATGCAAACTAATAAAAATATCAGAAGCTTATTTTTATAGTTTTTCAGTAGTCACATGAAGTAGTATTCAATGTACTTCACTCTGTGAAAATTGCTCATTTTCTTTTTAACCAGACTAATCAAAAATAATAATAATAATAATAATAATAATTCAGGTAGAGATTCTGATCTTTTGATTCTTTACCACTAAATTGTTGAGTTTCTATAATTACCTAAGTCTGTACTACGAAGAAACCATAAAATATGATTTAAATATTTGAAAAATATGTACATTTTATCATAAAATTCCCAAAATATTTTCAGTTAGTATTTATTAACTGATCCTATAAACTCTAATTACCCCAGTGTTTGCACTTTTGAATATTTATATTAAAAGATGAAGCTGAAGTTTCTTTTATCTCATAACAGCAAGGTGAAATGGCTCGAGACATTGCAGAGCGAAAAGAGTTTGCTGAAGTCTTACATCTTCTAGATAATCCACCAGTCACACGCATTCCTGTTCAAGAACACAGTTCCAAGAAACACAGTCATTCCAAAAAGAGAGAGAAAGACAGTAACACATCTCAAGAAAGCACACATAAAGAAAAGAAGGATAAACATAAAAAGGTAGGAAAATACTGTCTTAATATGAATACAATAAATAACTCACGTAATGAAATAGGTCATAAACCTTTTAAAAAAAAACACCGAAAAATCCATTCTGTGAGTATTTTTATTTACACCTGTTTTTTGATGAATTTTAACTGTCACCATCTTTTAAGGCTAGTTTGTGGATTTATGAATATCATCCCACAAATTCCATACTAAATCTTTGAAATCAGTCTCATGCAAATAGCATTATCAGAACTAGAATCATTTTCAAACAAAGATAAATTTGTATACACACACATGCTAAATAGTATGACTCCTAGCATTTGTTCTAAAAACATAAAATTCGTCAAGAAAATTTGATAATTATTTAAGCACAAATCAATTTTTTAAGTGTGCTCAGTTCTAATATCTTAATTTGAAACAAAATAACTTTATACTTAAAATAATTTTATTAGAAATGTCTCATATGAGTAAAAAAAATATTCACATCTTTAACCACAATTTTCAACTCCTTCTCAGTCTCATCTAGGGTTTTCGATTTTGAGCATTTTTTTAAAACCCGGGTTTACTTGGTTGGTTCCAGGGGGTCAATAGAAAAGAACTAAAATAATAAATAGTTTATTAGAAGCATTTAATTTATTTCAGAATTTCGAATATAAAAAATAACTGTAAATAAATTTAATGTTAATTAACATATACATATATGTATAAGATAAATAAAAGCGGTACAAATATCTCATTTTTCATAAAACTGCCTTACAACCATCATTGCACTCGACGTATCATCGAGTCAGTTTCAGAGTTTATTTGCAAAGAGACCCATTACAGAATATACTCGTTCTGCTTCCACCGAAGTTGGTCGAATTGTTGTTAAAGACCTGAAAAGTTTATCTAGCATTTCAGGTCGGCTTTTTGTTGCCCAAAACAACTCAATTTCTTTTCTTATGATATATGAACCAGATTTTGTCTTTTTATGATTTTCCTTATTATCATTCTCTTGCAGGAACATACTAAGCTCATCAGATAGGGACATTTGTTTAGTACAAGCGCCAATACTCGTAGCATCATCTTCAATTCCATCTATAATCCCACCTCAACTGCTACTTCTGGTTCAGACTCTGAACCATTATCATTTACGTTGAATAATCGTTTTATTGAGGTTGTTGCCAGATCAAATATTTTGTTTTTAAAAATTTTACCACCAAACTCATCATATGATTCATTGACGAAATTGGTATTTTTCAAAAATTTAATGAGATGAGCCAGCTGGGTTTCGACGCTCTTTGAATCGAATTTCAAATTTTTGAAGTAGAACATTCGCGATAGGAGTGCTTAGGTTTCTTAGCTTATTCACTATAAATGCTAATACTTTTTCAGAGAGAGTAAGATTGGCATTTTCTTTACATAAATATTGCACTGCGACTTCCAAGGAGAGTAAGTGCATCACATAATTCTTTAATCTTGTCTAATTCTTGATTATTGAGATCAAAGTGATAATCCAGTTGAAGCATTACAATTTTAACTTCTTTCCTCATCCCATACAAACGTTGCAGCATTTTAAAAAGAGAATTCCATCGGATTTTACAGTCCAGCAAAAGGTTCTTCTCTTTACCAAAGGTTTCCAAAGTCTGTGGTTGCAGATTTGTATCATTACAAACAGGGAACTTTCAGAACATTTTGACCATTTTCCTGACTTTTACAACAATCTTCTGAAGCTCAGCAATAAATAAAGTTTGGTTGTCCTTGTACTCGTTGGGTACTTCAACAGAATCCTCATTTTCATCTTTATAGTGAGAGTCAGAATCTTCAATTTGCTCATTTTCTTGGTCAGTCTGTTCTTCTGATCTAATTTCTGAACTTTTATACAGAACATCACAGACTACCAAATGAATAGCACGTGCCATGCAAACAATATGGAATGGGTTAGTATAATGGCCATACTTCAACATTATGCTTGCACCATCAATGATTGAAGCTACCACACCATTATCCAATGAAATATCATACTCACTGAGCCTTTCTGTTACAATCTGAATTACTCTTTCTGCATTTACGCCTCCCATAACTCTAATTAAACCAAGAGATTTGAAGCCGGTGGAACAGTGTATATTCAGGTTTATAAATCTACGGTTTCGTATTGATGTGGTTTCATCGAAATTAATTGAAAACCGACCATTGTCCTCTTTGATTTCTCTGATTATTTTAATGATTTTGCTCTACAAAGTTTGAAAATGTTTCATAAATAAAATTTTTGTTTGGCTAGGACTACTAGGAAGGAGCACACTAGATGCTTTAAAAGCTTGTCTTATCAATGAACTATTGGCAAGCTGATGAAATGTCATACCATCTACAACAACAATTTTGCTATAACCTCTTCAACAGATTCTACATTTTTTGTAAACTAGTCATCAGTTTTTCAAGATTTCAATTTGGGCTTGTCGTCATAACCAAAATTAGAGCATGTTAATACTTCAATTTGATGTTTTGTCTTCATGTGGCTTATCAAACTTTTTGTACTTGAACCCGAAGCCTTCAGGATTGATGAACAAATATTGCATTTTGCTATTTCTTGTGATTTGTTAAACAGAAAATGTTTCCATAGACCAGATTTGTGCTTCGAGCTTACATCCTCAAAAATATTCATTTTAGGAATTGTAAACTGTAATAAACTCGAATAATTAAAGTTTGTATTTAACACAGCTAAACTACACAGCATCAGAAAAGTGTGCAAACATGCACTTAATTATACGATGGCGTATACCCACATTCAAAAGTTATTTTAAAACAAATAAATACATACCTAATAAAAGAATAATAACTGCAAAAATTATAATATTGTTTTGCTACGCAATAGAAAGCAGCGAGAATGCAACATAACAAGAGATATATAACTAGCTAAACATACGCAAACACAAACCCCAGAAAGCAGGCACGGTCGTGTAGTTGAAGTATTGCGTAATTCACACGGCATAACGCACGTGCTGCTGGGAATCCCCAACTCCTAAACTTGAGTGAAATAGAGCTATGGCATACGACACTGCCAATACAAATCCTCCATCCTAACAGATCTCCATCTCACTTCATCTCATTGTATTTTTTATTCATTTGTTTGAGAGCCGTACCGAGTCTGACTTGTTAAATTCGGGCTTGATTCCAAATTAAGGAATATAATTGGTATTCTACTGTATTAGATAAATAACTAATTCCCCGGGTTTCAGGTTTGTAAAATCTTTCAAAACCCGGGTTTTCGGGTTCGGGGAAACCCGGGTCAAAAACCCTAGTCTCATCACATGGAAAAATCTTTCACTATAATCTGCTTCAAATTACAACATTTGTTTAGCATTCCTTTTAGGGTTGCATGAAAGTCTTTCTACAGATTTAGCATTAGTTATTTTTAGCTGGCATTTTTTCTTTCCTCTTAGAGCAGAAGGATGACCATAATATTGTTGCTTCATTCAAGTTAAATAGTTCTTTTACGAATTTGGTTGTTATCAGAGGTGGAAGTAAATCAAATGGTTTACTTTAAATTCAGCCTCACAATAAAAGAGGATACACCAAGTGCTTACAATTTAGACAGACCTCTAAAAATATCAGAAAAAGAAATGCCCTTTCCTTTAATCATAATAGCCTTTTGGACTCACAACTCCCAAGTTAAATATACATTTACTCCACATAAACTCTAGAGGGGACATAGGAACAACAGCATTTCCTACTAGCAAAATGGCTTAGACCTATTGCTAAATGCAGAAGGGGAACAGTTAGCAAGACAGAATGTATCTGGGGTTTTTTTATTATTCATGTTATTCAAAACTAATAGTGCACATAGAAAAAAATTCATGTAAACTCAAACGATAAAATATCTACATTATACAGTTAACAATTTACTAGACTTCATACACTTATGTAATCTAAATCTTTTCCACATTTTAAAAATTTCTTTTCTTCCTTCTTAGAGCAAAAAGCACCACAAAGTTCACTTTCACGAAAAGGAAAAGAAAGGCAATGTAAGTCCATATGGCTGTCACATGTATCCTGATATGAATTATTTCCCTTCAATCAAGCTCAAATCTTTGCCTCAAGAACCACTTAAGAATGGAGAACAGTATTATGCAGATTTGGCAGGGAATATTAAGAAGGTAAGTGTACATACGACCATAGATACAATATGTAGAACATGAATAAAATTATTTTGAAATAATGGTGATTTACTAATAGAGTAGATTCCCTAAAGCATCATTTTGATAAAAGAACAAGATTTATAATCTGTATTTTGCAGAAATTACTAAAAATTATACAAAAAAAATTCTCTATTTTAGCCCCTGATCCAATTCCATGTTCATTTTTGACTTTTGATATATTTAAAACTATGCATTAGATCAGGGGTTGCCAAACTTTTAGCCTAAGGGTCATACTGACTCCTCCACCATGTCCCAAGGCCACGACCTAGCTAGCTAGCTCATCATAACAACATACTATACCATACCATCATACCATCATATCAACATAATGTCTTCCACTCACACAATTTGATCAGTTGCATAAATTTGCACATGGCTTTTTTCCCACTTTTGGCACTACTTATCTATGTGAAAAAACCTTCTCCAAAATGAACTATACAAAAAATATTTAGAGATCCAAATTAACTGATGAGCATTTGAAGTCGCTGCCGATAATTTCCACTAGTAAACTTGATCCACAACTGCAAACAATTGTCAGTGGAAAGTTACAGCTACATAAATCTCATTAATCATAATTATAATGTTTAATTTCATTATGTAAATTACCTATGTATGTCACTTATTTAAGTTTTTAGGATAAATCTCATATAATTAATTACAGTTAAAATGTTCAATTTCATTATGTATGTCAGTTATAGGGCATGGTGGACCAGTTGGCAAGAGCAGCAGGCCAGTGATCTGAAAGTCCCTGGTTCGATGCTCATCACTGCAAATCCACACCCCTGTGTTCACTAACAGTGGCCGGGGCACATAAAATAGGTTGTGGCTGTAATGTTATCAAAGTTCTCAAATTTACCCCTGGAGGTGCGGGGTCAAGTGTTCTAGTCTCGTCACTTGACTTGGTTCAATATTATGGACCCGGTCATTTAGCCAAGTCAGACTCTGACCCTTGTGGAGCTAATTCAAAACAGGAGCCACCCCTTTTAGCCAATAGCCTATTAGGACCTGGGGAATGGAACCTTCAACCAGCGGGCATTAGCAACAACAACATGTCAGTTGTTGTGTTCCTTAATTGGTTGTTAAATAAAAACATCTGATTATTATTTTGTATGATTTACTTACATTGTAAATTTTACAATGTAATCAAAATAAACTGGCGAGCCGGATACCGGGCATATCCTGCCTGCTACCGTGGGCTGGATTGGTGGTGCTAACTGGCTGGTGTTGGCCCTGCGGGCCGTAGTTTAGAGACCCCTTCAAAATTTGCTTAACTCTAGTGACTGAAAAAATAACATTTTAATAACACAGTTACAAATGGCTAAGATTGTGATACTTTGAGCCAACTCTTACTTTGGTTCCTTTCATTCACTAATATTAGCAGAAAATTTAGCAAACATTGTTATAGATTCTTTGTACTAAAGAAATTACTGATTGAATGATGTTTATAATATTAACTAAAAATACACAGTTCTCCTTCAGTTTAATGATATAAAAACAAACTGAATGATTTATGTTTTGAAAAGACTTAATTAATACTGTATATGTATCAAACATTTGTGTTAAAAAAATCTGTAAAATGAGATCTTCATATCTAGTATGAGTAATATTGCATCAGTCAAGTTTTTTCATTAATAGTTCCATAACAGAATTTTGATATTTAAAGCTTAAAGTAAATATTTTGAACTGACCAGAGTATATTGCAATCAGGAAACTAATCTATTCAAGATTTTTTTTTCAAAATCAATAAATTAATTCAACTTTAATGAGAAAATGTGATAAAACTGTGGAAATGTAAGCTAATTAACTTCAAGAAACTACATGATAATGTAAGAAACGAAACAAAAATTCAAATACATACAGTCGAACCTTCATATATCGAACTACCCCATATCGAAATTTTCTATATATCGAACTCTTAGCAAATCTCCATGTTCATTACATAGAAAAACTGTTTCTATATATCGAAAAAAATCTCTATATATCGAAATTTTTTTTCATGACATATCGGGAGATCTTATTCCACTTTAGAATAAAATCTCCCAATTTTTGACATTTGTAACAATACGTCGTGGACTTCCAATTCCCGGAAAATGTTCCGGATGAAGTTTTTTAGTGGACTGAATAAATGCGAACATTTCTTTGATGAACTTTCCGCAAAACTGCCTGTTCAGCAAGATATTCGTAGTTTTTTTTAAAAGAATGTAGCTGTGATCACTGTAACCACTGTCTGGATTATTGTTTTTTTAAAAGGTAATATAGTACTCAATAAATCTTTCATACAAAAATTAGCTTTAATTTTAATGTTTTAGGAGAATTATGATAAAAAACTAATATCAATTCTATATATCGAAATTTCTATATATCGAATTTTTTTCCGGCATTTTGCTACTTCGATATATGGAGGTTCGACTGTATTTTCTCCAAGACAGTTTATGATGACAGTCTTAAAACCAGTTCTTACTTTTACTAGCTTCTATGAAAACATTTAACTTCTCTGTGCCGTAAACAGTTCTAAATTTTAGTATTTTACTGGCAATTTGGATTTCATGTGATAAAAAATTTATTTCCTTTAATAAAAACAGTAAAAAAGATCAAGTTCTAATGGACTAACAATATTAAATAAATCCATCCATAGCCTTCAATATGTCTGTACCTTTCTTACACTAAACAACATGGAGCTATTTGAGAGTATCCTTCAACATAAAGTATTTTCAAAGGCATATCTGTTAGTGTGTTCTCCATTTTGGATGTTTTTATTTCTGTTTCTCTTTATTTTCTAGTCAAAGGTATTTGACTAATGTTGCAACAAAAAACTGATACAGCAATAAAAAAAAAAAATTGTTGGGGTAGATGTTTAACATTTCAAACTTTCTGCCTAATGGTAACGTCAAAAAATATCCAACTTATACATTTACCACAATAGCTTTGAGAAACATCCTGCTGTTAAACCAAAAAGTTTTCTCTACAACTGTAACATATAGGAAATAATGATACATAAATATGCAAAGATATTTTCAATATATCTTATACCAAGAATTATTCTTTCATTCATGACTTTAGTAGTTAAGAAATAAATGGTAAAAAATCATGGCAAATAGTGAAAAATATTTTCATATTGTTTGATTTAAGGTAACAGATGTAACTGAATAAAAATATTGTGGAAACTTTAATATATTCTAAATCACTTTCAGATAGATAAATATATCTCTCTTTAAAGAATTATAGATTCATTCCAAATATTTGAAAGCTAATTAAGCTTTAAACTCTCCCAAGAGAATATCTTAACAACTCTATGATAATCCTTTATATTTTAAGATAATGAATTTTTTAATGATTTTTTTAATTTGCTAATTTTATAAAATATTTAAATCTTCTAGGGACCTAGAGGACTTGGTTATATGTGTTATTGTGCACCATTTTTCAATCATGTAGAAAAAAAGCTGGATGCCAATAAAAAGGAGCTGTTAGACCACATAGACAGTCGGAATGAAGATCTAAAAATAAAGATCAGCCATTTAGAAAAGCGAACACATGATCAACTCTTCAGTCTAAACCAGAAAATGAAAGAAAGTCTAGCCATTGAGAGAGGAGAATGTGCTGAGCGCATTGACAGAAGACTGTTTAGAGAACGAAGAGAGTTAGAACAGCAGCAGGAAAAATGTGTGAAAGCACTGCAATCAGAGATGAAGTCATGGATGCACCATGATCCAAATGGACATGCACCTAATGGACACTTCAGTGATCATAATCATATAGGGATCCAACCTTTGATGAGGTCTAAGTCTGAAGACTTGCTATCTGAGACAAATAGTAATCATAACAGTGTTTCACTCTTATCTAGCACAGTAACTGGCATTTCTCGTTTTACAAATAACAGTGCATATAATCGGACTTATTTGAACCCAATGCAGTGTGGGACAAAGCCAAAAGTCAATGCTCATGTACCCAATGTATCACGGTTAAGAATGAGATGTATGGGTTATCCTGAATTGAAAAGGGAGAGCAGAAGTGAAGGTGATTTAACAAGCTGTCATACAGATGCAACTGATTATAACTTAAATGCCCATTCATCACAATCACCAAGAATAGGAAATGTAAATATGGATTCAAATAGAAATACAAAAACTTTTCATACAGATTACACACCCCAATATCTAAAAAGAGATTACCGGAAACCTGATGAGGATGTGATTCATCCATTGTGGAAGAATGAACCAACAATAGTGGTGAAAAGTCAGCCAGAGCAAAGAGATAGTAAATACCTCGGATTACATCCAGATTCAACAAAGAGCCAAATTTCTTACACATCTGCAAGACCAACATTTTGTACAAAGTATAATCATGATCAAAATAGGCAGTTTGTAACTGAATCTCAACTAACAGACAAAGCAACACCCATAAGAACTCAGTCAAATGGATTTCCAACAGTGCAGGGTAATAACACAAAACCTATTTCAAGTAGTGACAGAGGAAATGGTTTGCCACCTCACCTAGAGCATGATGGGTCAAGTTTTGTTTGATATGTATGTGAACCAAGTTGTACATAAATAAATTATTTTTCTTATACAGTAGGCTAAATATTTCCTTACTTTTAAGCTTACTAAGAGAAAATGCATATAACTTACATCCTTTAAGGAATAATTACAGACTTACAACATTGATTTTCATCGTAAAAATTAAGTGAAATTCTCGAGATAGATAGTTGAATTAGTTGATTCATTTAGTTCATAAATATTGTTAAAATTAAAAGATCATAAGAAATTCATATCAGTATTTTTATATAAATATCAAAATATAATAACATTAATTTGAGAGAATTGAGATAGCTTAAAACATTAAATTAAGTATGTTTATAGATTAGAGTATTGGATCAGTTTGACTTTAAATAATCAAATTCTAGTAAAAGCATTTATAATGTTTAACTTTTAGCCTTTATGTAATATTTAAAATAAGTTTTGATCAGAACAATGCGAAGTAAATAAATTACTTGTCAACAAATTGCATATTTCCAGGATAAAAGGGAAAGTACATTATTCTTTTCTTGCAATAAAGAAATGATACATTAAGGGTGTGCTTTAACTAAATTTCACAAAGGACAAATGTGAAATTTTTAAACTCTATCTTCAGAAATTTAATGTTTAATTTTCAGCCTTTAAATTTCCATCAGAATTACGCAAAGAAAATAACTTAGAAAAAAAGAAAAAATAGTATACAGAAAAGAACAGAAGTTTACAGAAAAGTAGATTATTCTTTTCAAACAATGAATATATGACACAAGGTGGAGAGCTTAATTTAAGTTCCCTTAATGACATTTACACAAATTATTTTTGTGTTCTTAATATCAATATGTATCTTATTACAAGTGAATGCTTACAACTCTATGGAGCAGACATAACTTCTAATGAATGTCTATTCAAGCAAATTTTATTTCACTAAATAAATTACACTTTTTAACTAAAAAAATATAATTTAGTTAAATTTTATTGAAAATAATATTTTAAGAGAATGGTTGTACATATTCACTACAGTTCAATTTATATTTGTAACAGCTAAGAACAATTATTGCTCGCATGAAACTTGAGGAAAACACATAACAGGAATGTGCAGTTTCTAATATCCACAATAAAAACTATGTGTGGCAATTAGTTTTGAATTAATTTATAGAGATCTACATAAGGCCAACAAGCATAACGCATGATTGTATCTCTGGGCAATTCCTAAATCACAAGCAGAGTGAATGTAACTTCTAACAAATGTCTTCATTCCCAAAAATTTTCTTTAACTAAATAAATTATACTTTTTAATAGCTTCTTAATATCCAGAATAAAAATCAGTTATCACTCTTAGTTTTTCTTGGCAATATTAAATAAGGAAGCTGTGTATTCCTGTTAAACTAGGAACTTTATTTAGCATTCTAATGCAAGTGTAGCGAGAATGCTCGTTTTCCTTTCTGTGTATTCTGGCACATAAGCAAACCTTCAGTCTTATTACCAAGGCTTGGAATTTGAATATATACTTATAAAAAACTTGAAATATCACTTATCAGCAACCATAACATGTTTCAACAATTTAATGAAAATAAACTTGTATCAAATAAATCAAAATAATGAGACATATATTTGTTTAATATTTATATTTTAGAGTACAAAATGATAATGATTTAACACATCTGCATCCATTTAAAAGCATCATAGATTAAAATTACCCTAGGTTATTTTTCCATCTGTGCAACACTATCAGGCCTCCATGGATCATCTTCATAATTTCCAATAACTAGCGATTTAAGTACTTCCATTTTCACAGGATACATACCTGTTCCAGTTATTTTATCAACTCCTCTGATTATGATTCGATCAACAAGGAGAAATTTACTAGTATCAGGACTGAAACCTCTCACACGATCAATTTCATCCCCAATATGAACCTAAAACATATAAATTAATGTATAAATGATATAAGACATGATTATAACCAATATTAAAAAAAAAAAAAAAAACTTCTGAGTATTAGATATTTATATACTAGAGGTGGAGGTACACTGATCAACTATTGCAGCCCACCCCCACTGGCAGATCACTCCCCTCTCAATTGACTCATTTTTTGTGCATATGAAAGATTAGGGAGAAAATTAACAGGGAGGCAACTAAATGCCTTGGCCACTTATGGTGACCTAAACCTTCATTGGTATATCACTCCTTTTTCTATTTATTCATTTTTTGAGCACATGGAAAAGATAATAAAAGATTAATCAAAAATCTAAATGTTATACAAAAATGTAAGAAAATTGTTACAGATTTGAGCTAATTATTTTATATATTTTGGGTATATTTATATATATGAACAAATTAGCATAATTTTGCAAGGAAATCTGAACACCTGAGAAAGAATTTGAAGATGTTTAAGGTCAAATAAAAGCTCAAAATTTCTGAACTTTACAGCTAAATGACAACCCTCACTGCTGAGTATAAACAACAGATTAACCTACATCACCAGTTGTGAATATTTGGTCAAAAAACAAAGTAAAACTCAATAAAATACAAGGCAATAAAAGACAAGTATAAGGAGTACCCACATATGTTGCATGCACAAATTTTAAATTTTCTATGCAACTTTGTGATAATGCACATAAAGCAAATGTTAAATCATATAATCAGAAAAAGGCAATGGAAAATAAAAATTAAAAATTAGGGGAGAAATAAAATATTATTTACTAATGGTGAAATGTTTACTTGAGAACTGGAAGTAATGTAGAGAAAATAGCTAAAGGATTCATCTTGAACTGATGCAACTTTAAATTTTCCTAACAATATTTTAAATTTCTTTGACCTTTTGAATGAATTTTTTTTCTTCTGATTTTCACATTATTTCATTCATTTGTTAGTTTCTAACATTCTAAGGTTTTCCAGGTATTCCTTAATCAGTAAGAACTTTGTTTGCTGGTGGTAGTACACATATTTAAGAGAAATTTCTGAGAAGATTTAAGTGCCAAGAACTATCTAATAAGCATTTTACTTTAGTTTGCAAGCTACTTGTAGGTTAGCCAGAAAAAATTCATCTCATGTCTAAAAAATTTTAGACATAATAACAAACACTGATTGCTTAATTATGAAAATTCACTAAGGTTTATAAAAATAAAATATATAAATTTTAAGAGCTTTTATATTTTACAATTTTAACCCCATTAAAACCTAGAATTTTAACTAAATTTTTACTCTCAATCTATATATAAAAGTATATTCTTTACAATTTTACCCTTTAATTAAATGTTCTTTAAACTTGTTTTCATGTATATACAAAGGCTGTTCGCACATTTTTTTATACGATTTTGGTAAGCAGTAATAAAAAATCGTTTGCCGCAAAAGAAATAATTCCAATTGTACTATGTTTTTAAAAGTCAAAATTATCGTCTGCGACTTGAAAGTTTTGTTTTTATTCAAAATGGCGTTTTTAACAAAGCAGTGGTTCAAAGGCTACATTTATGCTCTTTCCAAAGAGAAATATGCATACTCCGTTATCCAAAAACGACGTGAGAGTCATGGTTTTGTGATATCTAAAGCGTCGATAGGTAATATTGTCAACAAGAAAGGGAAAAAAACATCAAATTGGAGCCTCAAATGGGACAAAAATTCCAAACAAGTATCCAAGGAAAAAACGGACATCTTCGACTACTGCAAATATACGTTGTTTAATGTTAAAAGAAAATCCCCCTAGTCAAAGGACAGTTGCAAAATCATTAAAATGCTCGGTGTCCACTGTAAACAAAATGATAATTGTTGATTTAAATCTTAAGATAGCGAAAAAATGCAATGTGCACCGTCTTCTTCCAAATCATATCGCTGAATGCAGGACACGCTGCAGAATTCTATATGAGAAACACTTATCCAAAGAAAAATGGAAAACAATTGTCACAATAGATGAATCATGGGTGTATTTAAATGATTGCAACAAAAAAAGAGCCATTTATTATCATAAAAGAGGAGAAAAAAATTTAAGTATATGTTTCAAAGAATCGAAAGAAAGTTTTTCTAAGGAATTCATGATTGTTGCTGGTTTTTCTTATAATGGCAAGTTAAAAATAAAGAGAGAGGGAAAAAATGTCAAGATTAACTCCAAATACTATCAGGATCATATTTTATCGCCAATTTTTCTGAATGAAATACCATCGCTTTACCCACAGTGCCATCAATCTGTGAGACTCCATCAGGACAAAGCTAGCAGTTACACATCAAAATCCACTGTAAATTTCCTAAAAGAAATGGAACAAAAAACTGGTATCAAGGCCATACCCTTCACTGATATCCCTACTAAATCTCCTGATGTATCACCTATGGATTTTTGTGCTTTCGGACTTTTAAAATCTGCATTATCCAAACGTCATCCCAAAACCCTTACAGGACTCTGGAAAGCTGTTCAGGAGGAATGGAATAGAATACCTCTTCTGACACTTCAAAAGGCATTATTATCCTGGAAATTGTGGTGTCGAAAGATAGTTCAGAATAAGGGATGTCAAATAGAACATTTAAAACACAAGAATTTTATGTAATTTAGTTTTGTGAATACAATATACATCGTCTAAAAAATGTGTGAACAGCCTCTGTACAAAAAAGCAAACGTAGAATTGCGATCTAAAATGCCTAACAGTAAAAAAGCTAACACCTAAACAAGCAGATTAATTTCCTTTTCTTCCAGTTGATTGAAACAGTGTTTCAAAGCAAGAGAGTAGCATGTAGCAGTACACAAGTTCGCCATCTCTGATCTAAGGGATTCTCCCAAATAAATTTTAAGACAGCAATAACTGTAGAACTTAAAGAGGATATTAAAATAGTCTGTATCTTCTTATCATAATAAACACTGACATAATATTACTAAAGATTTTATTTTTTATTGAATTTAAGTATAAATATACAAATCACAACCAAATTTTTTTCATACACTGCACATATGGCATATATACTTATAAGGAGAGAATTATTGTAATATCTTTCGTTTTGTACACAAAATATGAACTTTCATTAAGTTAATATATTATTAACTTAATTAAAGTGCTGTACTTCCCATTTCCAACAGGCACATGGAATTCTGAAGCAAGAGTACAAGTTAACATATATGCTTTTTTATTATAAAATTTAAAAAATATATTCTATCATATTCATACCATACCAAATTAAATTATAAAACTGCCTCTATTCAGGGTTACAAAATGCATTCTAACTGAAAGATTTTTGTAAACTGTGACAGTAAAAAGACAAAAAGGCTAATACCTACAGCACAAATTATTATATTCAAAGAGTTTATTTTACATAAGATAACTCAGATTGGTTTTGAAAACATTATATTAAAAATAAAAGGAACAATTTCAAAATAAATAGATCTGCTTTCTTGTAAAATAAATGCACATATATTTTACATTCATACAAATAACTTGAACAGATAACCTACATAATTTTGAAAAAATAATTTTCTCACAGCATTTTATAACAACTTACCTACACTATATCAAACAACACATTACACAAACAAATTAATTACATAAAAATTAATCCATAAAACATACATTCATTTAAAGAATAACTTACATTCACAGCCTTTTTTACAACTTTTTCCCCATTTCTTCTCAGTTTCAAAGCATAAAAATCTTGTTCAATTTTCCTTAAAAAAATAATAGTCATGAGAACATAAGCATGAAAATGTAAGTCAGGCAAGAGTTAAAGTGACAATGTCATTATGACAATTCTAGGGGGGGGGGGGGAAGTGTTGATAAATATTTTTCATCTCAAGTTGTACTGTAAAAAATATAACTTTGATTCTTAAAAGAATAAAGTATTTTGCAAACTTACATAATATAATGCATATAAATTTTAATTCTAAATTGTATTAATTATAAACATAGACTGATCACATACTGATTTTTGTTCAATTGCTAGAAAATATTTCCTAAACAAGGTTTCAAAAGTTATTTGAACAAAATAAGTAAAATTGTGATACTTAGAAAAATTTAACATAATGATGTAAACAAAATTTAAGTATCACTGTTGAATATTTGAAAATAAACTTAAAATCCAATTACAGTAGCACTTCACTAAAGATATTTCTATAAAACTGCATTAAATACTTAATACACACACATATACACCAAAGAAAAAAATCATTAGTTTCTTAGAGTTTTAATGACTAAATTACACTTCAGAATATTTCAAAATAAATCCTTTTTTTTTTCTCCTAATGCAGAGGCATTTTGTCGGATAGATATTCGCCTGTTGTTAAACACCGCAGTTTATGTTGACCATTTTATTAAGGGAGCACCATAAAGATGGACCAGCATTGCTCCCTCTGAAGGAATGACACAAACTGAGGTATTTTAATGGCGCGTGCCGGGGTTCGATCCGAGCAACCTTCCAGCATGCTTACCACAGGGCCACCTCGACCTCAAAATAAATCCATGTCTTAAAACTAGAAACACAGATGAACTCTTAATTTAATTATACAAATTCTTAATATCCATGATGAAAAATAAGAGGTGGCAACTAGTTTCAAACTAATTAATAGTTCTTCACCAAGCTGAGGAGCATTAGGTATGATAGTCTCCATGAACAGTTCACATATGAGGGTTATCAAACTTTGACATAAATAAAGGAAAAACAGAAGAACATTATTTTTGGCATTTTCCCTGTGTCTACACATATGATAAATAATAACACAGATTATGCTAAATTAATAATATTCAAAGCTGGAAGGTAATTTCTTAGTTCATTGCAAGTAATTTTAACTTCTCCATTAATAAATATCTTAAAAATTAGTTAAAGTTGCTATACCTGTATACTTTAGTAAATAATCTTATCAAACAAATAGCATTTTTCATCTTTTATAACAACTCTAGAGCAGGACATACATTTTTTATATTGTATAATTTGTATAAAGTAGAACTGTCAGCCAGAAATTTTATCCATAAGAACAAGGGTGACAACACACACTTAAAAATACCTCACCATATTTTACAATAATTATACTAAAGTGAATCATATCAACTACAACACTAAAAAAAATTTAATTTCATAACTAGAATATGGTTGGCTAACTATATCATTAGCACATGTTACACTATCATGAAATTTTGTTTCTATCACTTCAGAAAAACAACTTCAATGAATAATAAAACTTTCTACATAATATTTCAGTTTCTACTGGAATAAACAAGAAATATAGTGATTATTCCTTTTTCACAAAACTCTACAAAGAAAGTTTATTAAAAAAATATGAGTTCAATACAATGATAAAAATTAATAACTATAACATTAAGTTGCCAAAATAAGTCACAAATTACTTTTTAGTCACACCTAATCCAGCTTTTAAAACTGAATCAACCCGCAATGAAGGCACTGTTCTTGTTATTACACTATCTCCAATATCATCTTCATTGACAGTTTCATCAAATTCCTCTTCATCGCTATCACTATCTTCCTCCTAAAGATATTAATATATGTTGATAATACCTATAAAATTAATGGAGATTGTGGCATTCTAATCAAAAGAGAGTATTTACAAGAGGAAATGGATTTTTTTTTTTATGTTTTCAAGCTTCAGTACATGAGGGTTCAATTTATATTTTCCACACTATTTATATATTTTTTTAACAACATTTTTTTTCAAAAAGATATACCGGAAAATTTTAAATATAATTAAAAGAACTTTTAAATCAAGAATTAAATGCAAAATGACCAATTGTATAAAGCTTTATAATAATGATATTTTTAAACGTATTTTGGTCATCACAGAAAGAACAATACTGAGTACAGTTTTGATTGCTAAAAAAAACAATTTCAGTGTACTACAACAGAACAAATTAACAATAATTTAAGCTCTTTAAACTTTACAACCATGCAAAATAAAATAACTATAAATAATATTTCTTTGCTTTTCTTTTATAGGACTCAAATAATTGAGACTATCGTTCTCATTTCTCTCTCCCTAATATATATACAGTCGAACCTCCAAATATCGAAGTAGCAAATTGCGCGAAAAAAATTCGATATATAGAAATTTCGATATATAGAATTGAGCTTAGTCTTATCAGAATTCTCCTAAAAAAAAATTAAAGCTAATTTTCATATACGAAACTCCATTTCTAATTTATATGCGAATCCCATTAAATGAAAGTTAATAACTAAAAAATGAATTAATATGAAAGATTTATTGACTACTACATGTCTTTAAAAAAACAATAATGCAGACAGTGGTTACAATGATCACAGTTACATTCTTTAAAAAAAACTACGAATATCTTGCTGAACAGTTAGTTTTGCGGAACGTTCAAAGAAATGTTCATATTTATTCAGTCCACTAAAAACTTCATTAGGGACATTTTCCGTGAATTGAAGTCTACGACGTATTGTTTCAAATGCCAAAAATTGGGAGATTTTATTCTAAAGTGGAATAAAATCTCCCAATTTGTCTTGAAAAAAATTTCGATATATAGAGATTTTTTCGATATATAGAAACAATTTTTCTATGTAATGAACATGGAGATTTGCTAAGAGTTCGATATATAGAAAATTTCGATATAGGGAAGTTCGATATATAGAGGTTCGACTGTATATATATATATATATATAATACTCTACCAAATGGACCATCAATAGGATGAATGAAGTAAGAACCGCAGGACTGATGCATAATTCCCAGTGACACAAGGTAGACTGCTGTAGGAAGGAGAGGATGCAGAGAGTGCAGTTTATTTTCCAAAGAACTTAATTCAGCCATCAACAGCATGGTAATGGACTTTAGTAGAAGACACACAAATATGATGATATACAATAGGAGACAGATTAGCAGTAGTGGCCACAATGTAGATAGACAGAGAGTAGAAAGAAGATACGTGTTTACAGAACAACACTTAACATAGCAATCATTAAAGTTACAAGAGCAGAAATGTCTCCTGCTCAGGCGTATATAAAATGAGAATTTCCCTGTTTGATCACCAAGGTTGGAATTATTTAACTGGTTAATATGTGATAACACACACACAATTAATGAAGAGTAAATTTTGGAAGAATGAAGAACTCATGCATATTATTTCATAAACATATCGAGAAAATCGTAGGAAAGAGAAGGATGTATAATCATTTCAAAAACACATGGCAGATTTCAGAGAAATATAGAGAGTGCAAAGATGCAGTCCATTTTCCAAAGAACTTTATTGAGTTGAAGCATCCTGGAGACAAAGTTAATGAGGTACACAGTTTCATTACCATATATGGGAATGTTATAAATTTTTATGCATTGATTGTAGGGTTGGGGTATTTAAAGTGCCTATGAAAGAGTCAGCACATGCATTAAAGGTACAGTTTATCAAAAAAGTTATTCCTAGATCAAGTGTTAGAGGAGGAGTTATGTTTTCTAAAAAATGAGAATTTAGAATATACACTGGGTTAAAACTAGAAGCAAGCATTTTTCTGTTCAATATATATGAATATGTATACAGTAAAACTTCTCTAGCTGGCCACCCCTCAAAACAGCTAATTTTTACTGGTACCATTACTGAATTCATATTATAGTGTAGGAACAAATACAGTGGCATAGCGAGGGGGGGCAAGGGAGGCCTATCATGCCCTCGATGCCACTTGCAGAGGGGCACCAAATGGTCCCCAAAACCATTGGATCATTTGGTTCCCAAGATCATGGGGAGCACCAAAAAGGTATCGTGCCCCAGATGCCAGTTATGCTACTGAACAAACATCATAATTCTGATAACTTGTACTATTAAAAAAATCCAATCCATTTAGAAAAGGACAGGTACACATGTTGAAACAATTGAATACAACTAATATTAAGAACAACATCATACAATCCTTCCTTCCCCTGTTTTTTAATTAAAAAAAGGAGGAGCTAACAAGCATCAATACTTTGATTTGCTACAGTCTATGCATATTTATTGACTAATCCACACAATGAAGAAAAGTGTAGAAACAATGAGTGTTTAAACAAAATATAGGGGGCATTTAAATAACCCCAATCTTAAAAATTAATAAACACAGTTCGAACAATTAACATAAAGATCATGCAAACCTTCAAAATGTAATTACAAATGCAAATAAGTTCACCCAGAAAGTTATGTAGGTAATCAAATATATCAGATGCAGATTTTCGAGATAAAACCCTACCTACTTCTATTACTTGTGGATGTTATTTCCTTGCATAATTTCTAAAACTTAACGAACAAATTAGCGCTGAATCCAACAAGACATGAAATATTTCTCAATTATGTATATGCTAGACCTTTGAAAATATTAAAGATCTAAACAATATATAATACCTCGACTCTTTGCTTAGAACCTTTCTTCTTAGAGAAAAACCTTTTCTCTACTAAAAATGGATATAAGGTATTTTTTGCAACAAGAAATTCACTATTATATGCTTGGTGTAAATTAACTGGTATTGATGCATAGTTACTGAATGTCGTAACACTACTGTCTCTCTCAAATGACTTTTTACGCGACGAAAAGTAAGAAGAAATTAATCTAATGGTTGGATTTTTGTTTGAAAATTTACTACAGTTTCCGAAAACAGAAAGCATGACTAAATATAAAGAATTATTCCTGAAAATAACGCGTTTCTAGTCTATTTATATGCCAGCATTTATTTTAACTATCGAAATATACGACACATAAGAAATTTTTCATCAGACCTCGTTTCAATTTTGTTTGTTTTGAAAATCACATCCAATCCTTCGTTTTACTTGTTGCCACTGCGAAACAATAATAAATGGTAAAAAAAATATATATATTGGCTAGCAATAGTAAAACTTTGATTGAAAATTTGGAAAATAAGAGGAAAAGGATAAAAAAAAAACTCTAAATGCTTTTTATATGTCAATCATAGAGAAAAGTATCCAGACAGATACGATTCTACAACCATCTAATATGAAACCACCTAACAACAAACATAAATATAAATGTCACGAGTGAGATATGGCGTTTGCGAAGATAGTATTGATGTTGTTTAAACAATTGATTATTTAATTCATATTTGTATGACACAGTTCATAAAGTGTTTTTGAAAGAGAAACTAAACTTTATAATTTATTGTATATTAAATACTGGTAAGTTTTGTATTTACGTACTGACTGCTAATGGAAACTAAACGTACTTCTTACGTCAGTTCATATTTTCTTGGATAAATTAGATGAAGCAGAAATATAATCTAGCTTATATAATTTAAAATACTGTACAATAGTCATTTTGCTAACCTCGGATTTTTTTTTTTTAAATTTCACAGTTGTTATTTGATGTAAAGTACACGAATATAAAAGGTTGCTTTTATGTTCCGAGTACATGATATTAAGCTGAAATGAAATTTATTTCTCATTGAATAAGGTCTTCCCACAAAATTTATAACTCAGTGTTGTCATTCTAGTTTTCTAAGTTTCCAGCATACTAATGTATTTGCACATCTCTTTTGTTTAAGTATGAATACCATTTATTTTTCAATTTTCAACTTTGGATCTCCCAAAATTTTTTTTACCAATTTCAAACTTTTATGTACATTTGATAGAAAGTTATTAGCTCAAATTTAATATAAATAATGTTAGTATTATACATCGTAGGGTTGCGAGGAAAAGCTAAATAAAGTCCAAATGGACACTAACTGATCAGTTAATAAATATCAAAATAACTTACTTAACAATCCAACTAATCATAAGATTGTTATGAAAACATGATTGAATAATTTCAGCATGAATTTATGTAGCTTTTTAGGTGATTCTCGCTAAAATTTGCGTCAATCATCTTGTAAAATGGAGTTTAAAAGAAGTATTTTGTTTACAAATTTCAAATTTCAGTTTTTGTTAACCATGATTTATGAGGGTTAAATTTTGTAGATTGGGGGGAATAGGAGGATTTTAATCACTTCAAGTAATTTTAGAGCTTTCATACCTACACTTTCCAAGTAAGGTGTTTACTAGCTTGCCAAATTTGAAGTGAGTTAGTAATTTTATTTTACTGAAGATTTCAAATTATGTTTTAGAATGTATCATTATATTTGTTCTAAATGAGAATATTATATAGTGTTCCCAATAGTCCACTATGATATATTGCTGCAACTTGTCCCTGTTTGTAACCATCCTGCTCATAGTAATTATATCTAAACAGGCTTGAAAAATTAGAAAAAAAAAATTAATGTGATCTGCTTAAGATTTTCTCCCTATTATTAAAATTGACAGTTTTCTGGTTATCTTCTTTTTATTATTATTAATTTTGATAACATAGTGGATCTTGAAAGGATTTTGTTCTTTATACCTGCATGCAGGATTTATAAATATTAGGAGAGCTTAACTGATGAGAAAAATTAAAAAAAAAAAAAAAAAAAAACCTATTCAGATCACAAAGTGAAAAAATTTTGTGAAAATGTTCCACATTTTAAAACAAAAATATTGAACATAGGTTATAAAATAGTTATTGTTTGGAACTTTTCAAAAATTCAAAACTTTTCTAAAAGCAACTATAAAAGTTGCAATCGATTCATTGCTGACCCTTTATACATGAAGTATATTAAAAGTAGATCCTAAATTAGCAGGAAAATAGCTAAAATTATAAAGTCTCTAACTTGATATCCAACAGCAGTGATGACCTCCTTATATCCAGCCCCCCCTCCCCTCCCCTCCCTGGCAAATAAAATGTAGCTAATACTGTTAAAAAAGTTCACATATGTAGATATTCTGTAGATATTTTTATAAACATCTCTCCCCCCCCCCCCCTTTTCCTGCATATTACTCATGCCTCCTCATATTGAGAACTTCTACTGTAGGGAATGTTTCTTTTTAAACTTGAGATTAAATATTTTAGTTGCAAGTGTTTTTTTTTTTTGTAGGCAAAGTTTATCAGATTCTGAATTTTTACAACCTAAGTCATGAAATCATTATATATATATATATATTTTAGATTATGCATTTTGTTTATATAAACAGTCATGATATTTGTATTGACAGTATTGTTTTTAAAAATTTGCTTTTTTTATATTTTGTGTTTCAGTTAAATAAAAATATAATTTTGATTTTTTTTATATCTGTATTATGGCATAAATAAGAATTTATTTATTTCAGTTTTAAAATGTCATCAGAAAATTTTGAGAGTTTGGAAGATGATTTTATTTCTGTTAAAGATGGATTAGTTGGAAAAATTGATGACATGGTTCTTAAATCATCGGGTGAAAGAAGAAAGAATTTGGCTAGAGATATTCAGAGAGAATTAGATGATGCTCAACGCTTGTTAGAGGATCTAGAACTTGAAGCAAAAAATGCTCCATATCCTTACAGATTGCAAATGAACAATCGTTTAAAGCAGTATCGTCAAGACCTTTTGAATCTGAACAGAAAAGTATCTCAAAGTGAAAGTTCAATAACTTCAAGTAATAGAAATCAACTATTTGCAGGATCAAATCAAGCAGGTGAACCATCTTATAGTTCTAGTGGCATGGTTGCAAACAATCGTGGAAGGTTACTGCAGATGAATGAAACAATTGATAGAACCACCAAAACTGTTAGTCGAACTCAACAAATAGCTGCTGAAACTGATCAGGTGGGCATTGCTGTTGTTGATGAATTAGGCACTCAGAGAGAATCACTTCTTAGAACCAAAGAAAGATTAGTTGATACTGATGTTAACTTGACAAGAAGTCGTAAAATCTTGCGATCGATGTATAGGAGAGTTATGACCAACAAACTGATATTGGTTGTGATCATAATTCTAGAATTAGGAATTTTGGGTGGTGTCGTATGGTATAAATTTTTTAAGAAATAATATTTGAAAATTGCTTGGAGAATTTTTATATGTAGAGCAAAGTTTAATCATTTGTGGGTATTATATGCTAGTCTTAGCAACTGACTTATAATTATTCCTCTGTTGATTAATGAAATTGCAAAATTAGTTCATTGCAAGTTTGATGTAGATATTCTCTTTAATTAACTTTGCATATGTTCTATTTTATGCTATGGCATATAATATCAGTTTTGATGAATGAGTATAATTGTTTTAAGATTAGTAGTGTGAGTATTTTATGTTTGTTTATGCCCTTAAAAATCTTTTAGAATGTAATCAGAATTTAGAAATTAAAAAATCAACTTTGAGAATTAAATTTAGAAATTAGCAAATAAGTGTAGTCAACTATGTTTTATAGTTTCTCCTCATTTTTAAATATATATTCTACTCATCCTCCCTTCTGAGATTGTGATAGCTGCATTTTAAATGGTCTTGTACAGAAACGAATGTATTTTTCTACATTTGTTATGAAAAGTAAATGTCATAAATTGTATTTTCACATTGTTTACACGTTGAAAAGAAAGGGAAGCTTATTAAATATATTTTTTATTTTCCATTTTTGTATTTTTATTAATTTTCTTGTGTCCATTAACAGTTTTTACATATAAATATAAACATAATATATTAATTATAATGACTAGATCATTTGACAAGTTTAACAGTTTCTCAACTGTCCTTAAGGAACAAAGCAGCTCCAGATTGTATCCAGTGATCATGATTACCCCCACATGGTAACAGAATGCAAGTGACTATTCTTTCTCGGTCAGATGTAAAATATACTGGCAATGAGATTACTTCATCTTCTCTATAAGGTGATGGTGAATCCTGTAAAAGATATATATATATATATATATTAGTTGAGAATTTATAAAAGACACATGTTTAGGTAAAATAAATTAATTTCAAAATTTGTTGAAAATTATGTAGGCTATTTATACAAATTACAATTTTAAAAGTGTTATAAGTTTTGTTATTTGAACTGACAGTTATTTTGATAAAATAAAATATTTACTAGATTTATGCATTATGGCAATTTTGTCTTTCTCTTTAAATACAGCAGACATAAGATGTGCATGAAAAAATAAACTATGAGTTATCACAAATACAATTATTTGTAAGTGGTATTATAAAGTTGTATTTTTTTAGAAATTTGGTACTTTTCCATTGTACTGACATGTTGCCAATGTTATGCAAAGAGTTACCTATTAAATAAAACGAATACAAGAAAATACTCACTTTTCACACCACATTTCCACTTTTTGAATTATATTTTAAAGTTTTCAAAAAATCCAATGAAATAGATGGAAAAAAAAAGATAATGCTGACTTTCATTGCATATTATTTTTTGCAAACTGCATTTCTAATTTGGGGTGCATATACAGTGGAATCTGGATCTATCGTTTTTCAAGGGACCGACTGAACTGACGATAAATGTGGGAAAATGATAGATGCGAGAACATAACAAAGCAATATGATCGTTGGGACTGGGTGAAATAAATTACACGTATGGAAAAACAATGATTCGGAGAACGATCGAGATTCCACTGTATATTGTTATTCTTTCATGTAGAAATTTTGTTTACATGAAGAAGTGGACAAAAGAACTCTATTTAAATGTATGTAAGGAAAGGACAGATATACATCAGAAAATAAATCTTAAAATAATCTGTAAATCTCATTCTCATGTATATTTGTCCACTTCTTACATACATTTAAATAGAGTTGTTTTGTTAGTGGTATGGTGTGAAAGTGTCTGCAATTTGTAAGTAGATGTTCTAGAGATCAAACCCTTGTCTTTGCAAGCATGAGAATGGATTTTCCTCGCCAAGAAGTTGGTTACATGTCAATATAATGGGAAAGTACCAGAATTTTTAATGACTATTTTAATAATTTAATTCTTAATTTTTTAATTCTGTGAAATTTTAAAATAGATTATTTTTTATAAATTTTATAAAAGTAACAAAAAAAAATATTTAATAGCTAAGTGATCACTTTCAATTTTTAAAGGAATTTATCAAAAATGAGAGAGGTGAAATGAGGTGTTTAGTATCAAAACCAGCTCAATCCATTTTTATAAATTTTACAGGAGGCACAAAAACATTTCACTGGAAGCATGGATTGAGCTTAATTTCAAATAAACACTGTGGAGTTGCACTGTGGATCATCAGATTGAGCTGGATTCGTTCCAAATCATTTTGTAGCATGATAGTATCGACCAAGAACTATCTTCTGAAAAAAAAAAATAAATTTTGAAAATTCATGGATTGAGCTTGTTTTGATACTACATGCCTCAAATATTTTTCTCTAGTGGTTTGCAAGAATGTTATAAATGTAGTACAATCCACTCCTTGGGCTATAATAGAAAAAAAAAATGAGAGAAAGGGGAAAACCCTTGTATACACCCCTGTTAGGATACATTGCTAGTAACAAATTATAGTCTAATGCGATTTCTTTGGAATTAGGATAATTGTGTTAGGTTGCCAGAAACTAAGGAATCAATCTATTTGTGAGTAATTTAAATAGTGTTTGGCCATCGGAAACAGTTTTTTTTAATTAATTAAGTAATTTGGGGGGGGGGGAGCTGTATGGAGTTAGAGAAAAGCTTTTAAACTACTTCACAAGAACAAACAATCCAATTTTGAATTAGAAGACAATTGAAAAGTGTGGTAAAATGATGTTTCAGTTTACATGTATGTCATGTTATTCCATTTTAAATTGACTGAATGCAAAAATAAAATAAACCCATGTCGTTTTACAATTAAGTATACCTTGAGCTATAAGAAAATTCTCATTTTGTGAGAGAGTGCAAAGTTTCTTAAATCTGTGTCTTAATTGAACAATAAACTTAGTCTCAATTGAACAAGAATTTTTCTCTGTCTTTGTTAGCATCTTAGTAGCTGTTTAGAAATTTGCTTGTTCGTAGCATTTATAAAACAATATTTCCTATACAAAATAAATAAAGAAGTGAAAATTCAATTTAGAATAATTTATGAACAGAAATTTTCAAAACAATGTCACAAAATTAAAAAATATTTATTTTGAATTTTAAATTCCCATTTTCTCAAAATACTCTTGACTAATTTTTTTATAATGTTAAATTGTTTATATTAAAGGTTTGAAAAGGTATGCTTATTCCAGTTACTATTTCAGCAAGAGCAATTCAGTATGTGGAAAGAATTTTTTCTCCTTACTTTTGATATCCATGCTGTCATGAAAGGTGGAACTAGTGAAACCACTGGAGAATCATGCTGGCAGTCAGTCAGTTGATGTCCATCAAAAAGGCATCCTTCCAAATAAATACCACTCACTGTAATACTTAGTTTGGAATTAGTAATTTTTCCTTTCCAGCTGCATACAAATTTCAAGTGATCCATGGATATTTTGGTTTCCCTAAAACAGTTAATGAAGGGTAAATGCTAACAGTTAATGCAATTAAACAATAAACACCTTTAAATATATAATTTTTTATGTAACAAGACAAAAAATATAAAGAATTTTAAATTTAATTTTGTGCATGTATCAAAGGTGTAAAATCAAACACCTATTTGAAAAGGTGTTTTGATGGCAAATTCAGCAGAGTCGGTAAAGTATTTCCCAATATGTTGGGCAGTTTGATGATCCTGAACAAGTTAAGTAATATTTGTATATTACTTTTTAAGAGCATGCAAATAAAAATTAATTATACTGGTTAGATTATTTGTTTTCACATTCAGATGAAACAAAAATGTAATATTTCCAAATAATGTTCACTGAAAATTAAAGCATTTCACTGGTACAGCAGAACAGTTTTAAAAATTTGTATAAATGCTATGGGGTTGAAATTTAGTTTTCTATTTCAGAGGTACAATTTATCTTGTCAGTATCAAAACACCACTTTGGATTTTAAGTAACTGTCTTTGCTAGCAAACATTATTCAAAGATATTATACTAGTAAGTAATGCAAATTATACTAGCTATTTTTAAAAAAATTATTTGTAATAAACTATTAGTTTCTATTGAATATTATCTCTACTTAAAACCCTGAAATAATTGTTATGTTACTCTTGGTACTAGAATCACTTTTTGAGGGAAATCGATAAAACATATAACTATTAAAATTTCAAAGTTTTTACTCTTTTAAATGTGGAATACATTGCTAATGTCTTAGGACAAGTGTCTCCACATTAACAAAATAAAAAAGTCTTTTAAATGCTGGGTAACAGATTTTTTAAAGAGATTAAATTTTTTCATTTTGTGTATTAAATTTTTTTAATTGCAAATACAGTTACCTGGCAGTTTGTTGCCTGAAAGCATTTAGAAATGTGTCAGGATGAAAAAGGTGAGAGAGATCTAAACTTTCTTGTAACAGCTGACTAGATTCAGCTTTGGGTAGCCATGTCTGGATAGCTAAAGCTTTACGCATTGCAGTACGCAGGTAAGATAATGGATCTTCTGGACCTTCCCATTTCTTTTGCCATGCACTGGGAGTCTGTAAAAAGAACATATTTTCATACTGGAGATATGCATATATTTTTATGAACCATTAACATAATCTATTGAATTTTTTTAAAAAGAATTAATATTACTACAAAATCGAGCAAAATCTGTCAATTGTATATTTTTTTGTGTCGCACAGCTTCAGATTTATGTTTTATAGTTGGTTCTTATGAATACTGAAATGTCGGAAGCTATATGAAGTCAATAACCTCTGTGTTAATTCTCTAAAGATTTTTAATATGAACAAGACATTTATGAAAATGCTTGTAAAAATAATTAAATCTTAAAATATATAAAGTATTTAATTTGATATTTAAAAGGTGACCCGAAATGATTTCATATAATATCTGTTTTATTAAGTACATTATAATTCTATCTCTAACTGATAAACTGAATTTTTTATGTGATTGTTTTATTTATTCATTTTATATACATACTCATTGTTTATGAATTTTGATAGTATGTATATAAAAGTGTTTTAAAATACTCTTAGTTAAAATTAGTATTGGTTTCATTCCTACTTTCAATCTGTCCATGACATGTTAAGATTCAGAAGAGCATTGGAAAGTTTGTATAAATTTTGATTTACCATATTCATTAGTGGAAAAGTGTACTTTTTACCCCTTTTATTCAGAACTCACTGATTTTAAAAAAAATCACATTTCAGTTTAAACTGGAGAACATGTATACACAGTATTACCTGTTGCAGTTGTCAGTACAGATTCCAAAGAATGACTAAAAATCACATCCAATGCAAAGTACAGTGATTTCCGCTTATAAGAATCACGTTTGTTTTTACTGTTTTTGATTCTTATAAGCGGTTGATTCTTATAGCTGAAATTTAGGTTTTTGGACAGGCACACACACATCTATATATACATATATTAGATAATTTAACATAAAATACTCTTTAATTTACGTTAATTATGTTTTATTAAATTATTTTTTATAATTTTAAAAATACAACTTAATTTCTAGACCTATACCTAGATACACATGATTATATTAAGAGAAGAAAAAAATCCAATATTTGTTACAACATACCTGCTTAACAGTTTTAACATTTCAACTACAGGAAGGGAGCAAGAAAATGTTTTCAATGGTAGTTTGACTTAATGAAGTTTTCAGGAGGCTGTCTATACCTATTTCAATACTAATAGTCTCAGACGAAGATTCACCTTCTAGCTTACGTTTCACGGTTTGATAACGTGCTGAATCTACTAATGTCACGTTTGCCTAAGTGATAGTGGACACTTCGCCGAAGATTTATGTGTTTCAGGGTCCAGGAAGCCGCAACCAGGATGTGGGAGGTGGGAAAAAAAGAGTCCCCATTTTTGTTTGTCAGTTGAGAAAAGTGAAATCGGACCCGGACAGGTAAAGATATTCCCGGGTCAAGGTAATAGGACAGTGTTGTGCTAAAGTGTTTAAGGGGAAACTATTATGTTATGTCTAACAAAGAAAGGGATGAATTTTACGACTATATTCCATCCCATCTTATCAATCTTTCTTTAAAAGAAAAAGAAAGAAAGAACTTCGTGCCTTTTGAGGGTTTAAGTGGCTTTTTTGGAAAAATGGAAGGAAAGCAAAGAGTATAAACTGATTCTTAAAACCGGTGGATTGATTCTTTTAAGTGAAAATTTTAACATGGAAATAATACATTTTTGTTTTCGCGATATTGATTCTTATAAATGGTTGATTCTTATAACCACTGATCACTATAAGCGGTGGTTACTGTATCAGTTAAAGAATTAAGGCACTGCAACTACTAATTGTAGAACTACAACACACCCAAATGCATCTTAAGTACTTAAAAATTGGTCATAAGATGAGTTGTGATTTTGCATCTCATGACAGCTGTTAATTCATTGAGTTAATAACAGCAGGGCTTCTACTGACCTGACAGCACAGAGGGAGAAATAAGTACATTAAGGTCTACAACCACCATATCGCTTGCTCCTTTCAACAACATCATATCTCAAAAATTTGTGATTTTTAGTTATGCCTGTTTTCAGAATGCCCTAAAAGAGTAGTATACCCCTGCAAGATTGTCATATTTCACCACTTAATATTTAGCCGTTAGAGAGCAGAATTAATATTGATTTTTAATACATTTGATTCTGCTTTTAAATTTTAAAATCACTCTCCTGAAGAATCACGTATTTTGAGATATGACGTTATTGAAAGGAGTGAGCGATATGTGTATAGTAACTCAACAGCATTCTTAAATGCTGCACCCTAATTTTAAATCTTGGAAGTCATGAGCTTTTATTTGGCTATAAATTCCTTTGATAAACAGATGGGAAAAACAATCAATGTTATTTGAACTAAAATCCACTGAAAATTTGAACTATATTTCAATTATATTTCCCCATTACTTACTTACACACACACACATATATATATATAGTCATTTCCGGTTAATTGGACCAGCTGCTTATTCGGACCGAATCTCGTCTTGTAGCATAGGGCATGTTTGTTTAATCAGACCAGCTGGTTATTAGGACCAAAATGATCATGTCATGATGTGGTCCGATTAACCAGAATTGACTGTGTATATATATATATATATATATATATATATATATATATATATATGAGAGTTCACGTATGTATGTATGGATAGATTTTTTTTTGTCTAAAATAAAGCAAGTTTTCAAATGAAAAAAAAAATTATTAAAGGTTTCAAAATATTTGCTCATTAATTTTATGTTTTGTGCTACACAAATTTACTTGATTAAGTTAGTGTAGATATGCATTTAAAACAATCATTATAGTTATATCTGAGCCTATTAACTCTAACTATTCTACTATTGATCATATATATTATATAGCATGCATAAAAATAAATTCATAATTTACCTCATGTTTCAGTAGAGAATTGGCAAGGGTATGTATTTCCTCTGTTAAAAGAATAGCTCCACGAATGACTTTACTTATGGATGCAAGTGAAGCATGTATACTTTGTACAAGCCGTACACCCATATAATATTCTAACTGTATAAATGAAACTATAGGAGATTCTTCTGTTTCACTGTTTAAATGAGGTGCTGTCAGCTGCAGGTGAATTAGTTGAGATCCCTGGAAAGATAATAGAAAAAATATTTTTAATATTATTTATAAACTGTATCATAAAAACTGCTGTATCTATACTAATATATAAATTTGAAAGATGTTTTGAAATTTTATTTTTCAATAACTGTGTAATGTACTCACAAGTATATTATATTGTTTTGTTTCTCACAACAAGAGGAAGGTTCTAACACTTTTATTTAAAAAAAAAAATTCTTATTACAGGAAGATTTTAAGGTTTAAATTGAAATCCCAGTTCACGTAAAACCTGCTAGATAAATTGTTGAATTTCAGCAGAGGTCAGGTGCTATACAAACATTCAGAGCTGTATAATCACTCTAACAGTACTGTTGTGTATGATTTGTAATAGCTTATTAATTTTAAATTATGTAATCTAAACAGTATTTTTCAATACTATTTACCTATACTCTATAATCTGTAAGTTTTTGTTTATGTGCTTTTACTTATGTTTATTTAAACAATACTTCTCACCACTAACATTTTCAGTTTTCTGTTCTATTAAAACCAATAACTGTCTTGTAATATTATTGAGACACTTAGATCCTCCATGCCTGTGTAATGGTATTTGGCTTCAAGTTATATCCCTGAAAAAATTTATAATCAAGGCCTAGATTATTACAGGTGTTAGTGAAGGCATAAGAGTAATCGTCGAAAGAATTCCTCTTATTCCTTCTTATTATCAAATTTAATTAAAACGACTTCAATTTCCAATAAAACCAGCTTTTGCAATAACAAATAAATCCCAGGGACAAACTCTTAAAGTTGTTAGAGTAGATTTGGAAAATAATATATTTTCCCATGGGCAACTGTATGTATAGCACTATCAAGAATATGGGATCCATCTAATCTTTTCATATATTAACCTAAACATCATGCAAGAAATGTAGTTTAAAAAGAAATTTTGTTAAAGGTTAAAATATGGTAATAAAACACTCTCGAATGTTAATTCTACCTGGCAGGGCCGGGTATTACAGATATGAATAAAATACAGTATTATGTATAAATAAACTTGCTTACAGTTATTAACAGTAGGTAAGTTTGTTCTTTTATTATAATTTTTTTTCAGGTAAAGAAATAAAAAGGCAATTTTATTTAACTGTGTTTTGGCAACAGTAAATTCACTAGATATAAAAAAAAGAGATTCATACTTGTAGCTAGAATTCATAAGTAAAAATTAAATGTTATTTCAAGAAATGCCAAAAACCTACTCTTTTGTTCATTAGTAATTCAAATTATAAGTTGGTTGTCTCATTTTATCCATGCAGGTTTGATAAATTAAGTAGCATCTCATCTTGGTTTTATTTAAAAGTTGCATCATTTTAGGCTCAGATACATGTTAGCTGTCTACTAAGGATTAATACAAAAAAAAAAAAAAATCATGGAAAAAGCAAAATTGAAGAGTACCTGATTTAGTTTCTTCCATAGAACTAAAATAGGTGATAACTCTGCATTCCAACGTTGGACATCAAATTTGTCTGTTATCTCTATTGGTCTTAAAAGACGCTTTAACTGATCTATCATTCTTCGACTTGAAGTACACTGGGCAGATCTTTCAATATTTTCAGGTAGACCAAACAGTTCTGGATCATCAGTATCAGGTAATACTTTAATTGCTTGCATGTGTTCCTGAGTATAAAAGAAAATAATTTCTTACTCTTTAATTCTCAAACTGTACTACAGTATAAAATAGTTAGGTAAATATTCAAACTTTTACTGCTGAAAAAACTATGAGTGAAGAATTTAATTATGATTTAGAATGTAAAAATAAAGCAACAAAGATTATAAACTGAATTTTAAAACATTTTTTGCACATAACAATATATATAGTGTTTTTTTTTCTAATAAAATAAGTGGGTATACTGTGTTTTCTCAAATAAAGGTGCATATTTTTAGTACCGTGTTTTCAGACATCATGTCATGGGGGAACGAAAAACTTGCAATTAAAAAAAAATACTCTTTGTTTTATATTAACAATTGATTCGTAAGTTTCTAAAAATAAGTTAAGCCGAAATAATACTTAAAAAAAAAAAAGGTAGGGATGTACCGTATCCCTGTGAACTCCCAGAAAAAAAGCCCTGCTTATATATGAGGCAGTGAAAGGCAAAGTGGTGTAAGTCACATTTTTAAGTTTTTTATTTGAGGGCAAAAATGTAATCTCCATGTTCAATTTATAGTGGAATTGCAAATTATTATTATTTTCAATATTATAATAATTATGAATTATAATTTGTTCAATTTATAGAGTAATTTTTTTTAGTTTTTGTAGTAAAACACTTTGGACTTACACCACTTGACTTATTGACTTACACCACTTTGTCTTTCACTGCCTCATATATATATATATATATTAATTAACATGATTACCATGTTCAGAAAATGTTTATTCTTTTTTTACATAGTTGTCCTGTAATTTCCAGTTACTTGAATCTCTGTAACACATAGAATATATTATACACAAATATTATTAATAAACAAGTTATACCTTAAAATCAATAGACAGTGGCACTGTGGCTTTATTTCCCAAAGTTTTTCGCCCTGATCCACTAACAATTCTGGTATCAAAAAACTCCCTGAGATATGAAGTAAGAACTCGTAAATCAAATGGGTCATCTATTCGTCCACCATATACTGCAGTTTCAAACAGACCTTGAATATACTCCCACTGGATATTTTTCTCTAAAATAAAATAAAACAATTCTTATAAAATTACGTTTAAATGGGCGAAAATTAGCATGATTCTTTTTTACTTTATTATTATTAGTAATAAATTAAACATTTGCTTGAATATATATTTTCTATTACTATCAATAAGTTCTTTTATTTTTTTTCCTCTAAACTGAGCTACAGCTAAAATTGCTGTCCAGTATGGGTTACTTAAATGGAGAAAATGTGCATGTATGTGAAACATTATCACTGGGAAAAGTTTAAAAAAAAATCTTTTTATAAATAACACAGATTTCTTGTTCTCTACTTTTTTTGTGCTAATAAAGAGTGAAATTAATATTGTGGCACAAATAGTTATCCTTAATAGCAATATGGGATATTTGCTGCATATACATGCAGCAAGTATGTCACATTGATGATACAAGTTAGTGATACAAGTTTACAATTATTAACTGTGCATATTAATTAAAAAAAATTACATAATAAACGGTAAATATACTAAACACATTTACCTGAATTGAGGCATATCCTTCCAATGACATCTGTTGCAACACGTAGATCTGCAGAACTAAACTCATAAAACTTTGTCCAGCCCTAAAATATATAGTGATTTTTACAAGAAGTAGAATTAATAAATAATTAGAAGATAAAAAGAACTTTTTATATACCATGTTTTTAAATTTTCTGTTGGATCATATAAACTTGACAATTCTATGTATTAATAAATACTTTTTAAAATTTTTTTTGATGAATTATCCCATCAACTTGAAAGAAAATGAAGTTAATTGGAAGTTAACCTGCATTTAACTTTTCATTCCCGTCCCGACCAATAGATGGCTGCACCAGTCTACAAAACAAAATTAACTGAAAATGAATTCAAATCTGCTTAAAGATGACTAAAAGTATTAAAATAATGCATTGTCATCATGTTCTGAGCTATTCTAAAAGTTTCAAATGTCTAGCTAGTTGGGAAGTTAGTTAAAAATCAATTGCAAGATTTGTACTGGACAAACACACACACAAACAAGAAAGCAAGTTAATAAAAACATGGTAATTACATGAAACGTGTATCTAATTATGGTGATATACATTTACCTGGGGAATGTACGTTCTTCTTTCCTGAATTACAGCATGAAACCAGGCGAGTACATAGAGACTTCTGGCTCGAACTTGACTGCCACCTTTAGACAGAAAGGAAGGTGTCCAAGAATCATAAGTGCGAAGCATATTACGTCTAATTCCTGGGGGTGCCTGGATATTTAAAAAAAAATATATATATATATTCATAATAATTTTTAAACATCTAAAACCCGTCTTATAATCATTAAAAAAATAATAATGCTATTTCACATTGCAAAAAATTATTTTTATTTAAGAGAAGATATGTGAAGCAAAATAATTAATTTTTATACATTTTGGTTATAATACTCTGCAACTGAATAGAATATCTTTTGTATAAAATTCAAAACATCATTATAAAAATTCACACTTTATATGTTTTATTATTTTCATGTGGTATACCTCACAATATTTGTTAATACCTCTTATCTACATTTTAGTCTAAAAGTCTAAACATCTAAAACCTGTCTAAAGTATTTCTACCATAAAATTATAAATGTTAAGGGTCATTGCTCTCTCTCAGAGCATTTGTCAATCATACAAGAGGTCTTAAGTTTGACACAAGGTGGTAATACAAACGCATTATTTTTTAAAATATCAAAACTGTCAGAAATTTAATGAAAAATAATTATTCTTTAAACTTTATATTACCTCATAAGTAACCTTAACACACATTTCCAAGAGTACAGATGAGAAGTTTAGATGTACTTCTGATGTTAGCCACAATCGAAAATTTGGAGATGGATTCAGTCCTGACAGTTCCTAAAATAAGTTACAGGTTTATACATTATAGAATTCTTTTTCCATCCTAAAAAATATTAGTAAAACTAGGTATATATGAAATGGAGAAACATAAATTCTGAAATTCACGTATGTTTTAATTTTAAAAATATTCTTTTCTAATCCTCAAAAAAAAAACTTTAGAAATTCTATTAGTTTTACACAATTTTCAAAATAATAACAATAATAAAAAAAAAACAGTTTTAAAAAAAATGTAAAGTATTATATAGCAAATTTTATTAAAGTGCTTTTTTCTATTTGGTGCTGTGAATTCCGTATAGTTTGTTAAATATCAAATAGCAGAAAACATAAGAAAAAGCAGAATACAAAACTAAACCTAAAATTATTTCTAGTTTTCATGACATCATCAAAATAAGGTAATGAAAAAAATTACTGTGATAGGATTAATATTGACATTAAAATTAGTTAAAAGTTCATTCATATAACAGATACATTTTTCCTTATTTTAAAAACCAGTTATGTAAAATAGAAAATTTATATTTTCCCCCAATTATTAATTATATAGAATTTAACTTATTCTTAAATGTTTATGCACTTTCTAAAGAACAAACATTTTAAATGGAAGCTCAAAATAAATTTGGCTGACTTAAATAGTTTACACCTTTTTCAATTTCTTGAAAAAATTTTATTGAACAAATTTAAACCTTAAGTAAAGTTGGAATCCAGTGCGTGACCAAATGTAAGTTCTTTAAACACAGCCAACGTCCATCTATTGCACAAGATTGAAGACTCTCTATGGCTACTTCCATTTGTCCTTGTCCCATGGCTATCTGAATTTATAAGAGAAATAAAGGTTTAGCAGTAAATAGTAATATTAATTTAAATTAAAAGATTAGAAATCACATGTTTACAACACATCAACTTCTGCAAGTTTAAAAAAAAGAGAGTGAGAACTCACTTGAACATAATTGTCAGATCCAACAACAGATGTGGCAAGTTCTGACAGTTCTTGGGATGGATCTACACCAGCTGATATTATAATTAAAATTGGTTCAGCATTAGAAGCATTTAAAAGATTTTTTAAATTTATTGCTTGAGGGAACAGTTCTTTGAGACCTAAATAGAGAACAAGAGTTATGTAGTTAATAGTGTAGTTAATTTATCTATGCATAAATATATTATGATATTTTTAATTCAATGTTTGGTTTATCTTTCCTTGCTTTGTAATTGGGATTTATAACCAGTAGTTCCTATATATATATGTATATATATATATATATACATACACAGTGATACTTCTCTAGCTGGCCACCCCTCAAAATGGCCACTTTTTTTGGAACCATTACTGACTGCCATAGAGAAGTTTAACTGTAAATATGTTATGCTACACATTACTATCCATAGTTGATTACAGCCATAGGCTATAAGTGGGAATACTTCATATGAAATACAGGCATACTGCAGTATAAAAAAAATCCTTTTATCAATGAATCTTCCATCCCTGAACCATATTGGGATTCATGGCCTGGACTGACAGTGTCTTAATTCCTCAAAATATCTATCACTTCTTCTAAAACCTATATCTACTACACATAATAAATGACATATTCAAATATGCTGAGAACTAACAGTTAATGTGTTCTCGCTTGGATTCCAGTGGTGGTATTGTCTCGAAATGTCATCCACAATGCTGTTGACAGAGGTTAATTTGTGAGTTTTTCTACGCCCTGATCCAACAAGATGGACTCCTCTGTGAGAAATAGTCACAGGTTTTCATGTCCTTGAGAGGATCTAACCACATGTGTAAATGCAAGTTCCCATGATGGAACTTTTTTAAGGGAAGATATATACATTAAAACAGGAAATGCATTAATAAAAAGGGTAACTTATAAGTGGTACATTTAATAAGATAGAGAATAAAAATATTTTTTTGGCATAACATATATGTAATTCAGTTAACTTTAGGACTTTCTCCTACATGTTTCAAATACTTTCATCTTAGTTTATAATTTTATATTCATCATCATCATCACTGGCACTACAACCCAGTGTGGGCCTTCTCAAGGAGTTTCTTCCATTTCACCCTGTTCCCAGAAATAGTTTTCCAATTCCAACAGATTAAAAGATGAAATTCCTTGTCAATAGAATCAGACCATCTTTGTTTTGGTCTACTTCTGGGTCAATTGCCAATTGGGGTAGCCATGAACCTTTTCTTAGCGTTACTCTCTTCAGGCAATCACATCAGATGATCAACACATTCCATTCTTTGTACTTTAATAAATTTTAAGATGTCACGGTTTTAGAACTTTATGTATTAAATAAAGTTTTAATTGTATTTTAATGCATTTTTTAACTATTCTGTTTAACTATTATCAAAATTATTATAATTTTTATGCCTAATTCTATATATATATATATATATATATATATATATATATATACTAGCGGCCAGTCCCGACTTTGTCCGGGTTGAACTAAATATTATACCAATAAATTTCCAGTTGATAGCCAATAAATTGTAAATCTTTTTTTACCTTAATAATAACCTAAATAATACCTTAAATTAATTTTATGTTAGTTAATAATTAAAATAAATTTTTTAAAAGAAAAAGGCGTGCCGGAGAACGGCTAGGTTCGAACCGCTAGCTTCAGAACAGAAGCCCACCGCGATAGCACCACGCTAAGGATCGTTGAAGACTTCGGCACAAAAAGCGGTAGAGGACAGTAGCGATAACAATGGAGATTGTTAGGATTAAGCCCCTAACTTTATTTCTACTGATTAGATATACATAATTTATAGCCTATGTCCATCTGGAATACTGTACCTTTCAAACAGTGAAAGAATTTTTCAAATAGGTACAGTGGTTCTGAAGATTACCCTCCACGTACAAAATCGCTCTCTCTTTATATATAAGTATAAATAGATAGATGATCAGATATACATAATATATAGCCTATGTCCATCTGGAATAATGTACCTTTCAAACAGTGAAAGAATTTTTCAAATAGGTGCAGTGGTTCCGGAGATTACCCTCCACGTACAAAATCGCTCTCTCTTTATATATAAGTATAGATGATCAGATATACATAATATATAGCTTATGTCCATCTGGAATAATGTACCTTTCAAACAGTGAAAGAATTTTTCAAATAGGTGCAGTGGTTCCGGAGATTCCCCTCCACGTACAAAATCACACTCTCTTTATATATAAGTATAGATGATCAGATATACATAATATATAGCCTATGTCCATCTGGAATAATGTGCCTTTCGAACAGTGAAAGAATTTTTCAAATAGGTTCAGTGGTTCTGGAGATTACCCTCCACGTACAAAATCGCTCTCTCTTTATATATAAGTATAGATGATCAGATATACATAATATATAGCCTATGTCCATCTGGAATAATGTGCCTTTCAAACAGTGAAAGAATTTTTCAAATAGGTTCAGTGGTTCTGGAGATTACCCTCTACGTACAAAATCGCTCTCTCTCTTTATATATAAGTATAGATTATAGAAGTATAGATACACATTGGTATCTCAAAATTAGAGAAAGAGATGAAATAAAAATACAAAAATAAAAAAAGGATTTTAAGTAAAGAATGTTTTTTTAATTATTTTAAGCACCTAAAATAATATTCAAATTAATATTCCGTTACTTAATAATTGTGTGCACGGCCGCCATCTTGGATTTTTTTGCGCCAACTTGGCGAGTTTACCGTGTTTTGAGGAGTGGAAAATTTCTCGCCAATGTGTTTTAAGCGGTGTTTTCAAAACGCTGGACTTTGAATTTTATTAGCTTTTTTAATAAAAACCACCTGTTTAAATTATGAAACTTAGAAAAATTTTTGAAAAATCATTTAAACTTTGGACTTAGATTTATTTTGGGGTTTTTGAGAAAAACCACTTTTTTGAAAAAATTCATTCTCAAATATTGGAAATTTTGGGTTTTTCTTTTAGCTTTTTTAATAAAAACGACCTTTTTAAATTGTGAAACTTAGAAATATTTTTGAAAAATCATTTAATCGTTGGACTGAGATTTTTTTTGTCATTTTTAATTAAAAACTACCTTTTCAAATTATGATCCATATGAAAACTTGGTCAAATGAATTTTACTTACAGATAAAATTTCAATGCCATCTATTCAGTTTGCCCTAACTCTTTGACTAATAGCAATGAATCACCAAAATATTATGCCAATATATTGTTAATTAGAAAAAAAATACAGCATTTTCGTACCACCTAAATAACTTGCAATTTAAAAATTATCTAAAATTCAGCTTTGAAAAATGTAAAATAATTATGAACCCATAAATTTATGGCGAGTAACCAGATCCTCTTTTTTTTTTGGGGGGGGGGGGGGTTAGGGCATCGTGGTAATGAAATTTTACTTCAGATTTGACCTTAACCAAATATTTGGTGCATACAATAAAATCGGGACAAGGATTATTTGACCATTTATCCTGCTGTGTTGGAAATAAGAAAAAAAAACCCTTTTCCTAAACCAATAACTTAAACTTAACTAACTTTTTAACTTAGGTTCCTGGGGAGAGAGAAGTTGAACTTCAGTTATTTAAATTTATTTGTAATCCACTACAACTTGGAATTATAAAACATTTTAAAATATATTGTATTTAAAATGTATACTGTATTTTACATTTTACGAAAAAATGATGGCAGATAATTTTTACTTGACATAAATGAAATGGTGTATCATTATAGTATACTAATTAACAATCGATAAACAAAATTAAAAGCAACTTAAATTTAATAAGTTAACGAAAAACTGATAATGGATTCAAAAATTTTCAACAAAAAGACTCTTAATTTTAAAAATAATTTACTCTTTTGAGTATAGTCAATTTGACTCAGATTTGCAGGTCAAGGCCGAGATCTGACCTAAAATTATTATACTGTAATTAAAAGATCACATCAGAAATAACTGTTTGATCTTAAAATTAGAGAATTTGACATTGGGTTATTTTTACCAGAACGCAATAATTATCGCAATGCGAAATGCGCCAAACCCTGGCGGAAAAATCCAAGATGGCGGCCGTGCACACAAATCTAGAGTATCCCCCCTAACTTTATTTCTACTGATCAGATATACATAATATATAGCCTATGTCCATCTGGAATAATGTACCTTTCAAACAGTGAAAGAATTTTTCAAATAGGTGCAGTGGTTCCGGAGATTACCCTCCACGTACAAAATCGCTCTCTCTCTTTATATATAAGTATAGATATATATATATACATACATTTCATGCCTATGAATGGCATTACCTTCATATAAATGGACATAAGAATATACATTACTTAAAAGAATTTTAGACAATATGGAAAATTTATTTATACCTAACTTTATGATTTAAAATAATTAAAAAAATTGCTTAAAATGAAATTAAGTCAAAGGAAAATACAAAGTATAAATCATATATATCCAAATTAATGTTCCTATTTTTTAAAATTAATTCATTTTGTACATGTTACTCAAAAAATGTGCCAGTAGTAACCAATTATAATAAGATTTTAAATGGTCAATCATCCACTTCATTCATCACCCCAAATTTCATCATCTACTTCATGGTAAACTGGTAGCAAATGAAATAAAACAGGGTCTAATATGTAATAGGTAGCAGGGTAGTCAATAAATTCAGCAAAAAATCAATAAATTTGTTATACAATCAACAAATTAATAAATTCAGCAACAGTGAGTTGAAGACAATACCTAATGCTCTGCTGGCAAATAGCGCACTTGCACTATATAGTCGATCTGGCCTCAAAGCTTGGACTAACAGCAGTTGTTGAAATATGCTTATCTTTGATGCAACAGTTGATGGTAATTCTTGTTCACAGTGACTGCTTTTTGCGAATTTATCCCATAATTTATTATCAGACAGATACAGAACGCTAAATAAATGAGGAAAAGTTGTCTGAAAAGAATTAAAATTGTTAAAAAAGAAGTTTTTATTCCAAAACATACTATCACAGATAAAATGTTAATAGTCTAATTCAAAATATAACAGGTTTATAACATTCTTTATATTAAATATGAAGATATATGTTGGAAGTTTTACATTTAGTTACAAATATCTAACTCAAGAAGAAAATTTAAATGTTTTAATGTACACTCAACTGATACTTTCTGAGTATAAAAGTAAAAAAAAATTGTGATGCAGAAGAATAAATATTACTGAAATCTAATTGAAGTTGAGTTTTTAATAATATGGCAATAATTGGTTTCAGTTTTAATAGATGAACCAGCTTTTGTTTTATTCATTACCATAGAATAGTATATTCTATTGTTTTTTTTAAAAAGATTTATATACAAATTATTTGTTTAAAAAAAATGGAAATTTCCACAGTGTAAATAATCAAGTAGGATCAGATAGGTGGTAGTTTAACAGCTGCTTTAACACTGCTGTTTTTTCAACATCTTGTGAGCAGATTATTCAGTATCATTTAAATATACAAATTATGCTTATCATCACATTATATACATATAAAAAAATGATATAAAGTATTTTTTATGTTGTCTGTTTTTTCTAGTTCTAAGTCTTGTTATAACTCGCTGCAGAGTTTTTTAAGATGTTAAATGAATCAGATAATTATACTCCTGTTTTGACTGGTGATAGTCCTCACATAAGATCTTATGATCATAACATGATATTTGTAAATGTTATAAATCAAAACAAAATATTTACTCTGTTTTCTTTAAAAACTTTGCTTATAGTATTCAAAATTTTAAAAGAAAGTAATAGAACTCAAGATACTAATTCAGTTGAAGAGGACAAAGAAAATTATTTTGAAGAAATAAAATGAATAAAAGAATAATTGGAAAGAAATTTTAATTTCTTCGCTAGAAATTACTCAAAGATGAATACAAAATGTATTCATTAAAAGTTTCAAAAATTGTTACACAAACATAATGGCATTTTTTTTTATAAGACAAAAAATATTGTGTTTACTGCCAAGCTTCACGATGAAAAGAGCCCCTGTATTATAGCATTTTTTAGGTTAGGTATATAAAAAAAAAACCAAATAAATAGATCTTGATTATAATAAATCAAAAGATGATACAACACAAATGTTTTCAGATACTCATATACTAGTTTAATTTATGACTGCATACACTTTAAAATCATAGTTTTCTATTTTTGAAACATAAAGGTGAATGACACTGTAAATAACAGCTTTTAAAAATCCAAAATAGAAAGATGAATATAAAATGGTACTTAGAAAACATATTTTTACTTCGTACTGTGGATTTTTAGAAGCTGTTAAGGATCTTTTATCATAGCCATCCACACTGTATAGTGGCAAGCATTACAAGATTCCACCACTAGGGTCAGGGTTTGAATCCTAGCTAAGGCACGGATGATCCTGAGCAGTCCCTTTATAGGGAACAACGATGTTCACATTATGAGGGTAATTATTATTAGTTCACATATGATGGTAATAAAGTAGTCAACAAAAATTGCAGTAATCATATGCAAATGTGCTCAGGATAAGTGCATCCTGCATAGAAAAAAGATCATTTATCATCCTTCATAAGTTTTTAGTAATTGTTGTTGTCGTCGTTTCTAATGCCCCCTGGCCAGAAGTATTTTTTTGTAAGTAATAAAGGTGAACGGTTTAGTTACCAAAATAACCAGTATTCTGGATATGCAGATACAGTTACCATCTATAAAATTTCAAGTTTCTGTTTTAAAATTTGAGGGAAAAGATAAAGATTTATGATATAAAAAATAAATAAAGGCGAGGTCTCCCTTTTTTATACACACACATATATATATACATTTTAAACAAAGGACAAACAGCTAGACCAATAATCATCAAAAACAGTTGGTATATAGCCAGGCATATGAGTAGTAAATAAGCAACATTTCAAGATTCAGAGCAAAATATTTCAAAAAATGAACTAGTTTCAAGGAAAAAAATTCTATTCTATGCAGTTTTCTAATTTTAGAATACACAGAAAATTTTTTTAAAATTAAAACAAAAATTTAAAAATATTTCAGGAAGTCTCTTCTAACGAAACTACTGTAGGTTATTTATGTAGGATTTCTTATCATTGCTTACTTTTTTTTTTTTGGGGGGGGGGGGGACATATTTTGGTACTTTTCTGTTTAACTGTTTTATTGATACTGGGTTTGGCATGCTGCCAAAATTATAACTCGCGACGGACTCTGAATTTTTTCTTTCTGGAGGACTGTTATTGAGGAACGTAATTCTACGTTAAAACTTAAATTGCATACACATACAAAAAACTTTATTTCCCATATCTATATAAATTCTCTCAAGATCGGTACATGAACACAAGGACAGATGAGCAGTAGGGACAAACTTATCAGTTTAAACTTAGAAATCTAAACACATTTCTTCAACACAAAAAAAAATCTCATTTTTTGATACCTAAACTTCTTGGATACTGCACAGTACTGGACATAAAATACCTTTAACAATGCAACAGAAACAGTTCTTTCTTCTTCAATCCAAGTAGGAAGAGTTGCTTTAAGTTCTTCAAGATCAAACTTTGCTTCGGTCAGCAGAATTCCAGTAAATGCTTCCCATTCCTACAAAAAAAAAAGAGATGAAATAGAGAAGACTGGAACTTTTTCAATTGAAAATAGTTAAGAAAGCTACAAAAGAATTTTACCTGTTGTTCAAACAACTGAGGGAAAATGCCATGGACAAGATGCAGAGCAAATGTCAAACGGTCAGCTTTGAACAATGATCTACATACAGCCTCATAAGTAATATTTTGAAGGGATTTTATAAGATAGTTTATTCTTCCTTCCATGTCTTTGTTGCTCTGCAAAAGAAAAAAATAACAACAACAACTTGCTTTTAAACACTGATAGCCTTCTCTCTTTCACTCTATATATTTAGAATTTAATGTGGTTTCTAAATATTCAGGAGATATCATTCCTTTGATTACATAAAGCAGCCAAGGTATTAACTCCTGTAAACATCACATAATATATAGATAAGTATAATATATATGCTTAACTATATACATGCTGCCAAGTAGCAAAGTGGTTAAGGTATCAACCTGCCATGCTGGGGTCATGAGTTCAAATCTCACACAAGGCATGGTTGTAAACTGGGATTCATTGGGGAAGTCTGGGATCAACTTGGAAGTAATTTTTCTGCCTGTAAAAGAAGGAGCCCCATCTTGACAGAAGAAGCTGCCGCTTTCATCCCTCTTTCATCCATCACTGGTGTCATTGTTTGCCAATGAAAATTCTTCTTTGTGTAAGTATACTTCTAGCTCCTATCTTATCATCATATGAACAGCAAACTGGGACTCATAATATGAGCTCAGGGACATATGACAACAACATCAACTATATACATTATAAATAAGCATATGTATAGGCTAAACTATCTAAAAATTAAGGACATTTTTTTCTTCCAGTTTTTCCTACAATTATAACACAAATACATGTGTTAACACACTAAATTAGGCCCAAAAGATTGGTTTGGTTTAGTTTCTTCTCTGTGTTAAAAATTCTTCTCTGTGTAAGTATACTTCTAGCTTCTGTGTTATCTCCATATGAACACTGAACTGGGACTCATAATATGAGCTCAGGACACATGACAACAACATCAACTATATACATTATAAATAAGCATATGTATAAGCTAAACTATCTAAAAATAAAAGAAGTTTTTTTTCTTCCAGTTATTCCTACAAATTATAACACAAATACACATATTAACACAATTATGCACAAAATATTGGCTTGGTTTGGTTTAGAGCACTATGGTTGTTGATACTTGAGGGCTAATTAGACCGGGACCTACTGCTTAAAGCCGATTCCGAATGGCTATAGACCTCCATGCCAAGAGTAGGATTCTAACCCATGGACTCCGAATCCGAAAGCCAGCACACTAGCCATTTGGCCATTGTTCGGCTATGCACAAAAGAACAAAGTGAAAACAATTTACTTTTTACATACATCTGAGTAACACCATGACAAGAATTAAAAAAAATAAGAGAACAAATATTAGACAACAAATGTAAATTATCAAAAAGTTCTTTTGTCATCAGCATGAGGCATATATCCCATTTTTTGTTACAGATTTATATTTAATAAAAATAAATATATTTTATTATGTGCAGCAAATTTATTAAATCAAAGAATGTATAATGAAGTATTTACTGGAGAAGCATCTAATGCCATGTTAAACAGTCTGAAAAAGGATGTTAAACTGAAGCAATACATGTTGTTCATTTTCCTCAGTTCTCTAATAAGGAAGAACAAGGTGCTTCCAAATTCAGCCAAGGGGAGATATACTCTTCTCTCCTATGGATATAAGAAATAGAAAAGAATTAGCCATATGTAGCATAATTGATAGAATATACTGACTTTTAAATGCTTTAAAATAATAGTGCAAGATCAATCCTTATACATAATACACATAGGCATAGTGTGCTTCTAACTTTTGGGGGGACACAAATTGAATTTAGTTAGGGCCCTCCTCAGTTTATTGACTGCCGGATGATCCTTAAAATATGAAATATTATTATTATTATTATTATTTTTGAAATTGAATAACAATAGAATTGATGTTTGAGTAGTATTCAAAAGTTATACAACGAGAAAAATAAATATAACATAAATAAAATGAGAAAAAAATATAACATCGAAATTTTGTTATGGATCATATCATTGTTAAAAACTATGTTAAGGCTAAAGACATAATCGGAATCTTCAGTTTCACAGTTTGAAAAAGGGAGAAAAATAACAACTTTCTTAAAAGTTTTCAACAATTTTAACTGAACTTCTATTAACGTTTTAATTTATTTCAAGTTAAGTTGGGGCCCCCCTCCCCCCCGACGATATTGCTATGAAAATACAAGGTGTGGTATTATATAAATGCAATTACTACTCATAATTTTAGAAGCTTGTAGCTTGCCATTTTAACGATACGACATAATGTATATAAATTGAAGGATAAGGATTAATTTCACTTTGACGATGTAGAATGAGAGTTTAATCAACCAAGCCACAACAAAACTATTTTTGATATCCTGAAGAGGACATCACCCTAGTCTCAACTGTCATAATATATAAGGCAGGATTTCTTGTACTTTGCTATTATTTTGATATTTTTATATTAGTTTCATTCCACTGATAACGCCTGGCTCCTGGCTAGTTGAAACTGTTGTTACAGGAATTTTCCTGTCATAAATGTTTCAACTAGTAATCTTTCATATTCATTCCTAGTCATTTTTGTATTCTCTTTGAAAACTCTTCAATCATTACAATATTTATTTTGCACTGGTATTGTTTTGTTTGGAGAAGTACAATAGAAATACATCATACATGCTATAAATATAATGTTATTACTATCTCTAAAATGATTTTTACAAAAGTATATGGTTATCTAGAACATACCCCAAAATGCTGTTATTTAGGACTTATGTAGAAATTCCTGTTAATAACTAGTCTATATATCTGTACATCAGAGGTAAACTATCATAAGTTAATTTCTTCACTTTTGATATTTTTATTTAAGTGACTCCTTTTGGATGGAGTTTCTTTGGGGAAAACTATCATATATGCAAAATAAGATGTGGATTAAATATGGACTTATAAACTATCACATATGTAAGTCCTGATAAGAGGTAAACCATCACAAAGCTGTCCTGAAAAGCTCTCCTGAAAAATTGGAATTTTGCACATATGATAGTTTACTTCTGACGTACAGATATACCTTTCCAATGACTTTACACCAAGAAGCATCTTTTGTCATCGTAATTCCAGTAAATTCCAAAACGTTTCACTATATATGAACACATGTGACTATGTGTGTAGAAAGCTTATTCACTAACCCAAAATAATCTTGAATGAATAAAAGTAAAATTCGAATACAGTTTTGATCAGAAAAAAAATGAAATTGTTCACCCTGGAGAAAAATATTAACTAAACAAAAATCAGGCTTTTCACTCTAGATCAGTGGTTCCCAACCCATAGAAGTCTGTGGACCACTAAACCAGAAACTGAACCATGTGTGGACCACCACACCCATTGCCACCGGCTTGAGGGGGGGGGGACCTTCTGAAGGTATGAAAATTATTTTGTATCATATTCTAAAAATGAAATAATTATGTTAAAATTTTAAGAAATTTTAATTTAACATCTGATAGTCATCGGATATATTCGGCCCATCTGGTTCAATGACCATTGCTTTCAAAATCCCCATTTATTTGAAAACTTTTTTATATGTGGTGCTGGACCACTCTCAAGGTTCTCACAGACTATCGGTTGGGAACCACTGCTGTAGATACACTACCTCTTCTAAAGAAAGCTGTAAGTCATGGGATTCTCTCAAGCCCACAGCAATTTCATTGCTGCTGCTTTTTGTATTGTTCAAAGAGGCAATTAGTTCTTGATTTTCCAACACATTTCCCTTAGATGATGCAAGCTCTTGTAGTAGTGATTCTTCCAGTTGAGTCATTTGAAGTTTCATTTCTTCCTCTTTACGTAATAATTCAGTTCGCTTCAGTTCTAATTCTGGTTTTTCTCGTTGAAGAACAGTTGCCAAAAGCTGTAATTTTTTTAATAACAAAAAATTAAATAAATAGAAATATCAATTAAATTCTTTCTGAGTATTGTTCATTAAAGAAATTAGTATTTTATATTTACAAATCTGCATATAAAAATAATGAAATTGAAAATTCAACTAAACATGATATAATAAGCACAAGAGAAGAGTAATTAATAACCAATTGAGGCATTTCTGTTGAAAAGCGGGTAAGTGCATTTCTGAAGAGCATTTTTTCACTGATATAAGGGTTTGTTCCAAGGCTAATGGTGTTTATAAGAAGGTAAGTGCCTAGCTAGTTTGGGTTAGTTCTGAGCTAGGCACTTACCTCCTTTTCCACACCATTAGCCTTGGAACAAACTCTTGCATCAGTGAAAAAATACTTTTGGAAATTTTGGCACTTACCCACTTCAACAGGAACGCCTCAATTAAGAGTACAGTGACTGAGTTTCTATCACAGAAAACAGACAAAAATACATAGTTATTTATAGACCAGAAAGAAGCAATTTGACTTGAAAAGAAAATAATACACATTTAAAAAATTATCTATTTATTTATTTATTTATTTTCAAATGACCTTAACACACCTAGAAAATCAAAATTCCCATTATTTCATTAAAAATAAACACAATACTCAAAACAGTTTTTTTAACAGCTATATTGTTTATTAATAAATCATGAAAATATATTCCATATGAGATTTAATGAACCAAAGTAAAAGTAACATCAATAAAATTTTAGCAGTTATACAACTAAATATTTAATGTAATTAAATGCATTAAGGATATCATCATAAGATGAACATTGATAATCTGATTATTGCCTCATAAAGTTAAATCTAATTAATATATATATATATATATATATATATGTAATGCCTTAATTATGGGGAACAACCGTGGGAACCTTAAACGGGGGTTTTGCTTAGAAAAATAGGAATTAACAATTTAAAACTGTGAAATCACAAAATATCAGGAAAAAGAGAGAAACGGGGGGGGGGGGGGGGGGGGGGGGGGGTTAATAGCAAAAGTGATCAATAGAAGCCGCCACCTGACGGTCCAGTATAAAAAGAGACTATACAGGCAAGGGATTCTAAATTAGATCAGGTTAGGCAATTCAGTTACCTAAGGATAAGTTCTGGAAGTTTCCAAATGCAATGTCAGCAAGTTATTGAGTGGGATTTTAACAAAGAATAACTTAGACGCTTGGAGAGTATCACAGGGTCAGGAGGCTTGCAGCAGCTCTTTGAAATATGTTAGGGATGAAGCGGTTTCATTTAATAAGTCGTATAAATCTTTAAAGATAATTATAAGGAGCTCTGGGACATTGACATACTAATTTTGAATAAATAGAAGAAACTACCTTAGATTATCTTCATTGTGTACCACGACTGTCTCAATTTTTAAGTATCAGGACATGGATGTGATAAACCTGTCAGCTATATATATATATACATATATTCGATAAAAAAATTCCACAAAAATTAATCAAATTTTAAAAAGACTTTATTTACTTGGCCTGTAAGTCCAGCTTTAGTGGTACTGAAGTTCACAGTTGACACAACAGCATAGAAATTTGGTGGTAACTCAGTCTCTGAATATTTGCTTACAAGAAATAGTTTGAAGTGTGTATTATAATCCACAACTTTTTCACCAATATGTACAACATATCTCGGCCCTACAGTGAAAAAAAAAATACTATTATAATTAAATTAATGTTTTATTAAACTATGTCTTCAGCCAGGTTCAGGTATAAATATTTTCATTTTAAACAGAAATATGTCTCAATGAAATCTATACCTTGATTAATCAAGTCATGTCGAAGTATAGGAAACAAAACTGGGTGAATATGATCCACATCTTGGATAAGAAGAGTTTTTCCAAATCTGACAGCCATTTCAATTGATGTGAGTAAATTTGCATCCTATGAAAAGTATGCAGATAAGTTCATAATGTGCATATTCAATTGTATAGAAAGTTAGTATAATTTATAAGTAAAACCTTTAAAAAATTTCAGAAAACCCCCTATGATTGGCATTTTAAAATCATTTATAAGGATACTATAACTCGTACTGTAAAGTATACCGAATTTAGTTATTACAGCTGAAGATTCAGTATACAAAACAGACAATATCAAATTCTGAAATATAAAGTATAACATCAATAATTCAAACTTCAGATGTTTTTTAGTATTTTTTCACATCTTGCCTTTTTATATTGTTCTCAATAGATTTTATGAGTTGAATTTTTAATGAACTGAATCACATATATAAATTTGTTCCTGAACTGAAAATGCAAGGCATATGCATACTAATCAAAAAATACAATTAGAAATTCTTAGGAAGAATTTACAACTTCTTACCTCAGAAATTTGAGACACATTACCTTTAAATAACAAGAAAATACATAAGGTAAGTTATGATTGATTCTAATGGTATTGAAAACCTTAATTTATCATTTTTTTTGCTAAATAGAGTTTTTTTATTGTAGTATCTGTTACCTTTCCCTCCCATATAACTAGATGATATATACAAGGTGCGGCCATTAATTTCCAGGACTGATCTAATAACTCCAGAAAATATTACATGAAATACATAACCATTTAATATGTTTCAAAGTAACTCCCACCTGCTGTAATGCACTTCTGTGATCAGCTGTATAAGTTTTGGAAACAACTTTTAAAGTCCTCTTTTGGAATGCTCTTTAATGTGGACATCACCATTTTCTTGATGGTTTCGACATCCTCAAATCTTGTTCCCTTCAGCAAATTGGCCCAGCATGAGGTCGTGGAGATGCATCCCCCTCCATACTTTCTGAACTTAGCACCAGCAAACTTTTTCTTGTTTCCAAAACTGAAAGATTTACTGAAGGGAACAAGATTTAAGGATGTCAAAGCCATCAAGAAAATGGTGACGTCCACATTAGGAGCATTCTGAAAGAGGACTTTAAAAGTTGTTTCCGAAACTTATACAGCTGAGCACAGAAGTGCATTACGACAGGGAGTTACTTCGAAACATATTAAATGGGTACGTATTTCATGTAATATTTTCTGGAGTTATTAGATTAGTCCTGGAAATTAATGGCCACACCTTGTAGTTTTGCCCTACAGCTAGTTTGAGGTCTTTTTTTTATACGCAAAGATGCAAAGCTTAATTTTTTTAAACATGAAAATATATTCTTATAGTCAATATTCTGCATGAGATCCAGTGAATATGGTTAGTTATTTTAATAAAGAATGAGTAAAAGTGAAAATAAAAGTTATGACCCTATTTAGAATAAATAAAAGTAAAATGCTGTGAACATTTATTGATAGTGCAAATAAACTTTCTTAAATATTATATACATACATGGTTATTAGCAACTTCCAGCTGAGAAGAAGCCATGTTATTTTTTAACCATTTTGTAGCTTGCAAAGAAGGATCTATCAAGAATGGAACCAGTGTTGTCTGTAAAAAAAAAAAAAAAAAAGAGGGACATTTCATATTTTTTGAGCCACTGTGATTCATTGGTAATGAATTATATTAAATGCAAGCTTTTAGGTCATACAAAAATTATCAAAATAATGATATACACCTAAAACTACCATGTTCTAAAAAAAATGGATCTCAAGGTAAACATTTTAAAAAAAAATGAAGATAGTGCTAAAGATTTCATTATACAAAAACAAATATGTCATAATCATTGTGTATATGGTTCAAATAAGTAGTTTATCCCTTAACGTTGAAAAAAAAATACTTTAGAAAGAAAAAAATTCATCAAAATAATAATGAAATTTAACACAAGATCAATAATACACAGTTCATTGCAGAAGTTTGAGGTTCATTTGAGTTTCATGACAGTAAATTGGATAACATTCTATACACACCAATTCTCATATATATTATTACAATTTTTTATCCATTTTTAATTCTAATGAATAAAGCATAAAAAATTGTTATATATTATACAAACATATCATAAGTGGATACATATACACAAAATAATAAGATATTTTAGATCAAATACATAATACTGATATTTCAGCAACATTTAATTTTTTATAAAATGCAATTTTTTAAGTTTATAGAAAGCTTATATAAAAATCCATTACAAGAATAGGACTAATAATTGAAAGTATGATCTTTCTTATCATAACAATTTCATGATAAACAGTACATTTGATACTTACATGTAATATACAAATAGCATTTTCAATTGACAATGCATCTGAAGGCAAACCTTCATTTTTCCAGATTAACTGTTCTCTTTCTGAGCTCAGTATTTCATCTAAAGTAAATTTTTTTAAACCAAATTCAGAACACCAGCTTTCTAAAACAGCTCGTCGGGTATCTTCTGGTTCACAAGACAGGTAAGTTATGAAAGCTGATGCTATTAATGCTTTCAAGGGAAGTTCACTTTGTTGTTGATCAATTTCTCTTAGCTGTAGAAAATTTAAACAACAATTAAAAAAACTATGCATTTATATCATATCAGTTTCTCTCTCCCACATAAAAATATAACAGAAACTATGAAAGTTTGTTAAGAATAAACTTTTTTGTGATATATTTAAAATTTATCATAAAATTCCCCCCCCCCCCCCCAAAAAAAAAAGAGACATATTCATGCCATTTTTATATAAATTCTATATTTTTTCCTCAGTCTGATCATCAGAAACTGGATCCTTAGAAGCCATTCTGAGCAAAAATTAAAAAATATTTCAGGTAGTCTCTTCTAACGAAACTACCATGGGTTATTAACGTAGGATTACTTATCGTTGCTTACTTTTTTTTTTTTTGACGCATTTTGGTACTTTTCTGTTTAACTGTTTACTGCTACTGGGTTTGGCATGCTGCCAAAATTATAACTTGTGATGCAGGACAAGTTTTTTCTCTCTAAAGGACTGTTATTGAGGAACATAATCCTACGTTAAAAATAAAATAAATCCTAATTTCCAAAACTGTAAAAGAAAAATCCATTTTAAAATGATTAAATTAGAACAAAAATTTAGTGTTTTAAACTTAGAAACACGTGAGCCGTTAGATGCTTCCTTTATTCTTTCATGATTATGTTTGATCCAAGTACCATAATCTTGGATTAAACATAATGGTACTTGGATAATATATATATATATATATATATATCAATCATCCAAGTACCATTTAATGCAGATTTTATTAATAAAATAACTTTTTTTTGCCCTGTCACCTTGAAATCAAAATATTTGATTATGCATAAGATAAATTAAAGTATGGTATAATAAAATAAGCTTTTTTAACCATCAACAAGGATGCAGGTAAAATTTAGGAGTTGATGATTTTACAGGTGTGCTTTATCTACAGGCAACTAACATAAATGATAATTTTGAAAAATTTGAATTCTAAGGTATTCACAAGAATGACTCTCATGCTTGAGTATAAGCAATAGATCACTTTGAAACTATAAAATTAGTGATGCAACTTTTATAGATAAGAAGTTTTATTTTTCTACTTTCCTTGAAAAATGTTATCTTTATAAAAAGAGGAGGGAGGACTATTAATTATGCAATACCTTTAATACTTCAAATATGAGTTAAAAACTGATTTTTTTCAATTATTTATACCAGGGGTTCCCAACCGTTTTCCTACATCGACCCCTTTTAAAAGAATGATTTTCTTCATCGCGCCCCTCATATTTTTCTCTATAATATACAGCATACAACATAATTACTTTACTATTAGCTTTATACATTTGGCCATAAAAATGGTTCTAATTGTAGTATTGACTTAATTTTTTAAAAAAAGTTTCCTTATATTCCATTCTTTAAAATTAAATCATAATTAAAAAATTGAGTTTTTGAAGGTTTTAAAATGATCTCCCCCATTAAGGTCCAGTGGATTTGCCCAGTTCTGCCTAGTGTTGGTACAAAAATAAAAGCTGATGGCAGCATTTAACAAATATACAAAAGCATCATGACAATCAACTTTAGATGCATAGATCACTCCACCCTATGCAAATCTGTATCATACATATTAAAACAGATATTATTATCTAATTCCTTAAATTAAATTTTAAAACAGAAAAATTTATCATCGACCCCCAATAGAACCCTGGAATACTATAGACCCTTTTTAAACTTTCATCAACACCCAAGGGGTCATTGGTGGCTCCATGGCGGGGGGGGGGGGGGGGGGGCAGTAGGGGCAATTGCACCTCCCAAAAAAGCCTGGCATATTTTTTTTTCATAGCCTAAAATTATATAATCATAGACCTAATACTAAATGAGTTTAAATTTAAAATGAGATGATATTTATTTCTTATATATATATATATATATATATATATATATATATATATATATACTAGCTGAAAACCCACGCTTCGCTACGGAGTACATTCAAATTAAATACAACGGTCAATGTATGCAATTAATGCCAAAAAAATAAATATATATATATTTATAATAAATGCGACGATCAATGTATACAATTGATGTAAAAAAAATGTATATATTTAGAAAAAATTCGTAAGGGATAATTTTTTGGATAATATCCAATCGTCTGCTGTATTAGAAAGAAAGCTTTTTTTGTCTATCTAGTTGTTATGCATGTGACGATAAATTTATTTAAAGTACCAGAAAAGGAAATCACGTGATCAGCATTTAATAAATTAAATTCTAAAAATTAATCTTTAAAAATTCACCAAAAATCAGAAAATCAAGGTAAAGGTTCGAAAAAGATATCATTTTAAAGGAATTTTTATGATCTTTCTCGTGATATAAATTTTATAACCCTCAAATTATTATTTTAAATGCAAACATAAAAAAAAGTTTAAAAAACAGCTTAAAAATTTAATTAAAAAAAATCTAAGAAGAATTTTTGAAAAATCTTTCTTAGTGCACCCCTACACTATTAGAAGAATCGCCATGCAAAATTTCAGCCCTTTAGGTCCAGCGGTTTGGTCTGTGCATTGTATGTCAGTCAGTCAGTGAGTGAATGAATGAGTCAGTTACGGAACTGTTTTATATATATATATATATATATATATATATAAAACCCTAAGAGCTGATGTTACACCCCCCCCCTAAAACTCTGGACTGGAGCCGCCCCTGCAAGGGGTCCACCTGGACTCCTGATTGATACAGTTAAATAAAAGTGAAAGTACTCTTAAGTTTTATCTCTAGATCTACTTAAGATAAAATTAATTTAATCTGAAGTCTTGCTGCATTAATAGTAATTAATGGTCTGTATTAATAGTGATTAAAATGAATAATTAATTAAAATCAATAGTAAAATCATTTTTAAGTGTTTATAAATAACTGTAAACATACTTGATTAGTCCATCTATGGTACTCATCATCAAGCTTGCTAACAAGAGACTCAGCTGAAGCAATAGTGTCATTAGCTTGTTTTAGATTGATTTCAATCTGAGCAGCCTCTTTGGTAAATTTATTCAAACGGTCACGTAAAACTGAAACCTCTTCTTCAACATCTACTAAAGCAGAGCTTAGCTTGGTAATACGTTTCTCTGTTGTAGCTAAATTGCTGTATAAAATAAAAAACAACATTCTTAAATTATCAGTACTGAAATATATTGGAGTATATTTAACTACATTTAAAAGAATCATCAGTCAAATTCTTCCCTTAGAGAAAGTATATGTAAATTTTTGTTGTTGTGCATTTATCAACTTTATGTAAAGAAAACTTATGTTGTTGTAGATATATCAACTTTATGTAAAGAAATGTAAATCTGATAAAATTATTTATTCGGCAATAATAAAATGTGAAATGTTATGTATTCAATAACATCTTTAATTGGAATTAGAAGTTAATTTCAAAGTATTGTTGCTTACAAAAGATATAGTAAATTATGCTTAAATTATCTAGAAACCTTTTCAAGAGCCAGTGGTATAAATTGTGTCTTGTGCTTTATTTCAGAAATGGAATAACTACTTTGGTGTATCACAATGAATTTTCATTTTTATGCCATAAGTGTTATTTAATTTACAATATCTCAGGTACAGTTAATTACATAAACCTAACTGTAATTCAAATAATTTAAACTTATATGTATACAATAATATGCTAAGTAATGAACCTGTTTGTTAGTAAGTTTGGTTTAGTTAAAAATTTTGATTATTCTTAATAATTTTCAAAATGAAAAAAAAAAACTTTCGATAGTTTCAGTTAAAGATCTTACAGCAAAACAATCTTGATTTCCAGAAACAATATTCAGAAACTCCCTTGATAATGAAAATTTTTAGTGCTCCCTTCAGATCAAAATTATAAAGGTAACTAACACTAAACTCAATTCCACTTTAAAATTTATGTTAAAAAAATAATAAGATGTTCAGTTTTATATTACATTACACAGATGTATATTTTTACATATATACATGTATGTATGTGTATGCTTTTAAAATGAATTATCATGTTGCAAAATCAATTCTCCTTAATTTTAATTTTTGCTTGAAAAATAAATAAACCATATCTCTTTTAACATACATGTCTATCTGCATTTAAAAGGAATAATCTATTTCAAAATCCAATATCTGATACAATCAGTCACCATAAAAGTGGATATATTAAAAGAAAAATAAACCTCATTAGTTCCTCTTTAGAATAACTTAGAGTGAAAGGTAAATACTTAAAGCTGAATTTTATATCTATCATGCTTTTCATGTTTTTTCATTGATCTTAAAACATCTATTTTGAAGAAGATTTATGCAGACTCAATAAATTGAGAAAAATACATAGCAAATTACTGTGATTTAAGCTTTAAAGAAATATGAGATTTTTAATTTTTTTCTAATGCGGAGGCACTTGTTGTGAGACATTCGCCTTTTGTTATTCATGGCAAAGTCTTTGCTGGCTACTTTATTATGTGAGCAACATTTAGGTGAGCCAGCATTGCTGCCTATGAGGGGACAACATGGTAATGACCAAGCCTTATTTGGAATTTGAACCCAAGCCCACAGTGTGGAAGCTCATGATGCTAACCACTATACCATGTGGATGGCATTTTTGTAATGAAAAGTGAAAATTGCATGTATTTCTCACTTGTCTGGGAAAAAATTGATCCCTATAACACTAGCCACAAAGATAGTTTGCACCCTTGTTAGTACTTAAGAAGTCAATATAAATATTATTTGCAGTGAAATAGTTTCCTCAGCACACATAAATTTTTTTAGCTATTTATGGATGATTTTGTTTAACTGATATTGGCAGCATTTAAGTATCAGATTTTTGAAGTAACTATTTGTTCTATAAAAAATTTGATACTAAATCTATATTTTTATATCATTTTTCAACTGAAAAACTTACTAAAGCCTTTTATAAAGACTAATATATGATAACCAAATATTAGAATGAGATTTTTACTGAATTTCTTTGAACAATAATAAGCCCAGGCAAAATGTCTTTAAATTAAATGCTTGGATTAATGCTTTTCTTTTTCCAAAAATAGTCCTGATATTAGTGTCAGTAACACAACATTTTCATTTTTTCCTTTGTCTGAGAGCAAAGTGTTTTAATTTATTTCATTCAGTTATATATATATATATATATACAGTCGAACCTCCATATATCGAAGTTGCAAATTGCCGGGAAAAAATTCGATATATAGAAATTTCGATATATAGAATTGAGCTTAGTTTTATCATAATTCTCCTAAAAAAATTAAAGCTAATTTTCGTATACGAAACTCCATTTCTAATTTATATGCGAATCCCATTAAATGAAAGTTGATAACTAAAAAATGAATTAATATGAAAGATTTATTGAGTACTACATACCTTTAAAAAAAACAATAATTCAGAAAGTGGTTACAATGATCACAGGTACATTCTTTAAAAAAAAAATACGAATATCTTGCTGAACAGCCAGTTTTGCTGAAAGTTCAAAGAAATGTTTGTATTTATTCAGTCCACTAAAAACTTAATCAGGGACATTTTCCACGAATTGAAGTCTACAACGTATTGTTTCAAATGCCAAAAATTGGGAGATTTTATTCTGAAGTGGAACAAAATCTCCCAATTTGTCTTGAAAAAAATTTCGATATATAGAGATTTTTTCGATATATAGAAACAATTTTTCTATGTAATGAAAATGGAGATTTGCTAAGAGTTCAATATATAGAAAATTTCGATATGTGGAAGTTCGATATATGGAGGTTCGACTGTATATATATATATATATATAACATACAAAACCAAAAACCTTTTCCAAATTCCAAATTTGTTTTAATTTCCTTTAAAATTACTTGGGCATAAGCAAGCTACTTTCGTTTTAAGAATGAAGGAATTGAGAGTATCCTAACTACAAAAGTAGGCAATTAATATATCATCCCTTAACCCCCAGTCTCATGGGCACCAAAACTTATATAACAGGCCACAACTACCCTGAGCCCAGAAAACTGCTCTGGCCAATGGGTGCAGAATGCAAGGGTCATGTGACAACGACATCATGAAGATTATTTAAGCCACAGCAAGGTTTTGCCTGGGGCTCTCTCTCTCTGTCTTCGTGCCTTTCCATGTAGTGTCCATCCTGCTTTGTTTCGTTGTGCGCCTATTCTCCAAAATTCAAGATATGTTCCACCTGTGAGTCTTGTGTCATCCTTAGGTCCATGTCGCCATCGTGAAGTATTCGTCCATTCAATAAATAAGTCCAGTTGTTCAACGTGTGTACTATGTTTTCATCGAGTATTTATTCATGTTCTCCACTCCAGTCACGTCTACACTTTTCTACATTAAAAGGATGTGAGTGATGTTACATGTATATATATGCCCCTATCAAATTGTTTTTATGACAAAAACAAAATTCCTCTATTGTATTTATGTGATAAAGAATAATACCTTAATACCTTAAATATCTGAAATGAGTATTTTTTATAGTAGACTGGAGTTGAATTTTAAAAAATGATAATGCTATAATTTGTATCCACTTACTGTTTTAATTTGGCTTGCTCTTTCTCCAAAGGCTTAATCTTTTCTAAAACGCGAGAATAAATGACATTTGCTTTCACCCATGAAGCTAAGGGAGCTGCAGCTGCAGAAGCTCTTTTTGCATTCTATAAATTCCATTAAAATAAAGTTTTAGTTAAATTAGAAATCTGAAGTTTATAAAATAAACTTTAGGGACAAATTCTAGATATATCTAGGAAACTTAACTTCTGAACTTTCATTTCAGATTTTTTCAATAAAAGAAATCAAGCAGTAAATGTAGAAAAGAATAGTAATTCATAATACAAATAATAAATAACAATGTACATTTTATAAACCACTAGTTGGAACTTACAGATATTGATATTTTCCTGTTTGTTCTTAAAGTAACTTATAGACTTGAAATAAATATAAATGTATTTTGTACAAAATGACTAATGACCAAATTAATTGGAAACAATAACCTTCTACAAAGCTAGTTTATAACTCTCACCTTTAGACTCTTATGACAAACAGTTCTTGAGCAATCAAACTTTTACTGAGGTTTTAATGTTATAAACTAACAAGCAATAGCTGTTGCAAAGTAATTCTTCCTGTTCTAATCAATAAATTACTTTTAAATTTAATTTGAATTTTTTTAATTACTGAAAAATATTAATGAAATTTAAAAAAAAATTATATAAACTTCTTAAAGAGTTAGTTTTTAAGTAATCAGAATTTTATTTATTCTAAACAGTACACATTTGCTGTAAGTTGAGTTCCTTTTGAAAACCTTTTGCATTATTTTTATTATTACAAATGAAGTGGGGCTGAGATTTTTTAAAAAAATGAATCAAATTCTTTACCAAGATATATTATGATGGTTACAATCTAATATATAAAATCATGCAGATAGAAATATTAAAACTCTAATATAAATTTTCTGTATAAAAGTTTCTTTGTATCTATTACATTTTCTAACAATAAAATATCTATTTCAATTAATAGTAAGATGTTACTAGAAAAGTGCACATCATGTCTCATAATCATTAAAATCATAAAAATGCTAAGCAGATACTCAAATCTAAATTTTAATATATTTCTTAGTTAAATAATGTTGATGGAAAGTTCCAAATGTTAAGTAAATTGTTAATCTGCCTACAGTTCTTCTTATCCGTACAGACAAAGCCTCAATATGTACTTTTAAAAGCCATATATGTTCTTTTAGAACTTAAGAAACTTTACAGCATGTAAAGTAATGAAAAATGGCGTTGAATGTTTGCATTTCTTGCTTAACCAAGTAAAATACAGATAGTAAAAAAAGAGGAAAAAAGCTAAAAACATTTATTTATTTAACATATTTCTATGAGTAAATTTTTAACTTTAATTTATTTACTTTAATTATTTTCATTTCTAATAAACTACATGATATATATCATAACTAATCTGTTTAACAGAAAAAAAAATATACGTGCATAGAAACTGAAAAGCACATTACATAGATTTATTTTTGTACTTGAAAATAAAATACCTTTGAGTCAAAAGATTCTGAATTTTTCTTCAGTAACTTTTCAACACTTTCTCTTATTTCAGGTGATATGTTTCTGGCATCAAATGCTAAAATTTCTTCTTTGACACCTCTCTTCGATAAAAAGCTAAACACATGAAATATTTCAAATAAGGTAAAATAGATAAATTTAAATTGCATACAAATCAAATTTCAAACAACAAACCTTTCTACCTTTTCATGCTAACCCATGAAGTGTCAAAAATCCCCATAAGTCGTAACACACCTTCAAGGATATCACGAATCACATCTGGCGGGGCTCTCAAAGATCGTATTTCAGATAAAGCTTCAGATTTAATATTCCCAACTGCAGACTTAGCTGTTTATGAGGAAAATTAAAAAATATGTAAAAATAAAATGTTGCATAGTATACTTCACAGAAGTCAAACACTGGTCTTAAACACTGGTAAATAAATTACTTCCTTTAAAAATACAATACATGTACAAATAAAAAAAAGTATGAAAACAATATTTAATGTAGGATTACGTTCCTTCATAATGCTCCTCTGGAAAGCAAAATTTCAGATGTCCAGCATCGCGAGTTATAATTTTGGCAGCGTGCCAAACTGAGTCTGTATCACTTGGGCAAGCAGTAAACAGAGAAGTACTAAAATGCATCAAAATATTGACATACATACATACACACATACATATATATATATATATATATATATATATATATATATATATATATATATATATATATATATATATATATATATATATACATACATACATATATGCATACAAAAGAGGTAAGCAACAATAAGTAATCCTACATTAATAACTCTTGGTAGTTTCGTTAGACGAGACTACCTGAAAATTTTTTGGGGGTATACTTGTGCCTGCACACAAGTGCACTTTGTGTCTGTTGTTAATTAATTCTGATGTAATTAGCTTGACATGTTTAAAATATTTAAAGAATTTTTCCCAATATCAGATATGAAGAGTGGTCAGAAACTACAGTTGAATTATCATAACACAGCTAAAATGTTAAAAAAAATGTGGGGCTGAACGCAATCTATATATATTATAAGCAATTTAAAGATGATATAGAATGAAATTCAGGAACAGATTTTTAAGCTTAATGATCTGAAACAATATATGTATATCATAAATGTGACAAATAACTTTTTATTTCTTTTAGAAAAATTACAAATTTGTTGTATCATAAAATTTGATTTCAAAACTACAATAAACAGGCATTTTTCAAGAACTTCAGTAAAGCAGAGAAATTGATAAACTTCTAAAAGAGCTCTAAGAAAAAAAATCTTTGATGGTCTTAGCTATTTTCTGAATTTTCAAACGTATATATTAAGAACCTTGACTAAAACTAAGGTAATTATGAAAGAATTCAAAACGAAATAAGTCTTTGTGAAATTTTTAATTGATGTCTTTTCCTGACTGAGATCAAACTAGTAAAATAAAAAATAAAAACTTTAAAAAATTGGGGGGGGGGGGGAGAAAATTGTATTCTTGGAGTGCAGAAATTATTGTATTGTTTCATTAAATTATTCTCCTGGGATCTTTGTACAGCAATGAAGCAAGAAGCTCACTCCAGCCATACTTGATACAGAATTCATCTAAAGACTAATTGCTCCAACAGACTAAATTCAGTTTGTATGAAAGGGAATACAAAGCATGATTTTGATAGTTGAAATCCCCAAACTAAATTTAGGCTAGGAAAAACTATATTTTAATAGTAAATAAGTATATAATTATTTGTTACTAAAGATATGTTAAAAATAATACTTACCCTCTTGAACAATAGGTTCTATCTCTTTCAGTTCTAGATCAATATCCTTTTTGCGTTTAGAAAGCTTAACATTTTCCTCTTCAATTTTTGTTTTGAGTTTTTCCAGCTCAATTTTTTGATCTCCTGAGTCCTATAAATTTTTTACAAATGTAATGTTTATTATAGTTCAAGAATATTTCATGGGATATTTTACTTATATACTTTGGTATTTTTCTATACATTTGAAATACATGAAATGCACATTTAATATGGGTGACTCATTTTCTAATTCAATTTAATATACAACAGCAATGGTGAATTATGGTCATATAATTAAAAAAAAAACTTTATACTTATAATTATGTTTGCTCCTATTGGCTCATTTAACGTTTAAAATATCTATTAATTATATATAATAAATATTAAAATATATAAAAAGCATAGTTCTTTTCAAATATTTCCTCTTACACAAAAAATGTTTTTATAAATAAGACAATAGTAATTGATTAAAGGCACAAGAATACCAATATTATATTTATGTTTACAGAAGAGACAAGTAGTATATAAATACATAAATAATTTGAAATTTATAAACTACAGTGGAATCTCAATCTATCATTTTTCAAGGGACCGACTGAACTGAACGATAAATGGGGGAAAACAATAGATGCGGGAACATAACAAAGCAATATGATCGTTGGGACTGAGTGAAATAAACGGCACATACGGGAAAACGATGATTCGGAGAATGATCAATCGAGATTCCACTGTATACATTTAAATATCATGGCATATTTTCAGTTTATAAACAAAAAAGGTTCATTAAAAAATTAAAACAAATTAAAATACTTACTGTCATACTTGTTGTAATAAGTCTTAAAGCCTCATCTGCTTCAGCTTGTTTTTCAGCTAAAAGAGCACTTTGTTCCAGTGCTTCTGAATTGAGTTTGTCAACAAGTGAACGGGCTTCATTTAATTTTGATACTCCAGCCTAAATTTAAAATACAGCAAAGAATTTTCTGATAAAGATAGCATAAAAATTTTGATGAAGAAATTTAATTTATCTAATGTTGAAGTATGTAATTTAACTGAAGGTGCATCATAAAAATAACAAAATCCCACAGTGAAAAGCTATCAACTTGTTCTAAAGTTTTAAAGTAGATATATAGGTACATACTGTGCATATTCAGCTGATCAACTTCAATTCATTTTTATGCTATTGGAATCATGATTTATTTTTTAGCATATTTTTATGATTTCAAAAAGCTTTATTCAGTATGGAAAAACAGTTTCTAAAAAAAGATATGAATGCTATTTATGAAAAATTCTTTGGGGTAGCTTAGATTTGATAAACCTTTGACATAATTTGATAACAGAATATGTAAGAAAAATATACATATATAAGTCTGTTTCAAGTTTTGATTAAAGATAGCTGTAAATTCAACATTGTAATTAAAATCTATAGCAGATTGATTAATAGCAATAGCTTGTACTCTCTGAAATATAAGTGATAAAATTTTTTATTCTTACAGTTAAATTTGTTTTCTCTTTAATCATTTAATTTCAACCATTCTTTCTTAAATAAAAATTTCCAGTTTGAACACATTGTGAAAATAGCAATAGTGAACTTTCAGCTTACATAAGGTAGATTTATGTAAGCTGAAAGTTTAGCAATATCCATAGCTTTAGCTTTAGCTTAAGAGCAATAGCTTTACAATAACAATAGCTTTGTACTCTTTGAAATACAAGTGATAAAAATTTTTATTCTTATAGTTAAATTTGTTTTCTCTTTAATCTTTTCATTTCAACCATTCTTTCTTAAATCAAGTTTGCAGTTTGAACGCACTGTGAAAATAGCAAAACTGAACATTCAGCTTACATAAGGTAGATTTTATGATGCTGGCAGCTTTTAGATTGTTATCATGCTGTTACATGTATGGACTGTCATAGACTCTAATAGTACAGTCACTTCTCAATTGTTTCATACTAGGGACAGCATATTGAACATACTAAAATAGCTCTGATTTTTTTATAACAACAGTAAAAACAAACAGAAAGACAAATGAAAGTTATAACTATTTTTGACTGTTGTTTGAAAGCATTAATAACTGTATACATTGCACATATTGCACACCAGCAGTTTAACTTTAAAATAATGTACTTTCTCGATAAATAAAAAAATACAAGGGAAATTCCAATGAGAATGCACTTACAAAATAGTGCTGGTATGCCCACTAACAAAAATCCTTTGATGTAAAGTTTTATTTCATGCTGGTTTGTAAGAACCTTGAAAACTCTAATTATGCAACATTAAAATGCATTCTTTTAATAGTGATATATTTAAGATTGCTATCAGAAGTGCTACAATCATAATTTCTAGGTTTTCACAGATTTATAAATTGCCTCCACAGTAAAATTTTATTTAGGTAATTAAATTAGTTTATCAGATTAAAATAGTTTTCTTGTGTGATTTCCCATTAAAGACGGTTTTACAAAATCAGAAAATTTTTCTGATAGAGAGCAAACTCAAGGTCTCAAGCAAATTTAAAAAAATCCAAAGACAGATATTTAAATAAAATAAAAAATTAACAAATACCTGAAGATGCTTCTTCCTACTATCAATTTCTGCACATTTTTTAAAGAATATATTTTTGTAATTTTGAATGAAAGCTATAAATTTTCTAGGAGACTGGTTCTTTTTACTGCACTGTTTATGAATTCTAGAAAAACTTTCATAGAACTCATTTCTGTCGTATTCTGAATTTTCATCTTCTTTGACAGATAAAAGCAATTTTGGTACCTAAAAATATAAATTTAAGCTTATTTCATAAAACAATGTTTTATAAATTAATCAGATTGAATAGCAAATCCCAGAAAAGGATTATTCAGCTTTAAATGTTGTATAATAATATATTGATTGATATCAAAATCCTCATTTAAGGTGAATTTCTGATGTACAGAAAATTCATATTCCTTCTCTAGGTTTTGGTAAAATACTTTTATTTTTGGCCCAAAAGTTTTCAATATCAAAGGTCCCCACATGGTGTAAATCTGCTAGTTCCCAACATGACAGATGTATTAAACAAAGAAAAATACTGACAGATTTCCTATAAATTACTAATAAAAACATGTAATTTCAAAAGTTAAAATGATTTTCTTCATCTAGAGCATATTAATAAAAATAAACACAGTTCAGTTCCAGGAGAATAAAGAAATTTGTAAAGTGTTTTCTTTTAACATTATTTTTCTCCTTATCATCATTCACAAGTTTGTTGCTATCTTTTCAATTTATAGATAAATTAGCCAGCAACTTTTTTCTTTATACATAGGTTAGTGTCTCAAACTTCCACAAAATGGGCCCTGGTTCAAATCCCAGATAAAGCATGGACATTCCTGTGCTTTCCACTTATAGGAGACAGTGTTGGTTAATTTATATGGTGCCCCAAAAAATCTGCCATGTGAATAGGTCAATGTGTGAAGGAAAAAATACCTGCTATGCTACACAAAATAATTTCACACTTGTACAGTTATTCAGCAATACATTATGAATAAAAATTGTTAATTTATCTCTTAAAAAATCATAAATAATGAGTACAGTATAAGTGAGTGGTTGGAAGAGAATGCCATTAATGAAAAATATTACTTGTATAGTATACTCTACATTGTACAGAACTTTATGTGTTTTTTGATGTTTTCAGAAGTTTACAAAATCACATCAAATGTGTCTAATTCTATGACGAGTAACTGTGATAATGATTGGAGCCAATCAATCAAATATAAGTTAAATTGGTGTATCCATATTTCACATAATAAAATATAAAGAAATCAAATCAATTGTTCATACAATTCATACCAATTTACATAAAAACTTTTATGCTTCTTTCTGCATATAAAAACCTATATCCATTTGAAAAAATTATCTGAATTAATATTGGTTTAATTCAAATGTGAAAAGTTTAATAACTCAGAATGTAATACATCAAGGAAAAATGAGAAAAGGACTATTTGATTCAAAAAGAGAAAATATGTTATTAATAAAAGCGAATGTTTGTGTGTGTGTGTATGTGCGACCTCGAGACGAATCTGTGAAACTTACAGCCATGAAATTTGGCACACGGGTAGTGAAGAGTCTGAACATGTGCGCCTCGAAGCCCAAATTTTAAATTTTATTACCGTTAATTTTTAATTAATAAAAAACCAACAATTTTTTAAGGGTGAGTCCAGAAAATGTAAGAGCCTCCCAGCCACCATATTTGATAATGTCAAAATCAATGCATTTTTTTTTTCATGAAAGTACATAAATATTACATATTTGGAAAGAGCTTTAAAAACTGATAATTTTTTCTGCTTACAGTTATTCTGTTACTTTAATAGTTTTACAGATATTTTAATTCTAAAAGCACTCCACCGCTGAGACGAAAGAATCAAATCACCCATCTCCAGTATGGTGCAGCCATCTGTCGGAAGCGACGGGAATGAAAATTGATGGGAATTTAATACATTTGTATGGCCCTGAAAAGGGCCTTTTTTTCTTTTGTGGGGCCTGAGCATAGCCGGGCAAAGCCCAGCTAGTAAACAATAATCATAAGATTGAAATCTTTAACAGTGAATTTTATTTTTCCCCTTCCTTGACACCAATTTTGATATCCTTCAAAAGGATTGCTTCCTGAAATATGACTGAATTTTTTTAAATAATTTCTCTTCAGTACTTAGAGTAGTTTCCAAGAGAATAAGACCTTATGTTACGGATAGAAAGCACTAAAACTATGAGGGTTTTAGACTCACTGGATTCAAAAGAGAATAAATCTTCAAAAAATTTTGGGTTTAAATTTTCAGTGATAAGAAATGCTTTACATTTTACCATATTATTCTTCAAAGAAAAATTAAAACACAAATTATTTACAAACTTTCAATGAAACACAATAATAAATATTATACCAATAGCATGCTATCATCACTCCAATCATCCAACCAGAGAACATTGCATGATTTGTACAAAGCAGGGTTACTTTTACATCGAAACAGAAACAAGGGATCAGTGAAGTCCATCAGAAGGGCAATATGAAGATTTCTTTTGACACCTAAAGTATGATAATGTTTTAGAAGAAATAAAGTCACAGCGAAGACAGCTCAAAAGACAATATATGAATAATAAACATAGAACATACATTTTATATTTAGCATGTTTTAAAATAGTTTAAATATAATGAATAAAATATAATATTGAAAACATACTTTAAACATGCTCGTTTTATAAATCTAAATGCTTATAAATTTTTTATGAGTGATTTTATGAATATGAGTTCTAATTCAGAAAATGTTAAGTACACACATCAGGTTTTAGATGGTATAAATGAAATAAAATGTAATATATTGAAGTACCAAATATTTATTTTATTGCTTTGTTTGTATGAGAAAATACTGAATAAATACTAAAGCTTACATTCTTGGAATTTTTTTTAACTTTTCTAACTTGAAAAAATAATAATAAGGAGGTAGAAAAACTAAAGCATATTTCAAAAGTATCTTTTAGATATTTTTTCACAAAAACTTCAACAAAAAAAACCTTTTACAGTTGACCCCGTTATAGCAAACCCAGTATATAAGGAACTCATGGATATAACAAACGAAAATTTTGGTCCCGCTGTTTTCCTATTGTACATAATTTAATTAGGATTGTGTCAGTTTAATGTAATTGATTTTAGTCTATTTAATTCATTAATGATCATTTTTAATATATTTTATCATTTTTTTTAAATACGCCATTATTGAATACACATTGTAACTAATGAGCAATATACATTTGTGAACTCTGGCATTTTTCTTAACAGTTCGGATATAGTGAACCACCGGATAAAGCAAACAAAACCTTTGGTCCCTTGAAGTTCATTATAACGGGGTTCGACTGTACCTACATTATAACATTCTTTAATATGAATTAAATACTGGGCATTTATTTTTTTCTGCATATAATTTTCATTATTTTTTAAATAATATTTTATAAAAACTCTCATTTCATTAATCAGCAAGATAAGAAACAAAACTGAAACAATATCAACTGAAATTTAGCTTAAAGTTAACTGTGATATTAACAGAGAGAATGTGAAGGTATCAAACAAAAATTATTTGCAAGCATTGAGCTTTTGACAGAAAGTATATGCATTTTATTGCTTTTTAATATGAGTGAAAAAAGTAACGAATAATAAATTTTGAATTTATTTCTAATGGTGAAAACAAATATTTCTTTTCAAATATGTAAACAGATAAAGAGAGACTAAAGTAATATAAAAATATAATATAACAGGAAGCTGGTAAAAACATAATATGACAAAAATATTTGTATCTTGGATTTAAACTCAAATACATTTTATACATAAAATTACAAACTGGGTACATCAAATAGAGAAGAAAATGCTGCAAGTAAACTGCATACATTGATCATTAGGCTTACTGCATATTTTAGGATAAAACGGGTATATATATAAAATATAACTAAAAGTAAATAATTCAACAAAGCAAGATACTTATTAGCAGGAAGAATGTAGACAAAAATAAACCGAAATCATTCACTTAGGGCTCAACGCACCATAATGCAAGATTCTGTAGCATTATTTTTGTCTACATTCTTCCTGCTAATAATTATTTTGCTTTGTTGAATTATTTACTTTTAGTTATATTTGTCTGTTTTCAGTATGAGGATTTGTTGCAACTGTGCAATCTTTTATTGAAAAGTTAAAATTTTCAATGTTAGGGTAGGTTTTTTGTTAATTTGTTTGTGGTAGTCTATGACCTCTTTATATACTTTGTTTCGTGTTGAATTATTTATATTATTTGTGTTATATATACAAAAATCTTAAAAACACAGCATTTATCTTTTAATAAATATTATATTAAATCGGAAAAAAAAATTTATAAAAATAAGAAAATTTACGTTGAGCGAAGAATGATGAAATGGAGCCTCTGAATCCTTCCTGTGAAGCTAAATCTTTTAAGGGATTTAACAGAGGTTCTAATTCTGCTGGAGAGTATAGACCAGGGATCTCTCCAGAAGACAGTAAGCTATCAATCATTTCTAAAAATTCAGCGTCAAGTATTTGGTAGTCTTCTAAAAGAAGGAGAACATCCTTCCCTTCAATTCCACTCATTTGCATAGCCTAGAATACAAAATATCCAAAGAAAATTAACCTTTTCATATACTTTACTGTACCAGAAATCAGTACTGGGATTAGTTAATAAATATATAAGTGTGCATGTCTGTATATATATTATGCAATAAAATACTCAGGAATGGAAATTAAGATATTAATATCAATATTTAAAAGCCTGAATACAGTAGTGAACTCCACAAATAGAAACTGAAAGATGAAGTCTTGAATGAAATAGAAAATTGCTATAAATGGAGCAAAAGCAACACTCATGTGCAGTTAAATACATGGTGTCTGGGCTAAAGGCATTTTTACAGAACTACCCATTAGAATTAAATTTTTTTTATTTAAATAGAAAGAACATCTCAACAAGTTTTAACATAAATCATACATTTCGATCATAGTATCATAGATTTCGATGTGTGCACCTTTTGTTGCACACCAACATCTAAATGGTAATACAGTTCTCTCCAAGTGTTTCATAGCATATCAAGAGTTATTACACGAATTACTTGAATCATATGCTTCTTCAACTCATCCACAGTTTAAATTTTTGTTTACACACAATGGATTTAATGAATCCCCAAGAAAAAAAGTCTAATAACACCTGATATGCCACGAAACACTTAGAGAGAACCGGATTACCATTTAGACGTTTGTCGTGCTACAAAAGGTGCACACATCGAAGTCTATGATACTGTAATAGAAATCTATGATAGATATTAAAACTTGGTGAGATGTCCTTTCTATTAAAAAAAACCTAATTCTAATGGATAGCTTCGTAAAAATAAGTCATGGCTTTTGGATACCTTTAGCCCAGACACCCTGTATTTCATTTTTTTTGAAGCAAAATATGCTTGGTATTCAGACAGAGAGGATAGGGTTAAAATAATAACAATAATAAATATATAATAGAGAAAAAAATGGTATTTGATTTGTCGTTAGTGGGATAATTAAGAGACAAAGAGCACATTTTCCCCCTGTTTATCTTGAACACAAGACAGCTTATTCTGTTGGGCAAAATTTTTCCACCAACCCATTATAAAAGAAGAGATTTTGTATGAGATTAACTTACAGTCACTAGCTTTAATTAATTCTGATGGATTTGCATTATTTTTTCAGAAATAAAAATTTGTGTTTTATTGTTTTAAACAAAATGAGCCTTACGTAACTATTAAAATACAAAGATATACAGAACTTTCTCAATGAGAAGATACCTTTTTCTGTTTGATTTTTTAACTAAAAGTTACAGAGTGTAGCAAAATAAATATGAAATAACTTTTTCAAAATATGATTTATTTTATAATCTCTTTATAGAATAAATCATATTTTGAAATGATTTTTTGAATTATGGCAAAAAAAGGGTGCCAGGGTCCTTCAGAGATGTCTGGAAAGCCTTTCACTCCATTCGGCAAAACTCCTGATTAAAAAGACACTATGCTGCTGGGATAAATCAGAGAGTGCTGTGTGATTCTGCTGACAAGTCACGGGCTCCTTTGATTAAGGGCATGCAGAACATCTCTAATTTTCCTAGAAGTGCAGCTGTGGCACTTTTCCGTTGTACTACAGGCCATGATCGTTTGCCCGCATATTTGCTCCGGCTCAAATTCTGGAGCTCTCCCTTGTGTTCTTTGTGCGGACAAGATCAAATTTTTGATGCTACTCATCTAGACTCGTGCTCTACACTTGTGTTCTTAAACTGTAAAGTTCAGAGGTATTGGACGGTAAGCATAGGCATAGCGTTGGGGGAGGAAGGGGGGGGGGGCACATGTCCCCCAAATTTAACTTGAAAAAATTTAAAACATTAATAGAAGTTCAGTTAAAAATGGAAAATTGTAGAAAACTTTTAAGAAAGTCATTTTTTCCGCTGTGAAACTGAAGGTTCCAATTATATCTTTAGCCTTAACATAGTTTTTAACAATGATATGATCCATAACAAAAATTTGATGATATTTTATTCTCATTTATTTACATTATATTTTTCTCATTGCATAACTTTTGAATACTACTCAAAGGTCAGTTCTATTGTTATTCAATTTAATCAAAATATTTCATATTTTAAGGACTGTCCAGCAGTCAATGCACTGAGGAGGTCCCTAACTGAATTCAATTCATGCTCCCCCAAAAGTCAGAAACATGCTACGCCTATGAAGACAAGAGAACTAATGATGTCATAGCCAATCATTGAGCATTTATAATAAATAAATAATATCTTTATGACCATTTCCTAATTCTCTTTTTTATAAGAATTAAGTTATTAACACAACTACATATAATACTATTTAAAATGAAAATTACAAAAAATTACATCAATTATCTTCATATTTCCACCCATTTCCAATAAAAAATCCCCTACACATGAAAAGACAACAGATTTTTAGTAAGAAAAATTTTCTCTTAACTTCATCACACATTCAATCTTCACAGGTTTCACTTTGAATAAAAATTCTAAAATGTATAAAACTAGTAAATGTAATAGCTAAAAGTGTTACCCCTTTTAAGTCATTTGAAAAGTTTTTGACTGTATAATTAAGATGTACTCTTGGAGTCAAAATAGTTATATCATGAGCATGAGCAACAACTGTCACAGCTAGACGACGACCTGATCCATTTTTTCCAACTGCTAATAATGATCCTCCAGGTTGAGAAAGTATTCTGTCAACTTTAGCCATGTTATCCAGTACTTCTTGAAACACCACAACATCAAGTTCTCTGATTTCATGACCTGATAAGCAAACACACATTTTGAACATTATTTAAAAATCTTTTTACCTATATTAAAAATCCTTTTATTTTATTACTGTAAAATAAAACAAGAAAATAAAATGCCAGTTGTAGACATTAAAATAAAATAAGAATGTTAAAATAAATTATAAAAATAAATTTAACAATTTTTTTTAAAGAAATGTACATATTATAAATATTAAATCATAGAGAATGCAAGTTTAATAAATATTTGAAAAAAAAAGCATAAAACCAACATAATAAAAAACCTATTAAATTTTACCTTAAACTTAATAGCAAATAAAAACAAAAATTAAAAGCATTTTAAACATTTTTTTAACATATCATTTATTGTAGCATCATAAAATAAAACAAACAAACAAATGAGCCTATCTATACTAATTTTTTTCTAAGCCTTGCCGCTGAAACTGGAATAAAACTATTACTTTCTTATGAAAAGGAATTGAGGAAAGTCAAAATCTAACTGTATCTTACTATAAAAACATCTAAAAAAGAAATAAAACTATTCCTTATACAAAGCAAATTATCTATAGCAGAGAACTAGAAAAGAATAAAATTGATGATATATGTAATGGCAAATAAACTCATTATCTTCTATTATATAGTTCACTTCAGTATCAATAATACAATGGCAAAGGATAGAAATGATAAATGCACATATATATATATATATATATATATATATATATATATATATATATATATATATATATATATATATATATGCTACAAAAATTATGAGATTGACAACACAAGAAGTTCAGCATAAATTGCTTACAGCCCTCCTTCAGTTTTTTTATTCAAATGCTCAATGATGTTTAATCACAGCATCATGCATAAACAAAAACTAATATAACAAGATTTAACTACTGACATATTTAGTAGAAAAGAAAAAAGTTTTCAAGTAACACTGATTTCAAATATCAAATTGCATTCACAAAAACATGCATTCATAACAGTATGAAACGCTCAAATTTAACATTTCATCTACTACACTGATACATAAATGGTAAAACATAAAATAGCTGAATAAGAAAAAAAAAACATGCATCTTATATGCTTAATATGCTGATATAAGATATTAATAACTTAAATTTAACCTCCAATTAATTGTGGTAGATATCTAAGTTTCATTCTTCAAAGAATTAAATCTTTATGAAAAATTTTCCTCAGATGTTTCTTGTGTTAATCTAAAAAGGAATTATAGATTTATGAATAAAATATGGGCATGATTTTATCTGTTACTATTACAGGAGCATATTTCTTTCAAAACAGTACATAATATTATAGTTTGACAGATATTGAAATAAACATGGGATTTTAGTACACTATTTAAATAGATTTAATCTGATTAAGCAGAAATTTGAAACCCATCCCATGCTACTTCAACTATAACAAAATAGAATTTTCTGCTGTAATATGAAAAAATAGAAGTTATTTCAGTTTCCACGTATCAAAAAAAAATATGTTTACTATATTTAAGTCAAGAGTTATAATAGTGGATTGGATATTTTAAATGAAATAAATGGTGCATGGCAGCATATTTTAAATCCGCAAATTGTTGAGGAGATCTGTCAAGTAAGTTTGATAATATCATGGTATGGTCCCAAAATTTTGCTCCCCTCTTCTGCCATTGACAAAATTGCTTACTGAAAAGAAGTTTATTATAAAAGTACTATACATATACTTACTATAAAATTTGATATTTTTTTCAACAACAGATAACCAGTCCTGTGTGGACAATCTTCCAAGTAATTTACCATAAGACTTTTGACTAGATGAAGTAGAACCACCAGTCACATAGTAAATATCTATTTCAAAAATAAATCTTATGTTATCTACAAGGTAACACAAACTAAACTTTAAGACAAAGAATTTCAATTCATATATATATATATATATATTTACATTTACTAATTCCAGATTGTCTAGCAAGGCTAGACAATCTCCATGAAACCAAAAATTTCTAAAATGTCTAAAAAGTCTAAATACATATAAATAAGAGAGTTATAATTAAAACAAGTAGTTATAAGCATTATAGATAATACAATTATACATTTTGAAAATGCCTAATGGAAAAAAATAAAATACAATGAAAAAATAGATTTCTTTTATATTTAAAGAAACGACAATAATGAATCAAACTAAGTTAAATATTTTTCAAGCAGATGGATATTTAATGAAAATCTAAACAACTTCAAATCTTAATAACTTTAAATAAAATTGACATTATATCATTGAATGGAAAAAAACTGGCAAAATACTATATCTATAGAAGCAAATAACAATAATGAGAAATATATGAATATAATTTTTTTAAAAAATGTTATTTGCTTTTTTAAATTTTTTACAAAATAGATTATGACAGTATCTAGCAGTATTTTATTAGTCTATTTGTCCACTTAACATATTTCAAAAGTTTCCCGCTCTTGTCCTCTTTTCTTAATTAAAAAAAAAATCTAATTATATAAAATAGTTAAATAACTTTCTCTTTGTGCTTCTAAAAATTAGTCATTTAATTCGAAATTGGTTCAGATATTGTATAAAATGCATATATATGTACATAGTTATTTACTCATTATATTCTTCTTTTTTTTACACTGAGGACTGAGTCACATTGACCATTTCCCTTTGAGCAGCTCAGTATAAACTAGCCTTTGAAATGTAGTTGTCAGGGGATAAAACACAAAAATTTGAGTTGGCCAAAGCAGTACAACCAGTCAAGTGGCTAAAATTCAAAGTTTCTCCAGTGGAACACAGAGGGCAGTCAGGGATGTCTTTCATACCAATTCAGTGGAGATGTCCTTGGAGAAAGCCACGTCCATTTAAAATTCTAAAGTTGGTCATAAAGATCTGTCTGGGGAGATCCACTGGGACTGTATTACAGAGTAGGCTTTCCCAGACCTTATCTCTAGCATCAATCTCTTGAGCCTCACGTATGTAACTCCCCATTGATCTTACCATACAACCAGACATTTTCCACCATTGTAAGTCAATAAGAAGCTGTAGAAGGCTGTAGCCATCCTTAGCCAGTGAGTCTGATTTCTCATTACTGGGAATGCCACAATGGCTGGGAATCCATTGGAAAAGAACCATCCAACCAGCACTATTGAGTTTAAAAATTTTCTGTTTCACCTCTTCTACTCATGCTGAATCACTATATACTCATTATATTTTATGGTGCATTGACTGTAACCATGCACAAAAGATTCAGCATTATGGTAAGGAAACAAATCAAAAAACTATTTAAAGTTTAACTTTCCCAATTAGTTATGTTTTGCTGAAGAAATCTTGAATGAATTAATTTCTTTTAATAATGCTTAGTGCAGTTCTGTAAATCCTTAAGCTAAAAAACAAAAACTGATTGCTTTGCATTTTATATTATCTCATTCTTTCATTCAACATAGATTCATAACTGTATAAAATGAGCTAAGTTTTTAATAAATAATGCATGTAATGTTCAACATATACAAACATATATGTATACAAGAATAAACTTCAAAGAATTTAAGCAGTTTAATGAGAAAATGTTAAATTAGTTTAAACATTTTCTCATACAACAAATAGAATAGGAAAAGTAATTTAAATAGCAGAGATTTCTTCCAATTTTTAATACTGGCAGATAATATTTGAAGGAAAATTCATAAAAGAAATTGATATTAAATATTAAGTAATACATTTACCATTTATTATACTGACATCACTACCCCAATCTTTGCGAAGAATACTAGAGAGTATGCTGTAGAATTTCATTTTTGAATCATAATTCAGTAATCTATCTTGAAATACACGGCATGCTTCATATGACCAAGCCCTTAATAAACCATCAGGGGACTTTGATGTCGAGAATGCCTCTTGGGGAAGGTCATATCGGAAAAGGGATAAACTCCATCTTGTTAAATCTATTGGTGTGAAGCGGCAGTTTCCATAAATATCACTAGTAAATTCACTACGCATCTAAAACAAAATCAATGTTTTAAAATATAAAATTATCAGAGAGAGAGCGAGAAACACTTTGTGGATAAACAAAACCTCTGATCTACTACCAACAGTTTAAATGGTCACCACTAAAAATCATCTGGATTTTCCCCAAGATACATAACTATATCAATAAAATGGATTTCACTACAACATTTTAAAATTTTTTTAGAATGAACAATGAGCAAGAGATAGATCCTCCCAAGTACTAAAATTTAGTTCTTTAATGTTAAAGATGATGTTTGCTCTAAAAGAAGATTTTAAAACAAAAGAACACAGTTTATGTTTGAAAACTGATTAAATCGTCTGCAACAAAAAGTATAACATTCACAGTCAAATTAAACAATACACGTTATATTATTAAGCCAGTTGCATAACCCCAGTTCTTTCCCAGAGGGGCCAGATGATGGCTGAATGGTTAGGACACTGGTATCCAGAACCAGAGTCTGTGGGTTCGAGCCTCACTGTTGGCATGGATATTTCCAGTCATTCAGAATCAGCTTAAAGCCGATTCTGAATGGCTACCTGGTAGGTCTTGGTCAAATTAGCCCTTGTGTATCAAAAAATGATCATTGCACTCTCAATCAATCAATCAATCAATCTTTCTCAGAAGAGCTCCTTTAGGAAGGGTTGACAATATTACATTATGATGACAATATTCTCAGACAACATTAATGAATTCATTAAATTTCAAGTGTTGATTTCTATCTCTTTTGTTAAGACAAGAGCAGCAAAGAAATTAATAAATAATGATGGACACACATTATTATAAATTGAAAAATGCATAAAAACTCACAGCTTCTAGAAGTTGAACCATGGAACTGATAAGGAGCCTAATTTTTGATTTATTCCCCCACACAACATGGTCTCTTAAAGGTGATCTGACCACTGGATTCCATACATTATAGTATATTGACTGAAGCTGTTCAGGAGTAGGATAGCTGAAAAACAAAACTAAAATGAATAAGAGAAATATTACAATAACAAATAGTTTATATACATTTTATTTTTTATAACCTGATATTTATATATTGTACAATCCTGAATGAAATGCATTCTGAGCACCATATACAGCATATGCTGACATAAGCTTTTGTAGCTTCTGGGCTAACTGATGACCCTTCATGAAAATAACTCCAAAAGATGGATGCGAGGAAAATAAACAAAACAAGGCAGAAAACCCCTACTTAAAACATCTTCAATATATTTAAATCATTCAGTAACTTTGTTTTTTGTTTTGTTCTGACTTGAGGTCTTTTTTCTACTATCTGTGCTTCTGCCATCTGTTTAAATATAAACTTACAGAATAAGTTTACATTTAAGCATTTTTGCATCATAAAATAAAATAAATATTATAAAGAAATACATTTTGATTAAATAGTTAAAAAATCAAACATCAAATAAATGAACTGTAGCAATTCATGGTTTTGCTTTGAAAAGTTCTGTTTTGAAAACACCATGAAAGTTTGTCTATCTTAAAATGACAAAAATCAGAAAATATAAGTTTCATAAAAGAGTTATAATAAATTTTAGCCTCAGAGAAACCATGAGAAAAACAAACCCTTCATCTGGAATGCTATTATTACCAGAACTTACTCTTTTAAAAACAAACATGAATTATTTTAGACTACTGATTTTACAGAATTACTGAAGTTCATTCAGAGAGTAGAAATTAACTACCGTCAAACTTACTCAGCTTTAATACCAACAAAAATATTTGATTGATTTTATTTTCAGAAGTTATATATGTGTTCTACATACTCATGATAATAAGGATTTTTCTATTATTTCTATTATATAATAGCTTCACTTTCATTTGATTTGCCTTACTCATTTAACATTAAGTAAGGTTAATCAAATGAAAGTGACTAATAAAAAGTAAATATCAGTTTTCAATGAGAATGTCAATATTTCATTATACCATTCTCTATTATTTTATATGAGCAACTAACAAAATATTCCTTTACAAATAAGTAAAGAATTATTTTAAAAGATGATTTTTCACAAGAGCTGCTTTTAAATAAAAACCATAAATTTGTTTGAATCTGTTATGTTACCCAAAAATGTAACAATGAAAATGAACAAGTAATATTTTTTGCAAAAGAGAATTAAATATGTTAATAAATCAATAAACTTACTCTATAACACAAATATGCATTATGCTTGTAAATCTTGAACATAATGTATGATGACCTGATAATGATGCACTGTTAACAGAACCTACAAACTGAATACCTTCAATAGAAACCCATTCAGAATTCTCATCATAGAAACCCCGGTATGTTAAAACCTATAAAATAATTTCAATTGTATATAGGTATTTATATATTCTTTATAATTTTTAAAATAAAAAATATATATCCAATATGTTTATAAAATGTACTTACATTAATTCATATATCTTTTATATTATTAGTGCTAAGATAAATACAAATATACATTTGTATTTTTAATTCATGAAATCAAAATGCAGACTCGATAACATGTAACCCAACAATATACATAAAATACACAAGGATACTACTAACAGTCCTTTATATAAAGTAATACAGACAATCGCTGTAGTTGAATTTTTCAAAAACAAGTACTAGATCAATATCTACTTGAGTAGTACCTTTAGTATCAATAACTACCTAATACTGGTCACCAAAATGGTAAACCATAATGCAAGATAAAAATAAGAGATATTTCACACTATAACATTGTACTTAACATTGTCATATTGTATACTAATAAGAAAATACCTGTTGTAACCAGGCCAATAGTTGTGAGGTACCCCACTTATCTGGCTTGGGTAAACTGAGATCCCTGAGATACAATACCAAGTGGTCATGTTCTTTAGGACGAAGTACTCTACCATTCTGAGCACCAATTATAGCACACACTGACATGAGCTTTTGTAGGACATGATGCGGTTTAGTTTGTGCATTGCAGTGTACAACAGCTGAGCTGATAGATGACACTTTTTGTAAGCAACTACGTAGAAGAGTACTAGAAAAACAAACAAAGCCGATCAGAAAAATCCAGCTTAGAATATCTTCGATATTTTTAATTACTTTTTATATACAAAACAACATTTTAATACAACCAAAATAGAGATACTTTTATATTAAACTTTTCCTCACGGGGTGGGATAGCATGTATCCCAAGAATGGATATATATGAGTATATATATATATATATATGTCTGTGTGTGTGTGTGTGTGCATATATATATATATATATATTTACAGAAATCTAATAAAAAAGCTCACATTTACTAAACCTATGGCAGCTAGAAAGCGAGGAAGACCGTCAATTAGGTGGCTTGATTCTGTTGAGAGTGACATAAAAATCGTATATATGGGAGACTGGAGGAGTATTATTTCACATAGGACCAGATGGTGGAAACTGATTGGGACAGCCTTGGCCTGTAACAGGCTGTAGTGCCCCTAAAAAGATTTTATATATATATATATATATATATATATATATATATATATATATATATATATATATATATATATATAACCCCCTTAATGGCTGGTCTTACAAAGGGGGTATGAAATTTCCTGTTCTAAAGAGGGAATTGGAAAAATGGACCCTGTAAGCTAAAAGTTAATATTCATGTGTATTCATGGAGGAAAAAAACAGGGTGAATGATGTTTTTCTTTTAGGTAAACATAGATGGAAAATAAAGTTTAAGTAAACATGGAAAAAAAGACTAACAAAATAAGCATAAAATACAATAGAACAGAATTGTAAAATATGATATAAGATATTAAAAACAATAACCTTTTCCCACAACCATCTGGCCCAACTAAAAGGAAGGGATGCATTTCATTATTCAGCAGCCAAGGAGACAGATAGTCAATGTATTTTAAAGAATCCTCAGTTTGGACAACAGGCAGACTACTGTCATTTTCAAACTCAAGAGAAACATTTTCTTCATCCTGGAAAAAAAAATTAAAACACTAATTCTTCCTTTTAAAGTGTGAAACTTATTATTAAAAACCCAAACTTGAAAATTATGAAAAAAAAAAATTAGGATAAAAAAAATTATTCACTGACTGTACAGTTCATAAGTTCACATTTCCAATTACAAAATACATTATTTTTTTTATATAATGAGCACAAACATATTAAAATTATATGTTGGCAATTAATAGATTCTGTTATCTTTTCAAGATAACAGAACTTAAATGGCATATACACATGAAGTCTAACTTTTTTTTAACATATTTCACACAGCAATATAAAGATATGCAGCTGCAATGCCTCCAAAATTCCATGATCTTAAAGGTTAAAGAATGGCAGATTCATAAAAATTATTGGTACAATTATTTAACTTTACATTGATTTTAAAATCCTCTTACTTTTTCAAAATAACTTGTACATAAAGTAAAATGATTTAAATATAGCCTACATAATGCCACTATAATACTGTAATGGGAATTGTACGTTTCCATTCTGTTACCCAACAACTTATTCAAATTTGTATTCTTTCTGCCTTTTAACAATTTTTTACAAATTTATTAATTTATTTTAAGAATTGAGAAAGCCAGGTTTTAAAACCTTAATGTAAAAAAAGTTCACTAGAAATTCATTTATACAACCAAATTATTTTCCAGGGATATTTCCATTTCTAGGGGGCTGATTATATTTAAATTTGAGTTACCATTTTATCACCAAGTTTTATGACCTGAAGGGTTGATCTCAAACCCTACGCGTTTGAACCACTGAAAAGGTATGAGTTCCCTTATATAGCAGATTTTCAGTCTTTTTCATAAGTTACATATTATATTACTATTACTTTAACTATAATAATAAATAAGCTAACAGTAATAACCTGCATTGAATAAGTATCCAATCTGCCATACTTTTCATTATAAAATATGTTAGATGGTGAACTGGGATTCAGAATAGCAATACCCATCCATGAAAATACCTGTAAAAATGAATCATTTTAATTCAAAAGGATATAAAAACAATAGTATCTATGATAAGCAATGAATACATTTATTGAAAATTCACAAGCCATTTATTAATAGGTAACACATAGCCCAGGCAAAGGAATTATATTTTTTTGTATACATCATGAATAAAATTACAAACAAAACTGCAAGAAAAGTAATTATTGTTGCAGCATCAAGTAAGTTTTCTTAATCCATGAGAATTTTTAACACATCTACTTAAATAAATAAAGATTTACAGGTAAGATGTTATGAATTAATATAACCTCTAAAAAAAAAAGAAGAAATAGGCAAACTTCATTTAGAATTTTTAATTCTGCTGATAATCACAACAAAATCAAAATGAGTACAAGTAACTTTTTCCAGAATAAAAATTTTCTTTCTTGGCAGAAAAGTTGCAGATATTTTAACCCATTTTTATTCCATTTAAAAAATAAATTACCCTACTTAAAAATAGTTCATAAGAGATTTATAACCTTTAATAGACTGGTTGTATTTACATCTCAAATTTTCAACTCACCTAATTTTTAAAAATCTATTCATGTCTTTTTTTTATCTATTTCAGTTGAACCCCCCCCCCCCAAATTACTAGATACAGCTTGTTAAAACTTATAATATACTAAAAAGTATATTACTGTACTTACCTACAAAGTTATAACTTAACTTTGTTAACTAAGTTTAATTGATAAATATGTATTATTTTGTTAAAATCTTTTACAGTGTCAAAGATGACTTGCTTATCATTACATTATCCTGAAAACCTTTTGCCTAATTAACTATTTGCTCCATGCCTAATAATACATTTAAAAAGACAAAATCTTCAGCTATATGTCAATTAGAAACAAAGAAGCAATAATTATGCATTCATAATTTATTTTCTTAATGTGTTAAGAATAGATATTCATTTAGACTAATTTTTGTCTCAACACTAATACTACAATATAATATGAAATTAATAGGGGAAAAATACATGTACCTCATTAAAAAAAGCATCTTTTGTGGTCTTCCTTAAGTTACTGCCTAAACCATTTGCTAAATGCACAGCAAATTGAGAAATATTTTTCATTCCCTTTAATTGAGATAGTCCATCCATTACAGTTCCAACAACAGATCTCTCAATAACAAAATCATTCTGAAAACAAAACTTATTGATTTGGATACAAGGGATACATACATGTTGGATATAAGGGATTAATACATGTATAATACTCAAATCTTAGATCTATACTTGCAAAAAAAATAGTTGTATAAAGAAAATATAAAATTTCTAACTAGTAGCTTGCATTTGAAATGCATGAAATTTTCAAAAAATTAATAAGATATAGTAAGATATAATTACTATTATATAATTTATAAGATTATATAATTTATAAGATTAGACTTAAATATTAAGTAACACAAACTCTCAAGATCAAAACTATCTATACATATTTAGTCTCACTAAAGAAAAAGTACCTGCTTCAAAATCCATTCTAAAGCTTTGTAGAAATAATCATCTATAAATGTTTGCAAATTTAATCTGCTCTCTTCATCTTGACCTTCTAACCAGGATGTAATTAAGGAATTTACATTCACATCTTCATTGCTATAAATAGAATAACTCGTATTCATAACACATATGACAAGAGATAAACAAAAAAGTAATATTTATGATCTTTATACCTTAAGAAAATTATACCCATTCTGGATATAGTAGCAGGAGAGGCACAACTTAAGTCATGAGTTTCAAACAGGAAATTAACATTTCCACCAAAACGAATACGTTCTCCCGATGGCATTGTCAGCAGTCTGTTATCATCAAGCACAGAATTCAAGGATTCAATCCATTCAGGGTCAATATCTCCATCACAAATGATCCAAGACTTAACCTCTGAAAGTTTGAAGTCATCAGCTAACTTGAACTAATTACATCTTAGTAATTTATAGTGACAAAATACTATCTACCTCATAATAGGAGACAGAAAATTGAAATTAAAGTAGCAGATCTTACAAGGTAATCTATTATGCTAAAAGCTTTCTCAAAACTTCATACATCATCCATGCAGCTATTATGTAATTGTAATTCTTGTCATGAGTTCTTTAGCCCCCAAAAGTAGTTTTGAGCTGCAGCATATAACTCAAAAAGTAAATAGTTAGGAGTATATAGCTCAAAACAATATGTAACTCAAAAGTAACATTTAAGATAACATACATCTCCAATGCCTTAACCTTTAGCTTACAAGGCCTATTTCTCTAATTCCCTCTTTAGAATGGGTAATTTCATACCCCCTCCCTTTGTAAGAAAAGCCATTAAGGGGGATATATATGTGTGTGTGTGTGCATATATATATGTGTATATATATACATGTATGTATATATATATATATATATATATACATATATATATATATACATATATATATATATACATATATATATATATACATACATATATATATACATATATATATATATATATATATATATATATATATATATATATATATATATATATATACATATATATATATACATACATATATATATATATACATACATATATATATATATATATATATATATATATATATATATATATATATATATATATATATATATATACATATATATATATACATACATATATATATATATACATATATATATATACATACATATATATATATATATATATATATATATATATATATATATATATATATATATATATTATATATATATAAAAGAGCTTGTCTGTTTGTTTGTCTGCTATAGAATCATAGACTGTTTAACCCACCGGGACCAAATTCGGCACAGTTAATGTTTAGGACCCGAGAAACTTAAATCAGCAAAAACGAAGTTTGGGGCTCAATTAGTTTTTTTTAAATTCATTTTTTAATAGTTTTTTGTGCCCCTAGAGGTGCGAGTACCCCCTGTGGATTTCAGACCATTCCCCAAAACATGTTATCAGTGAAATCCGAACTTATCCCCCGCGCAGTTATAACCAACCCCTCTTTCCCCCCGGGGGGGGGGGGGGGGAGAGCTTCATGGTAATAACTTTGGCCTTGCCTAACTGACTGACTGACTGACAGATAACGCACTGTCCAAACCGTTGGACATAAAGAGCTGAAATTTTGCATGGCGATTCTTCTATGGTGGAGTCTATAGTGGAGGGGTGAACTGAGAAAGATTTTTGAAAAATTCTTCTTTGATTTTTTAAAACTAAATTTTTAAGCTGTTTTCCTAATTTTTTTATGTTTGCATTTAAAATGATAATCCGAGGGTTATAAAATTTATATCATGAGAGAGATCAGAAAAATCCCTTTAAAACGAAATCTTTTTCGAATTTTTATCTCCCTTTTCTGATTTTTGGTGAATTTTTAAAGATAAATTTTTAGAATTTAATTTATGAAATGCTGATCACGTGGTTTCTTTTCTTTTTGCGATACTCTTAATTAATTTTGCGTTACGTGCATAACAACGAAATAAATTGACAAAAGAAATATTAAAATACGGTAAAAGATAAAACTTAACCACTAGACTAACTGAAATGGGAGTTTTTAAGAATGCAGTTCAAATTAGTATGTTTCAACACGACTTTCCCGGCTCTGTTTTGTGTCCTTTGTTATTTGCAGTTCTTCTCATCACTTGAACCGAATTACAATTTGCTTTTTCTACGGTTTTTGGCCTTAAAATAACCGTAGGAAAATTAAAAACCGAATTACAATTCGCTTTTTCAACGGTTTTTGGCCTTGGGAAAATTAAAAACCTATACGGTTTTTGGCCTGTCGACAATAAAAAACCGAATCACCAAAGTAAGGAAAATAGGCTTCATGTGGAATCCCGCCTTACTTTGAATAAATAAAGGGGATAATGCATCTGGCCCTTTACCTCTTGGGTGATGTGGAAAAAAGTGCGTCTCTTGGGTGATGTGGAACAAACTGAGCTTTTAAGGGAAAAATAAATAATAAAGGAAAATGTAAATTATAAAACTTATTTATAATTAAACTGTGGATCAAACAAATCTAATTAAATCTAATTAAAAAGAATCTAACAAATATAATTAAACAGTAAACTTATTCAATCCAAACGTGCGAATCACGCAACACTATGTTATTAATTCTCAATAAAATCAGACGTATAATCAGACGAAGGTCCGCAGGCTCAAAGTTTCTTTCTTTCTTATTGTTTGTATATCATTTCAGTAGAAACGCGCTAAGCGCAATCTGTCTAGCCAGATGAACATGAAGAGCAGGGGGTGCAGCCCAGTATTTTTTTGATGGAATACATCAAAAATTTTATATCTATATATCTACCCGGGCAACGCCGGGCAATAATGCTAGTATATATATATATATATATATATATATATATACATACACATACACACACACACACACATATATATATATATTCATTCTTAGGCCTATATTCTTGGGATACATACTACTCCACCCCGTAAGGAAAAGGTTAAACTCATTCTTTTTATATATATATATATAGAAATAAAAAATTTATTCTCAATAAGAAATGATTGACTAAAAATATAAAATCACTAATAATACCACATTTAAATTTGTTATTCTTAAAGGTACTCATTTTCTGTGTTGTCCCCACAAAGGAAGGAAGGGAGATGAATATAGCAAAGCAAATGAAATCAACTTCATGCAATAAATGCTATTTCTTACTGCTCTTAGCAAAACAATTAGAAAATATGGGGATAAAATTTTCTTTTAACTAATACAATATTCAGCTAACTTTTAATTGACCAATCAAGAGAATTATTATACCTTCGGGTTCCTTAATTACTTGTCTTGAACTAAATGTCAAAACACCATCATGCCATTCCCTTGTATCCAAATCAATATATCCAAGTAACTAAAGAAAATATTTCAGTTTAAAATATTTATAAAAAGTATATAAGGTAATGTAAAATAGGACTAAAAGGTTAAATTTTAAATTTATATATTCTATCTTTTCAAGACTATCAAAAGATGTGGCAATATAAGCAAAAGGAAAATACAATTTTCTAAGAATACATATTTATAAGTTTTATCTATTATTACACCACCACACTCTCTATAATTCTAATTTTGATTATTGGAAGAATTTTTTTTCTTCTGTTTTCTTTCATTAATGTTCAAGCATGCATTTCAGGTAATTCATTAATTCTATCATCTAATAAATAAAATTATTAGTAATAAAAAAAAATTCATAAAAAATTTTATCTTCTTCCATGGTGACATTTTGAGCTATTAGTAAGCTATTACTGATATATTCAACCATTATTTAAATAAGGTTTCATGATGATAGTGTAAAAATAACATTATTAAATCCATTAACTGTTTCAAGTAATAAATGAACCTATTTATTAGCAGATATTCATTGAGCACCTATTTATTGAGTAGAGATGATAGATTAATAATTTATGAGTCTGAAAATGTAAAGTTGTAAGCTGAAGTCATATCTAGTACATGCAGTTTAAATGAAAATGTAACATCAGACACAGTTAAATACAAAGCCACTTAGTTACTTTTCATATTGTGATAAAATTTCAATTTCATTACAGTAAATCAATGACAACTATAAAAATTAAATATATAAATATAAAATTACTTTGATAAAATTTTTATTTATGATACATTTTAAATAAATTAACTATAATAAAGTTTTACTGAATATTATCATTCAGTAAAACTTAATATTGAAAGACTTGAAAAAGAATTTCTTATAAATAGAAACTTTCTTAGAAACTTTCAGACATAACAGAATAAATATTAGCTGGTGAATAAATCCCAATTCATTTAAATTCTCCATTTTCTAACAAAAAAAAAATTCTATTGATAACCTTTTTTGATATTGTTTTAATTATGTTACATTAAACTACAAAATAATCATTCTCAATAAAAATATTTTGATGATAAAGAGATATAATGTAAGGACATACTTGAGTTTTTGGCATTGATTTTGGATTAACAATATAACATTTAATAGGTTGCCCAAGACGTATAAGAGATTTCTTTAATATTTTCCACAAAGTAGATTTCCCAGATCCACTAGGGCCAACAATAACCACACCCATTCTTTGTTGTAGCTGTTCATAGAGTTCTAAAACTTTTTTTACCTGGAAAATATTTGTAGATCAGTATATTACTGCAATAAAATAGGAGAAAGGGTTGAATGTTAAAAATTTTATTGCAACAATTTTAATACAATAATAATCTCCAAGATACTTCATTCATGTACATAATTGAAACATTGAAAAATATATCTTTATTATTTCCAGCAAAAAAATTACTTGAATGAAGATTCATTATCTGATTTACTTTCTGTCAAGTATTTCTGTAGTAAAGTCATAAGTCTTTCAAGTGTTAAAATTGTGATTGCTCGGGAGGACAAATCTTGGTAGTGAATCTTGGTTTATAGGTTAAAACACTTGATCAGCCTAGAGGTAACCCCATGGTTTAGATGAATTTTTACATTAGCTTAGAATCAGCCTAAAGTTTTATGAATAAATGTAATCTCTTTTCCTAACTTACAAATATTTTTTCTTTAGATTATTATTATCATTAAGATAAGATTATTATTAAGATAAGAAATGCCAATAAGGTATTCATAATTTTTGTAATAAGGAGACAATTAATTAATGTAACACAGTATAAGTAGTGGTATAATTACTTCATCCAGGCTCTGGATAAATATATAGTAAGAAAATACCTCAAGAGTTACAATAATAAATGCAGGTTACAAATTTCCCCTGCTTTTTATTAATTTCTCTTTCCTATGAGAAACAGAATCTGTTATACCACTGGTATGACAAAAACAATTAAAGGAAAACTTGATAATTTAATGTATATAGTTTATAAATTTGACTCAGCTAATTAGCAGTTAGTTTATAGGAAATATTAAATCTTGAGCTAAAGATTATGTATTTTAACTATTCAATGTTTAAATGATTAAGTTATTTAGGTTAAACTATAAAATACATTTCATGCTATCAATTTCCTCCATTTTACATGTTTAATAGACTTATCGTGGCTAGGTGGTTAAGGCATCAGCCTGCCACGCTGGGAGTGCAGTTCAATTCCCACATAAGACTTGCTTGTATTCTGGGGAACTTGTCAGTCTTCCACCTGTAAAAGGAGTCCCGTCCAGAAAGGGGAGCTGCAACCCATCGTCCATCGCCAGTGTTATCGTTTGTTAATAAAAATTCTTCTGTGATTGTGCGATTTATGTTTCGATTTCCTTGTATTCATATGTACACCGGACTGGAGTGTGACGTATAGAAGTCCAGCCCCTCTTGAGGCAATGGCAACCCCTCTTCTACAGATAGTGCATCTGCAGACACAACAACAAACAAATAAATAAACTTATCGAGTCACTAAAAACCAGTATAATCCTCTATATTTTGAAACATATATTATCCACTGAAAACCTGATTTTTTCAGCAATTACATAAAAAAAATTCAGTTCTCCACTCACAATATTCGCAGATTAAGAAAATAATCACATAAAAATTAGTTCTCATTTTGTTATATATGATGTATTGTCATCAGCATAGTAAAATTTTCACTTCAAAATTAGAAGAAAACATAAAAAATAATAACTCTTATAAAATACTTTTAAAACTGTAAAATATCTTTTATGACAAAATAAAAATCAAAACATAAAATACTGAAAATCAAATAAAAAAAAAAAAAGAACTATATATATATATATATATATATATATATATATATAAATTAATATATTAGAGGACAGTTACTTAATTGAAAGAAAAGTGAAATACTTTGTGCAGCACGGTTAATTCAAATGAAAGAAAAAGATAGTGCAAAAAGGGGCTGTGAAAAATATGAGAGAGAGTTTTACTAAGGCAAATACTTGTTTATTTAAAGCACCAAAAAAATCATAAGCAAAAGAAACTTTAGTCTTGTAACTCAAAGTTTATGCATAGATATATTTGCCAAATACATTTGATGGAGTGCCTAGATATATTTACTTGATTTTCTGAAAAGACAAGCTTCATAGCAGCCATTGTTTCCTTAGCAGCTTCAGCAAGTTGCTCATAGCCAATAGGTTTAAAAGTTGTATCAGGGAAAAGATCATGTATGAGAGCATCAAAGCGATGAGAGTCAGTATATGTAAGCTTTGAAAGAGTATTTGTCCGAAGAGCTTGTACAATTAATTCAGTTTCAAATGATAGATCTATGATAAAATAGAATAAGAAACATATACAATATCAGAGAGTTAAAAAGAGAATAGTTTTATTAGCTTTGTTAGATAAAATTAGAAAAATATTGTAGTTGTTAATTTCAGTAAAAGAATAATATAACTTAAAACCAGAAGCTCAGAAGCAAATAAAGAGGGATATTTTAATGTTTATTAACACAGATCCTCCTTGACTTTTAGAAATTCACCTTTAGTTTTATTATCTATATATATAAAACAGTTCCGTAACTGACTTACTGACTGACTGACTGACAGATAATGCACAGACCAAACCACTGGACCTAAAGGGCTGAAATTTTGCATGGTGATTCTTCTTATAGTGTAGGGGTGCACTACGAAAGATTTTTGAAAATTTCTTCTTAGATTTTTTTAAATTAAATTTTCAAGCTGTTTTTGTAACATTCTTTAAAGTTTGCATTTAAAATAATAATTTGAGGGATATAAAATTAATATTATGAGAAAGATCATAAAAAATCCTTTAAAATGAAATCCTTTTCAAATCTTTACCTCCATTTTCTGATTTTTGGGGAATTTTTAAAGATTAATTTTTAGAATTTAATTTATTAATGCTGATCATGTGGTTTCTTTTCTTTCTGTGATACTTTAAATTAATTTTGCATCACGTGCATAACAACAAAATAAACTGATAAAAAAATATTAAAACATAGTAAAAGATAAAATTTAACCACTAGATTAATTGAGATGGGAATTTTTCAAGAATTTAATTCAAATTAGTATGTTTTATGGATATTAAATATACAAATTTATTGCATACATTGATCATTGTATTTAATTTGAATGTACTCTGTAGCGAAGCACAGGTATTCAGCTAATCTTTCATTTGATCATCTTCAGCAGTATCCTAGGTAGGGAATCCAAGCTATATTAGTATTACCATGTACAATTAACTGTAAAATATTTAAATAGTGTGCCTTAAAATACTTATAAACCTGTTGCAAAAGCATTTGATTTAGTGTGAAAATATACACATCAAAAACATAAAACCCGGGGTGAACATTTTACAAAATCTCCAGTAATAGTAAATAAAATTAATAATATGTAAGAAAAAGAACAAACAGTATGAGCAGAATGTATAAATAAAAGCATGTTCATGATAATTTGCAGTAACAAAACAAATCTAATATTAAATTCACTTCTCCAATAAAATGCTTTAACTGACCAATTCAAATAATATTTTCTGTAGCACGATATTCATCTAAATTATCTATCCATTTGACACTTCAACAAAAAATGAATGGAATTTATAATTTTTAACAACTTATGACTAAAAGACAAAAGTAAACCTACAAAATAAATAACAATTTATTAGCTTTTAATTATCCAAAATTCCATTTACATACTTACCAATTGTTACATCTGAATTCTTTTTAGCACTCTGCAGTTGTTCCCCACAACTTTGCAGAACAGTCTTTAGAGCTCTCAATCCCCAATCATAATGTTGTTGTTGTGATAGTAGTTCCCTTTATAAAAAAAAGTTGGAAAAATAATGTATCATATTTCCATGAAGTCTCAGCAAATATTGAGTTTACAGTAATGCAAGAACCTTATTTAATGAGCAAAAGCATAGAGAATGATTTGGTTTGAGAATATAAATACAATTTCATTAAATTATTATTATTATTTTGTTCTAACTGTTGCTCTTATAATTCAACAATACTATACAGATACAAAAAAAAAATATTCAAATTTCAAAACACCAAAAAGTTTTACATTCAGATATACAAAATAATTATTATTTCTAATGTACATGATAGGGGAAAAAAACAAGATTGATAACTATCTATTAAATCTAATTGTCTTAAAAAAATCCTCATACAAAATTGTTGTTACAAAATATTCTTTAATTTATTTTAGAAAACTTATCATTGAATTAAGGAAAAGTTTAGGAAATAATTACCAACCTGGCCAGCAACGTGACCTCAGAAGAAGATGCCAGAGACTGATGACAGCCTGACGATGAACAAGAACTGGAGCATACTATAAATTCTTTTCTTACAGGCATGCCATACCTCCCAATATTTAGACTTTCCTAAAAAGTCTTTCCTTCTAATTTCCCTTCTTATTTTTTTAGTAGACTGCAGTCGAAAATGGGTAATATGATTTTTAGTTAGTTTTCCCCCTTTTTTTTTAAATTTGTAATTTAACTTAAGTACTTTTTATAATTTTTTTTTTTTTCACCAGCCACCAATTTTTGCTTTCCATGTTATGTTATTATATTTTGTTGTTTTGATCTGATAAACAGGTAAACATTAAAAGATAATGTGTCATTTGGCCATTTTAGTTTGTCTAGATTTTATTTTGTGATTATGTAGAAGGTTATTGGAAGTTAATGTTTAAATAAATTTCGTAATTATTAACCCTAGCCTTGAGTTATGTCTTTAATTCCTTTTAAAAAATGTAAGTTTTTGAGGTTTTATTTTTCAGCTTTTCTTTTAGGGTTAATTACAGTTTTCTTTTATGGTACTCTCAATGCCCTTAGAACCTGGTTATTGTAGATAAAATTAAATTCTTAATTATTTGAGGTTTTCACAATGCGCCTCAATATAATTTAATCCTTAAGGTAATATAACTAAATTTAAATCTAAAGCACATACCTTAAACTATAAGTAAAATTAATAATTATTTCCTAAACTTTTCCTTAATTAATTCAATGATAAGTTTTCTAAAATGTACAAAAGAAAGATTGTTCCAACAAAATTCGGATTATATTTCTTACTCAAATATTTTTTTTCAAGCACTTTATTGATAAATACTCATTTCCCTCATTTTCAATAAGGAATTAAATGCAGTAAAGCTTTTAATTAAATTATTTCCTAAGTTACATAGAATATTATCATTACAATTTATTAGCATTTGTGTAGTAAAATCAGAAAATACTTTTCCCTGTACTGCTATTGAAGATTTTCTTAAATTAAAAATAAATGTGCAAAGATAAGTTTTTCTATATTAATAAATATAAACAGAGAATATCTAATTTTCCATACTATAACTAAGATAACTTTGAAAAGATTTTTGCACATCCACCTCTATACCCTAAAAATAAAATCCTTAAATATAAATTAAGTTCATTACCTTCCTATGAGTATATTTTTATGTTTAAACTTCATTAGAATATTATTTTTTAATGAATTTAATTATGTCACGCATAAACAATAATGTTAATTAAATTTAAAATGCAAACTCAAAAATCAACAGCATATTTTAATGGTCTTACTTCAAGATGCATCATTTAAATATTTAAATGGTAGATTAACCTAAGCTAAGTCTGCATGTGGCTCTATATACACATACCTTTATATATCTATACAATTTAAAATGCTGAAAAGTAACTGTTTAAAAAAGCTAAAATAGAAACATAATTTCTGTTTACTACTTCAGAAAACAAAAATAAATATTTAATAATAATGATTCTTTTACTGAAACTAGTGAGTAAAGGTACAGAAAATTCAACTTAATAATTCAACAAAATGTAGGAAAATTTTAAAGGTAATTCTAATTAATACACTCTAATCAAATGCTGAAAAGAAATGGGTGAAAAAGAGGAGAAACTGACAGAATTCTTAATTTTCTTTCTTGAAATTTTCAAAGTAAAAAAGAAATCCGAAGCAAAATACAATTATTATTACCTTTCATATGCTGTTTTGTCTGTAAAATGTAAATAATTATGAGATTAAGCATTAATAAATAACTATTACTAATTATCTTATTACTAATAATCAGATCTAACATCAATGAATAAATATTACATAAAAATTGAAACTTTTAAATCATACCTTGCTAAAGAAAATACAGCAACAACTTTACGTCCTAAATCTTTAGAATGTTTAAAACCTTCAGAGAAAAGAAGGACTTCAGCAATAAGATCATTATCAGGTGATGTCATTGCCACTGGACGAAACAGTTGTTTTAAATTATCAGGTAATTTTTGCCTTCCTCCATATTTCTTTCCAGCAGGATTCATGGTGATAAATATCCCAGCATTGAAATCAATGTCAACCTAAATCATACATTTAATTTTTTTAAACAATGCTGTAGAGCATACCACAAGTAAAAAATACTTATAACATCCCCATTTTAAAATTTAAATAAATTTTACTAATCAAACCTCAGTGATAAATTTGATACAAGTTGCAAAAATAATATTACCCCTTTATAATTTTGCTCCACTAGTTCTGATCTACTAAATTTGTACTCCCAACTTTCATTTTCTAGGACAAGGTAAAGAATTTTCGCTCTACTAATTTCCTATGACGTTCTGTAAAGATTTATTATATATTAAAATAGCTTTAAGTTTATTTTTCACTTAAACATGCCTAAGGACAGACTTAAACTTTATTTCTCATGTATTGTCTTCATGTTTGATTTCAATCAAACAACTTTATAACACATGTGTGTGTATGGTATGCACACACAAATGTTGTGCATGCAGATGCATGCGTGTATGTGTATGAATTTCAAATTATTCAGCTAAAATACTTTCTATAAAAAAAGTAATGCAATTTTTAATGTATCTTATTGTAATAATATTATTTCTATGTGTTGACTAAATGCCTTGCATTACAAATACACATGTTAAGCACTGAACATTAATAAATAATATACAACCAAAGTAAAAAAGTTAATTTATTATAGATTATAAAAATAGAAAATATTTTATCAAAGGAGTTTTACTACACTAAATTAAAAAAAAATTATCATAAAGAGATTTCTAGAATGCCATTCAGCTTCATATTACAACTATCGTAGAACAATATCCTTTTCAAAGTTTAGCACATGCATTTTCAAAAAATAATCAAATTGAAAACTGGAATATTTAAATTTTTCTATTAATGAATTATAAATAGAATAGATCTTATAGATGAGAACATTTTTACTTATGAGTTAATAAATTACTTTTTATAATATATAAGCTAAATATACTTACTTTTTTAGAATCTAATTCGATTTCCCTGGTTTTGGTCTTTAATGCAGTTTGTATGACTTGAATCTGAACAGACAAAGCTGATAGCACAGATTCTTCCAAACGATTAAACTCATCAAAGCAACCCCAAGCACCACATTTTGCCAAGCCAACAAATATTCGACTCATGGACTTTACATCAATGCCCTAAAATAGTCAACACATTTACAAAATTTTAATTCAAATAAATTTTATATGTGGGATATATGATATTAATAAAACAGTACAGGGTAATTTTGTGGCAATTTATACATTTCTACTCAAACTAGTAAAGTTCATCTTCCATAGAGTTTGAATTTTCAGATAAAAAGGTTAATTATATCAGAAATTCATAGAAAGAATTAGCTTTTTATTTTTCAAGCAAATGTTTACAAAGATTTAGTTTGTAATGTACTTGTGGACAGAAAATGAACAGATTAAGCTGATATTCATAGAAATAATTCATAGAAAGAATTAGTATTTTTGTTTTATTAAGCAAATGCTTACAAAGATATAGTTTGTAATGTACTTGTGGACAGAAAATGAATTAAAGATAAAAAACATCTCAAATTTACTAGGTGTCTCTCTTCAATTTAAACAATTTATTTTTATTTCTTTAAAGACATAGGTATGAGAAAATATAAACATATATATTTAAAATTCATAATAAACAAATGTAAGTATCTGCAAATCAAACATCATAAGTAATAAGTACTTAAAATCAAGTAGTTAAGAATGATATTGTTTTGAAAATATACTAATACAGCTTAAAATATAATTTTAAGTGTTACTGACACAAACACACTCTTACTTCATCACAGTTGAAGACTAAAACCTGACGTGCAAAAAGAGTGCCCAGTGCTTTTACAGATTCAGTTTTACCAGTCCCGGCAGGTCCATAAGGATTGCCTCCCATGCCCATGTGCATACCTAATTTAATATAAAAAAAGGCATAAATTATAAAATTACATGAAACACAAGGCTTCTGAGCCCTTTAGCAAGAACTTTATAAGAATACTGATAAACAGTTAGCAGCTTTGAAGTAGATTTTCAAATTATGACTGAAATACAAACTTAAATCTTTGACATTTTAGATTTTGCAATCAAACAGATTTCACAAAGTTCTAAATATAAGACAAAAAATAATGGAAAATTTTAAAACAACATGCTGTTTTCCAGGGAGACAAGGGATAGTTTAATATTGTAACCTAATTCAGAGGCAGGTCTAAGCCACAGGTCTAAGAAATGACCAGCTTTATATTATAGATCTTTCTATAGGCTAAAAGCATAGAAAAAGAACAAACTTGAAAAACCTATATTATGTTTTGCTCGTGGTTGGGAAAAAAATTAAAAGTAACCAGGAATACGAAATAAAATATGATAAACAATGATGTTGTTGTCTAGGTTTGCATGCAGATATACATTTTTGTTTTTAAATGCAATTCGTTAAAGGCTTTCTAAGACAAAAATTTATCCAAAGCTACAGTTGAACAGTTACTGCAAGGGTAGCCCTTGAAGTAACCACGTTTTCCACATTTTAATGGTGGAAAAAATAGGGCCCTTTAATGAAATAAGAAGTTAAAAAGTCAAAACCTGATACCACTAACAAGTTCTAATATCTCCTAATTCTGAAACTAAATTTATAGGTAAAGAAAAATTTTGATATTTTACATTGATATTCAGCTTTGTCATCTTGTGTCAACGTATTTATATTTCAAAAATCTAAAAAGCAAAATGAAAAATGCAATGAAAAAACGTAAATGAAAAATGTAATAAATATTTATAAAATTATGATGAATAACTCAAATTTAAGTACCTGTAAGCAGTGAAGATAAAGGTTATTTTATTAATAAATAAGATGGTTAATTCAAAAATTGCATCAGATAAATATTTTGAACTAAAAAGGAAAAAAACTATTTTGTATAGTTTGTGCACATTTATTATTTTGTCATTTCATTTATACCCTCAAAAATTTATAAAATATATTAATTTAAATGACTTATAGAAACAATCAAACTGACAACATGAAAGTTACAACAACCTCTTCATTAGTATTTTATATCTGATTACATACACTTCAAAACTTAAAACACAGTCAATATTCATTACAATTCAGTCAACTATTTTTTTTCCAATGTGGAGGCACTTGTCCAATAGACATTTGCCTTTATTCACCCCAGATTTTGCTGGCCATTTTATTATGGGAGCACCATATAGGCAGACCAACATTTACCCCATATGAAGGGATGACGCAAATGGAGGTATTTTAGTGGCGCGATGCTGAGATTCGATCCGATCACCCTCAGCAGCAAAAGCTAGCATGCTGTACCACAAGGCCGCCACAGGCTCTTCAGTGAACTAAATCTTCTATTTATATATTAAGTGGTAGAAAAATTTTATTTAGGTTTTCCAAGTTTCTCAAACACCTTGAGGTCCCTGCAAAAATAACTTTCCATTCACAGTTATACTTGCATAAAATTTTCTTAATAACTATAATTTTCTTCATTTTCTGACTGAGTAGCCATGTACAGCAAAACAAATTACAAAATCCTATAAACAGAAAAATAAATTACCTTGTGTAAGGGTAAGATAACATTTATCAGTCAAAGGAGTATGCACTAATTTAGGAGCAATTCCTTGATACTCATAGCTGTATTCAAATTCTGCATCTACCATTTTCCCAACAACTTTTTTGTCTGATGATACATAGAACCTGCATTAAATTACTGGTTATAAATTATGTAACATAAACAAAAGTTTTCAGATTCATAAGAAACAAAACAAAGTGAAAGCAAAATGTAATACAGTCGAATCTGGTTAATTGGACCACCGGTTAATCGGAGCAACTGCTTATTCAGACCAAATCCTAAAGAACCAAAACGAATCCTATTGCATAAGCATAATAGGGCATGTTCGTGTAATCGGACCAGCCGGTTATCAGGACCAAAATAATCATGTCCTGACGTGGTCTGATTAACCAAAATCGACTGTATCTTAAATTTTCTAATGCCATCACCATTTATAGTACACTTTAAAAAAATGCAACACTTCTTGTGGTATCACACAATAAAAATTTTTAATTACAATTCTTTGCACAACGGAATATCTTTGTAAAAAATTGTAACTACAGTAACTAGTTTATTAAGTCAACAAACAAGCTAGATCATATGAAATTCGAGATATTTGTGATACATACATTACTTTTTAACAACATTGAACAAGAATGAAGATGAACTTTATGTACAATATAGTTTTAAAAGAACCTATTTATCTTTCATCGTCAGGCAGGAGAGCATTTCATAAGAGGATAAGCTTTTGATTCAGTTACATAAAATACTACTAGACTATACAGTCAAACCCCGTTATAACAAACTTCAAGGGACCAAAGGTTTTGTTTGCTTTATCCAGTGGTTCGCTATATCTGAACTTTTAAGAAAAATGCTAGAGTTCACAAAATGTATAACTCATTAGTTGCAGTGTGTATTCAATAATGATGTATTTAAGAAATGACAAAATCTATTAAAGATGATAATTAATGAATTAAATTGGCTAAAATTGATTACATTAAATTGACACAATACTAATTAAATTACGGATAATAGGAAAATAATGGGAACAAAATTTTTGTTTGTTATATTTCTAAAAATTGTCTAATTTTCTCTAAAAATTGTCTAATATTCTCTAAAAATTGTCTTATACCCATTTTACACAGGTAAAAAGTAGTTGCAATAATATATTCTATTTTCCCTGGAATTAATATATTTCATGTTTTTTAATTTTTATAAATGCACATAAAATTTTTTGCAATTAACATTAGGTGAATCAAGAAAGAAAGATTGGATTATTTCTGTATATAGGATAATTTTTAACAGGTATTATTCTAAATATGATGAGAAAGACTCAACTAACATGCAGTAAATTTTTACACTTGATTTGATGTGGAAAAATTTCAAAGGAAATTAAATCAGTTTTCTTCTTTTTATATCAGTTCATAAAAATCTTAAAGTTGAGTCTAAACTATGTGCAAAGTTAATACTTAATGCAATGCAAAACAGAAGGAAATAATTAAAAACATTATAGTTTATTTTAAAACTGTTGTAGTTCAATGTTATTTTGTTTATGAAAACTGATTTTAAATATCAGTTTACTTTTATATTAATTTTTATAGGATTTTACAGACAAATGTTTCAGGTAATATAACTATACAACTTCTGACTCTAACACAGCCATCTTAACAATACCATTAATTTTAAAATAAAAAAGAAATCATACTTTATGAGATATCATTAACACAGGATTAAAAAATAATCATTATTATCCTTCAGTACCTCATATGAATATATTCTTAGATACTTTTCAGTCTCAAAAAAGTATGTTCCCAATTACCTTAAGTGCTTCTGCCACGACCAATCATCCTTCGTTCTAACTTTATCTTGGATCAGATCTTCCAAAATGCTAATATTATAAATTGTGTCCATTATAAGAGCTTTTAATTTAAGTCTAATCAAGGGAGTTTCATTTGTACCACTCATATTCATGCTTGTATAAGAATCTAACTGACTCTGTAATTCTTTTAGATATGATGAAAGTGAATTTCTTGTAATTGCAGTTTCACATCGCTCAGCAAACAAAATCTGCTCACTTAGGCAAAGTACCTGTAAATAATTATGGATATACTATTATGAATAGAACATTAAACTAAACAAACTACTGAAGTTTAGAACTAGGAGGGCATTAAATATTAAAGATGTATTTATATTAGTTTTTTAAAAATCATTGAATACACAAAATTACAATATACAGGTAAACATACATATTATGATAGATAGATGGTTATACAGACATATACTGTTTATATTGATTTGATAGCTGTGATTTGTGTACACTGAAAATAAAAACATATGAACTTCCTAGAAATACTTTTGGTGAAATGTAGGGTTTACATAAACCCTCTGAACTAGAAACATATATACAGAAGTGCAATGCTTGTATACATTATTGACATCTTGGATTAAATCTATCAAAATTGTCACTGCTGAAATGGGATTTAAACTTAACAAGCCTGCTTGAGAATTTGCATTCCAGATTTCATTCTTTTTAAACTTTTGAACTACATTGTTTAGTTATATATATATATATATATATATATATATATATATTGTCCTAACAATAACACAATAAATAAGAATGGAGTAAAGTTACTTTATATGTGTAATCTACTAAAATTATTAATTTGTCTATTTATTTTAGGTTTTCACTCAAAACAAGTTCTTACAGGAGAAAATTGTCTCCCTTGGAAAACCAGATGTTTTGTCATCATTGGTTACCTGCAAACAATCAAATTTATTTAAATTATATCAAAATCAATATTTTCCCTTGAAATATTCTCACCAAATTACATCAGGAATTGTCATCTCAGCAAAAAAAAGATCTCTAATTGCAGTGACATTAAATCAACATTTTGTGATAGAAAATTATCTGTTGGACACAATCAAATTTAGAGAATGGAAAAGAAAATTATCCTTCATATATCCTATAATCCCTGCCCTCCAAAAATAAACCTAATTTGAATTGTTCAATCTAGACTTGGAGAATTGAAATTTCCTTATTATCAGGAATTTCAATACTCATTCTACAATATGGGGTTTAAATAGAAACTCTCCTATCGCAGACACAGAGGATGACCTTATTAACTCTAACCTAATTGAGTAAGTGTGATTTGAAATTCTCCTAGAGCCTTTGGAATTGCCTGCTTAAGGGGTTTGACAGGACAGAAATACATTCAGGCACATCTATATGGGATTGGACTTCTGATTCTTCAATCTGTTCCTTTTTTGGACAAGAGAACATGACTGGTGGGCATATCTCTTTTAGCTCAGTCCTTAAACATATTGATGCCTCTTCCCTTTCCCCCATCAACTTGTATTTAAAGGAGTGTTTTAAAAAGTGATGATAACTTGTGTTTCTCAAGTGATTTTTATGATGTTCAACTTGTGCTTTAAATTTATATTGGATATTTCGACAGCTTATGCTTGAGAAAATAACAGCTGTTGTTACTAATGCCCCCTGGTTGGAGGTTTCATTCATTAGGTACTAATAGACTATTGGGCTGAAAGGGGCAGCTCCTGTTTTGAATTAGCACCACAAGGGTCAGAGTCCGACTTGGCTAAATGACCGGTTCCGTAATTTTGAACTGAGTCAAGTGACGGGACCGGAACACTTGACCCTGCACCTCCAGAGGTAAATTTGAGAACTTGGAGGACATTGCAGCCACAACCTATTTTACATGCCTAGGCAAACCATTAGTGAAAACGGCAGTGGATTTGCAGCAATAAGCATCGAACCAGGGACGTTCAGATCACTGGCCCGCTACTCTTGTCAACTGGGCCACCACATGCCCAAAAACAACAGTAAGCATAAGAGGAAAAAAAGAGAGAGTTTAGTATACAAATATAGTGTTTTTAGAATTAAATAAAAATTCTTTAAAATCTTCAGAAAAACATACAGGAACTTTTTAACCAAGAGAGCATTTATAGTGAGGAAAACTAAATTCATGCTTATATGACTGTTTCCTCTAGTTTAAAAATAAGACTAGCATACCAAGGGGGAAAAATCACACACAAAAGTTGATGACACAAAAGTTTAGGATTTTTTATATTTTTTATGACCTTCTTATTTTTTGGCAGTAATATTTAGAATTATGATTCAGCTTTAGATCTTTCGATTCATTTTTCAGGTGTTAATTGACATGGAAAGCATAGGAAATTAGTTTTTGAGGAAACACATGTAACTGACAGAAAATTAAATAAGATTATGAGGCAAAGAAATAACTACCTGAGTTGGAAATTTGAGAGGATTTATACTTTCCCCCTCACTTTGCTTACTTCCTTTTAAACACTCAAATAATAAAATACACAGAGTATTTTTCATTTCATGAGCCAATTCTTTTAACCAAATCTGTCAAAAATAACACAAAATTAGAAACTTATGAGAATCTAGATAATAGCCAAAAAAAAAAAAAGTTAGATTTAAAAAATTTGCAACATTTTTAAAATTATTCTACCATTCTTATTAAAGTGAATATTAAAACCACCATTTATAAAGCATTAATTATGTGCATGATGTAATCTGGATGTTATAACTGACTTCATTATTCATAAAGTAGCAAACTAGGCAGTCATGCACTCTTTAAAATTATAAGCTCTAAATAATATAAAATAAGAGTAATAGAATAAATACAAATAAATTTTTACTACAAGCATTAAAAAAATTCTAAAAAAATTCAGCAAAATGTTATATAAAAATTAGATAAGTTTATAAAATCCTGTTTTTTACAAATATTAAGCCTTGATGGCTTTAATTATTCTTTTTAATGAAATATTCAAAATCTTTGATATGGTCGATTTTCTCGTTTATTTGTAGGCTGTAATATGGGAAAGAGCCCATGATGAGAATGAAAGTGGTTTGTAGATTCATATTCCAGATTCAAAGCTGGTATGTAAATATATGAGAGATGTTCATAGTATTTAACAGAACTGAATACTATTTTCTGAAACAGCCATTGAATAAAAACTGAAATTTTTCAGCAGTATATGATATACATTGGATCTTATATTATCTGGTCAAATAGTATGCATTTAGAAGAGTTATATATATTTTTGAAAAGTGACTTATTAAAACTTAACTGAAATCCAATACTGTATACCAGAGGTGGGGAACGTGCGGCCTCCATGATCTTCTCTTGCGACCTTCATAAAAGCTAGCACTTTTATTAATTAATATTTAATTATATAGATTACAACAATTTCCAAATCAATAGAATTAAATAAAGAACAGCATGAACGTATGTGCAGTGTCGATCAAAATAAAGTTGACATTTTGAAATTGTTGTCTAAAGTTGCAACAATTATATATTTATCCAAATGAGCTTCGTTTACCTTGATTGTATGATACTTTAACTACACTTTATATGTAATTTAATGCTCAGAGTTTCTTAGCAATACTACCAGACATGTTATATGATCTCTACACAAAAACTATTTTCTTACTATTATTGTTGTGACTGACTCAATGTACGTTAAAACGTATTATTTTTTCTGCAAAAAAAAAATAATAATTAATAATTAATGTTATAACAAGTTTTTATCCTTATGTCAATACAAAAATATTTTATATTGTAACATTTTATGTCAAATAATAAATAAATAAGGACTTAATTCTTTTTTGTTATTTTTCTATATAATGTACCAAATTGTTAAAACTATATCTAACTATAATAATTTCATAAAAGTTGCATTTATAGGTTCATCAACTTATGCGACCTCCTTTATTACTACCTAATTTACATGCGGCCTCTAATGGTAAAAAGGTTCCCCACCTCTGCTGTATACAAATGTCTTTATTTCAAAGTATGCAGACAAATAAAGAGTGTTCAATTTAAAAGGCTCTTGCATCGCAAAAAGAAAGTCAATGGCCAAACTGGTATTTGGTTCCACAGTGTGAGCTTAAGCCAGACTCCTGGCAGGGTTGTTTGTACCTGTTCAGAAATGTTGATCCAGATCAAATTAATCCTTGAGTTACAAAAGATGACCCCTCATTAATTAACCAACCTCACTTTGTGATAGTAATGTTTTAAATAACAAAAAAATTTATCCAATAAAAATATAATCTATTGATATAATAAATTAAACAAACTTTAAAGAACATGGTAAATAGCTTAAAATGAAATATTTTGACCTCAATTTCTGAAGTTATCATCACAGCTTTTTCGAGATTCACAATTTCATTTTCTGATGATACTATTGCAGTAATACTTGTCATACTATCATCAAACTGAACATGGTGTATGCCCATAAATAACTTCTTCAAATGAGACTGAATAACCACAGCCTTGGTAGCTTGTCCAAGAATCTCCAGAAGATCTTCATCTCCCAAGAAATAAAACCGTGGGAAAATGGAACGTTTTTCCTGAAAAAATTAAATATAATTGATTTTTAGATGTTTAATGCATATTACTTAAAATTAATTCCACTCTTTCTACATTATATTTTAATTTCTGATTGCTATTACAAGCAGATTTGCAAAGCTATATTTTGAAAAAATTAAAATGATTTTTCCCCTTTTTGTCTCACAACATGAGGAAAGAATGTCTAGAGCCCCAACAGTTTTAATTATCAACAGAATTGACAGTTTCTAAATAATATTCAATCCTTAGTTACTATGATCAGTCAGAAGGACTTTTGGATACAAGAATTTAGCAAGCCTATATTCTGAATAAAAGTAGTGAATTCTTAATGTCTTTCTCATACAGATGACTACTTATTAGGAAAGAACAACTCATAGCAAGAATAAATAAACAAGATCCAATAATTTAGATGTTAACATCAGGCACAAACATGTTTAAATTATCAACAATAATAATCATTCTAGAAATAAACTAAAAACTTTATGAGGAATATCAATAAATTTTACCTCTAAAAACTTATTCAGAGCTCTTTGACAACGAGCTAACTGATCTTGAAGATTCTCTAAAATAGCAGGTAAGCCAGTTATAGAAACCAAACTGATAACCCTATCATCTTGCCCAATACTTTGCATGATAGACCTGTAATTAAACATACTTTGTGACTTCAGGAATTAAAAAAAACCATATATATATATATATATATATATATTGAGACTATATTATAAAGGTACAATCTGTTTTTTTTAGTGTAGAGATAGGACATATTTTAAAATTAAGTACAAAATACCAAATATTCTCATTGCAAAATTTGTGCACATAAACACTGACATAAATATTAAAATTGCTGATATTAAATGCAGCTATTTCAATAAATATCCTTCAAAATGTAACATAATTTTTAAGAGTAATAAAACCATTAATTAGATTAGGTTAAATATCTTGTTTAACAGACTATCCTAACTAAAGCATAAAATTTAGAATTTTCAATGCAGTTTCAGGAGGGGTTGATTCTCTACCGAAATAATTTCTAACCTAAGAGAGACAGTGAAGAAACGTAAAGTCTTTGGTATCAGTAACTACTACCTAATTGGTGATTTTAAGTCTGCATATGCATTAATTGGAATTAATTTTTTTTTTTCAGTGAGAGACTGGTTTTGGCAGAAAGACTTATTACATATATAAAAATAATATAAACAGGCACAAACTCTAACATTCAAACTAAGAGAAATCTCTTGAACATGATACATATTAATAATGGAGTTAGGCAAGATGATTGTTTGTCCTTTTCAATCTTTAGAAAAAAGCTGTTAGACATGATAAGCTTAGAACCAGTAAAACAATCTTCCAATTCAAATCTTACAAATATTAGCCTATGTTGATGGTGTATATATTATGGAAATTTAAAAACATGCTTTGAAAAAGGCTTACTCGGCTGTGGAAAAAAGGGGCAAAGGACATATATTTAAGAATAAATCAAGACTGAGTAAAATCCAATGTTTTGTTTTTACAATCTTTGTTGTCCACAACTTCCATAGAGTTTAAGGTCAACAACAGTAAAAACTTAAACAAGAAAAATATAGAGAAGAATCCTTTCATAAAACTGGTTTGCAAGAGTTTTTAATCAAGTTTCATAAAAATAATTGCAATATTCCCTTTCTCAGACCTGTACTAACTTATTTACCCCAAACACAAACAACAACAGATAATGATGAAAAAGCCTCAAGTAATAAAGACAAAATGTTCTGAGGAATATCCTTAGAGCAGTACAGGTAATGAATATTACAGAAAGAGATTTGATTGTGAACTTTACATATTTATAGGTAACCCGATGTTGTTCAGTACATTGAAATTAACAAAATTAAATAGGCAGGCTACCTACATTGAATGAATGATAACATAATAAAAAAAAAACCTACTTAATGAGACATATAGCAGAAAGACCAAGAGCTGATTATGTTAAAGAGGACTTTGACATTCTCCATATCAAAAACTGGAAGGCCAAAGCTTTTCAAAGAGAGGACTCAGAGGAGTTAAAAAGAAAGCCAGGGTCTACACCCAGCTGTTCATTCATTAAAGAAAGAAGAAGAATGAAAACCATTATAACCATAGCAACTGAAATAATATGGATTAAAGATATCTACAGATTTAATTGAGTAACAAACTGAAGATAATTAAGAAAAAAATCATTATACAAGTAATAATTATAAGCTTCAAAGTAGTTAAAACAGAAACCATATGAAATAATTTTTCCCACCTGAGTAAAATATCAAAATTAATAAGCAAGAATATAAAATTCAAACATAGCAAACATTATTTAAAAGGTATATTAAACATTTATGTGTTAAAGTCTACATATTTTATCAAAAGCAAAAATCCAGAAATGTGTTTTACAAAATTATGGAGTTCCAAGATAAATATGTCAAATATAAGTATTATAGATTAAGATAATTTTGAAATTTTTATACATTTTACAAAAAAAATTGTCAGATTATTTCAGAGAGTTAAACTTAATAAGTCCCATAGTTAATAAACTCAAATAAAATGCAGTATACTCACCTAAATTCTCTACAAATAGCAGAAAAACGAGTTTTTTCTGACGGCAGTGATCCTCGTCCAAAAATAGGCTCTAAATAAACCCATTTCCTTTGAACTGAATTCAACTGATGTAGTGAATTATCCAGTAGAGTCAATCTTGAATCCCATATAGAGGCACGGTCTTTAAAATGTTCATAAAAAGCAGTATCTTTCAGTGACTGCAGTAGACACTGATTCTCACCAACCTGTCAAAAGAAACATTGTAATTCACAATAAAGCTTAAAAGATGTCATGACATAATAAGCAATCATACAACTAATACATTAGTATACATTGCTGGCCATTAAAATTGCAACACCAGGAAGGAAAGCAAATAACAAAACTTTACTTATTGTACGTATACAGCATAGTAGGAAGAAAACCTGATTAAATTTGTGGACAATTTGGGGGTAAACAGGGTCCGAAATTAGTACACACAGGTGCCGCCTCTAGCAGCAAAATGGTTCTAACTCAGTTAGGCATTGCGTCGAACTAGGCTTGGATGTCAGATACGGGTAAGTCATTCCATGCTGCTTCAAGTCTATGCCACACTTCAATAGTCATGGCAGGAGAGCGGTGGCAGCCCAGTCTCTCAGCAACCCATGCCCATTTTTCAATGGGTGAGAGATCTGGAGAACGTGCTGACCAGGGCAACAGTCGAAGATCCTCTGTGTCAAGGTAAGTTTGGACACGACGGGCAACATGCAATCTTGTGTTATCTTGTTGAAAGATAACGTCTCTCAGATATCGAAGATAGGGCACAGTCACCGGCCTTAAGATCTGGGAAATGTAACGCTGGCTGTTCAGAATACCGACGACGCGAACAAGAAGTTCAACTCATGTTGAACTCACGAACAAGAAGTTCGACCAATGTACCCAATGGCTGCCTATACCATCACACCAGGTGCAGGGCCTATATGACGATATCGAATGCAGCAGGTTACGTGCGTTCTCCTCGGTGCCTCTAGGCACAGATACGTCAATCATGATACTGCACGCAGAACCGGGACTTGTCTGAAAAGACGACGTAGTGTCACTCCTGTATCCAGTTTTGTCATTGGACGCACCACTGTCGCCACGCGTCTCTATGCTGCAGTGTCAAGGGAAGGCGCAATAATGGTCGCCATACAGACAGTCCGTGCTGCTCCAAACAGCGTCGCACTGTCCGTGTGGATACTTGACATGGTGCAAACAAACCTATTTCCTGACTCAAGGTCCATGATGTGGCTGTACGATCCTGCAAGGCCGAACTCGTAACTCATTTGTCTTCTCGGTCGTTAATGGCGGAAGGCCATTGAGATCCTATATGGCGTTCAGTATGACCCCCCTGAACCCATCGATTTCATATTCATATGACAGTCGTTGAATTCCGACTGATGCGAGTAGCAATATCATGCAACAATAAACCGCACTCTCGATAGGCCACAATCCTGCCGTTATCGAATTCCGACACGTGCTGGTAGCCGTTTTTCCTTTTTATACGAGACATAACATGATCTTCTAACAAAAAACATTCAAATGTGATTTCCAAATGAGAAACCTGCTGTGTAACTTTCCTTTTATACAAAGCTTGAGATGCCGTTTCTCCTTCCTGCGTCGTTCGATTGCGCTTAAATGCTAATCAGTTGCATATCCCAGAATCTTCTTCCTGTCATGCGAATTTGACGTTTGTATCATTCCACCTTCATGGTGTTGCAGTTTTAATGGCCAGCAATGTATAAGCATGGATTGTAATGTACAAGCATAAGCAAGGATTTATACATATATATTTTAAATTTAAGCCCTGTTATTGTGTTTGTGCCTCTTAAATTGAAACTTATTAAATAAATCTAGAAAAAAAGAATGTAGAAACTTCTAACGTTCTGATAGATAAACAGAAAAGAGGTATTGAGTAGGTGAGGCAATTGTTTTGAATAACTGCAAGTGGTAAACAATGGAAGATCAGCAAGCTATTTATTAATCACAAGTTATTTATTAATTCCTTTCCAGTAATTATTTTAAGAATTGAGATGGATTTAAGCACTAATTTAATCCTAAGAGGTTAGTAAGAAAGAAACTATGTAAAATTTTAAGTTCCTAAAACTGAAAGTTATTCAGTCATTATATAATGAATCATAAGGTAAAACCTCTCATTGGTAATGTAATCTCTTTTTCAGTCTACTAACAAGTTGAGATCTTTATTTCAGCAAAGGTATTTCAACACACATTAGAAAGCTAGAAAAGAAAATATTTTCTCTGAAAAACTTGACTCTACTTGCATTCTACTTATGCCCTTTTAAACTTTTATATTCTACACTGTTATCACATAAAAAGCTACATTACACAGAAGCCCTTTTTATATTAATCATGCTCCAGATATCATGACAATGAAGTTACTTCTATGCTTATGGACTGATTTTTAAAATTATTTAAAATTTTAAAAATGTGTTTATATTGTTACATACCAGAAAATTAATGACAATTTGAATCAGTAATTTTCAAGACAAACAAAATTTTCTTAATTTTTTTCATCCTGAGAAGGATTCTGTTTATACCATTATTTATAGTTATGTAAGAATGCTCTCATAATAGATACTCAATGATTACCCATTTTACTAAATTTAGAAATTTATAATAAATAAGATTTTAGGTTTGGTTTGGTTTGGAGCGCTACGGTCATTTTTTGCTACACGAGGGCTAATTAGACCAGGACCTACTGCTTAAAGCCGATTCCGAACGGCTATATAATAAGATTTTAGGATCATATATTTAACAGAACTAAATAGTAAAATAGAATTAAAGTTAATCCAACATATTTCTCTCTATTCTAAAAAAAAGTAACTCCCGCTGCCGCTGTCAAAAGCTTGTCATGCTATATCCTCCGAAACTGCTGGGGGTATGGGGTCAAGAGCGATACCAATGGATGCAGAAAAATGGAGGGACCAAAGTTAGACATGTCTCATCTTTGTCGGACTTTTTTTTAAATTTTATGTTTTGTGGGAAAATATTGACTTTTTCATCTTCAGATTACAATAACTCGCCGAAAAATGATTGTAAAATTTTGATCTTTGTACAATCTAAGACTACAGACATTTCTATTTCAAACAAGACCTAATTTGTTTAAAAATATTTTAAAACAGACTAATATTTTCATCATAAAATGAAACACAGTTTTTCAAGAAATATCATCCCATATGTGGATGTAATATCGATGCTCCTCGAGTTTTTATCTTACAAAGAAAATATTTACATCATCTGGAAGCTGAAAGCTTTCTTATTCATATAAACCCCGTTTCAAGTCCCTATCTTAAAATTTCGATTTTTAATTGAATTTTAAAGTTGATAATTCAACTGTGAAGAAAAGCCTTTCGCATAAGGGTGACAACAGTAAATGGATGGAAGCTGTTACATCAGTGGCGTAGCGAGCATAACTGGTGCCTGGGGCACAATACCTTTTTGGCGCCCTCTTCCCCCCGAAAAACATATAGTAATATAAAACATAGAATTCATTGAGGACCGTTTGGTGCCCCTCTGCGAGAGCCGCCCGGGGCATGATAGACCCCGTTGCCCCCCCCCTTGCTACGCCACTGTGTTACATTGCCCGAGAATCACCCCTATGTATCTTGCTATTAGCCCTAACAGAGGAGCGAGCGTAGCGAATCCAGGGGTGAAGCCCCTAGTACTAATAAAAAATAGTAAATTTTCTTTCATTCATATTTTGCATTCAGTACCTTATTTAAAAGATCTTTCCATTCTTTAATCAGCACAAGGGTATTCCCAGCTGAATCTTGGTGCTCTGAAAGTGAAAATCTTGCTTTTGCACCCCAAAGGTCCAGCTCATTAAGTGCTTCTCTGATTGTAACTTCACCTTGAGCCCTCTCATAAAGATTCTAAAAGCAGTTATATTAAACATTATCAACATGTTAATGAATACTTGGTCAATCTTTAAAGATGTATCTAATGTTATTTTCAGAACACTTTGTCATTAAATTTACATTAATTTAGAAAGAGTAACCATTAAACATATATAAGTTTCTCAAGGACTAATAAATTAGCACTAAGGTATTTTTCTACAATGTTTTGTCACAAAATTTACAAATAAAAGACAGCCTATAAAATAATAATAGAATCTCGAAAATAAAAGTAGATCTTATTAGCACACAATATGGAATTATATTCTCAAACAGAACAAAACATATATACATAAAATATCATTTCCAAAATAATGTAAATTATTATAAACTAAGATATTTATTTATCTCAAATTTTGAAAATAAAACTAGACAATTACCATTAGTAGCCTCAAAATCTTTCAATGGTTTCTATTTCTACAGAGAAAATTTAAGCAATATTCAAAATTAAATTTTGTATGAAAATTAATAGCTTGATTTAATTTACCTTTAAAGCATCAACATTCTTCATTATTTCAGTCTTTGCTTTGAGAAAATGACCAAATTCCAAAAACTCAATGGAGACTTCAGGAAGATTCAATATTCGGAAAAGTTCTCCCCAGTGTTGAGTAGAAAATATGTCTCCACGACAGTATCTTAACAGTGGCAGAATATCCTAATAATTACACAATGAATTAACAAGATATTTAATCTATTTCGTCTCATTTTATATGAGTGCCACATTTTCCGGTACACAGGAACAGTAGTACACAGTGTTGTACTACCGTATGCTGTGTTTACTGTTTTCAGTAACAGATAAAAAAATCACGATGTTACACTATCATTTATATTAAGTTGACATGGAAAAAAGTCATAACAGATTAGCATCTATGCAGTAATGACTAATTATTTTCTCTAGAAATTTTCAGCAAAATACTCAAATTAATAACACAAAACAGTATATATAAGCTCAGGAAAAGTGCTACATATTCATAGCATTGAAACAAATCTGTACAATCAAATTAAAAAATGAGAAAATCGTTAATGGCAATAAATTATTTCATTTCACACAATTTTGAAGCAGTATGAGGTACCCAACATGACAATTAAATGAAAGATCAAAACTAAATGAATTTTAATATAAAGGACTTTAATGAAAAAATAGTTTGATTATTCTCCAATTTTATTTCATAACTAAATAAATTTTTCCCATATTTATTATGGGCATATATAAACAATTTAAAGTGAAAATAATAATTGGATGAATTACCAAATATTCATTGATATCTTGATGTAAACGTAAAGACACTGCTGAGGAATCAGATGCACTATCATTTCTAAATTTCTGCAGCCAATCATTCAGAAAAGATTCAAATACATGGATCTTGCCCCTAAAATAAAAAAAAAATAATAAAAAAAAATTTAAAAAAACCCAAAATATCACATTTAGGTTTAAATTTGAAAAAGAAGTACATTTTTTAACTTATTAGATGACAACTTCCAATACTTATAACAAAAATGCTAAAAAGTGTAGTTTCAAAAATGTTTTCCCCCTTGTTTTGTAATAGTCATATTTATTGTAGTAGTTACAGTAATAAAATAAAGAAAAAACTTTTTATATGCAGAAGATTTTATGAAAAAATTTAAAGTAAAAGAAAATTAGAAACAATATACAAGACAGATACTTGAAAAACTTAACTTTGTCAACAGGTTAATAATATATATATATATATATAATTTTTATATTAATAATCTGACTTTTTCCATGTTCCTGTACAACATAATTTATTCAATTTCTGAAGATGATGTAATGCTCATGAAGATTGCAGTACTTAATCCCTTCGTTCCCCTATAGACAGAGAAAGATCCTTACAGACTTTAGACAACATCTGTCTAGGGAGACTGAACCGATAAGAATCACTGGACACGCCCTAGTCCATGATGTAACATAACGTCATAGGGAATAACCGCTGCATCACCTCTTCTGTATTTTTGCAATATAAAAATGTGAACACGGCTGAAAGCCAGGCCTTTTTTCTGATATTGTTTGTTACATTTCATATGTCACTCGATCTAGCTCCCTCCGTATGGGGAACTGCATATGAACAACAATAAAACTATATAGACAAATTTGCCTGTTTACTGCGTCCCAATAACTAGCGATTTTCCAGCTGCTTCTACAGGACATGTTATGTCATATATATATATATATAAAATTCTTAAACATCAAAGGATAAAAATTTATTCAATTTTATTATAAATGAAATAAGATTATAATATAATAAAACTATCACCTGATTCCTCTTTAATTTTATTTCATATAACTAGACAGACTTTTGCATTTGAACATAACAAAGCATTTGAGCAATATTAGCTCAAAAATAATGGAATAACAAAATATTGTCACCAAAAAAGCAGTATGTGTATAAACAGTTTTATTACCGAAACACAATCCATTCCTCCTTTGCAAATTCTTGTAGTTCACTATGAAATTTATCAAATAGAAGCCATACTTCTTCAGTTTTTTCAATGTCTTTTTGAAGTTCATCAATCAAAAATTCTGGCTCAGGAAGATTAAAATGCTGAATTTCTTCCCTAAAAATATAACATAATAGTTTAAAATTTAAAAATAACATCTAAACACTTAAATGGCTTATAGTAATGTCTTAAATTATACCCATTAAACTTATCTGTTTCTAAAATTTACAATACATTAAAACTTTTGCTTGATCAGTTAAGTGAAGTCCCAAGTGAATATCTGGGACAAGGGCATAATTATAGGGAGAAAGGGTTTAGATCACATTCTTGAGTACTTAAAAAGTGATATGAAAAAACTAATTATTATGTTTCAATATTGATTGCATTATGCATGGTTATGTAGTGCTTAATTCTATTTCTTCTTCCTCAGAAATGATTTCTGATCATAGGCATAGCGTGCTTCCAACTTTTTTTTTTTTTTTTTGGCATGAATTGAATTCAGTTAAGGCTCTCCTCAGCACACTGACTGCCGGGCGGTCCTTAAAATATGAAATATGATTTTTTTAAAATTGAATAACATTAGAATTGATGTTTGCATAGTATTCAAAAGTTGTGCAATGAAAAAAATAAATGTAATATAAATAAAAATGAGAAAAAAATATAGCATCGAATTTTTTTTTATGAGTCATATTATTGTTAAAAACTATGTTAAGGCTAAAGACATAATCGGAATCTTCAGTTTCAGTTTGAAAAGCGGGAAAAACCCAACTTTCTTAAAAGTTTTCTACAATTTTCCAATATTAACTGAACTTCTATTAACATTTTAATTTATTTCCAGTTAAGTTGGGGGGGAGCACAAGCCCTTCCCCTGTGCCCCCCCAGAATGCTATGCCTATGTTTCTGATTAGACTACTGTTCTAGAGTATATTTAAATTGCCAAATTTGAGACAGAAAACCAGATAAAACAAAAGAGAGTCTGAAAAATTTCTTAAAATCCCCATAAACACCAATCAGTTGTTACAAAAGTAACAGTTGATTGGTGTTTATGGGGATTGCAAGATTTGTTTTATCAGAAAATTTAAGCAGTTTTTAAATGAAAATATTTTGATTACATGCACTATTTAATCAGTTTGAAAAATTACATTAACTCTAGAAAGACGGTTGCCATCATTTTGACGGTTTTGGACATACTATTGATAGCTATGTCTGTATTTATGTCCTCAGGCTTCTGAAATTTTACATGAAATATGCACATACATTTACATAATTATATACAATAGTAAAGAGGGGGAGAAAATGCATTGTATATCTAATAAGACTGAAAGCCGTCAATTTGATGGCAATTTAAGAAACAGGCAGAAATCTTTAAAATGATACCAGAAAAATGTAAGTTTCTTTTTGTCTCTTCCCCCTTTTGCAAATAACAGAAATATTGACACTTCAGAAATATTGGTGTTGAAAAATAAGAACTGCACAAACCATGCATATATTTTTACGGATAAACCATAGCAGGTTGTCAACTCAGAATACCTGCATAAAAATACAGGTAACCCTCCTATAACACGGTAGATAGGTTCCTAGAAAATGCTGTGTTGTGTGAAACCGTGTTATAGAAGACCCAGAAACAGTTAAAAAAAGGGGGGGTTACGTTCTAAAAACTTATTGAAAACAAACATTTTTTTAAATTCCCAATAAGAAACTTAATTTTTATTAAAAATACAAATGTACATATAACACAAATTGAAAAGAAACAAAAAAATATTATTTTCATTTAGTGCGACCATCATTTAATAAATTTCTTCCTCATGACTGCTCAGTACAATCACATGAGAACATTTTTTCGATTGAATGATATCACCTTCACTTTCAGAACCTTTTTTTTCATTTAGATCTTTTGCACCGTTTATCCTCTTTAAAAAATCTGTAATTTTGGTTTATTTGATAATTCTTACAAGGTCATTGTAGATTCACGGTATGGAGATAAGACAATTTTATAGCTCTCTTTAGAATTTTTGGCTTCTTTCAGCGGAAAGTTCTGCATTCGGGAAAAATGATTCAAGATTTTCAGCTAAGCTTAGGCCTTCTTGTAATTTTATAGAGTTATAGATGAATAAATTATAATTTGTTTATACATTTTCATGTAAAGCCACTATAATTTATTATTCCTTCCCATCATTATTTTAAGGTAATTTAGTTTTTAAATGTGTTAAACAAAAATCATGTTATCTAGTGCTATAGAAGTAGTGTTGTACAAAGGTCTTTGCAATTTTTTTATTGTGTTAGAGCAAAACCGTGTTACAGGTTGCAGTGTTATATGAGGGTTCCCGCATTTTATCTTACCGCGTTAGAGCGAAACCGTGTTGTAAGATGCCGTGCTATAGGAGGGTTACCTGTATATCTAAATATATACTAATTTATTATATATTGGTATGAAATAGTTCAAAATTTAAAGTTTTTAACCATTTAAAAAAATACATATTTTAAATTCTTGATTTTATTTTTAACCGTCATAATGACAAGAGTTCAGTCTTTTTAGTAAGAAAAATATTCCCATCTTTCTAGTGTTAACACATCTGAGCATTGCAACACTTCTGATAAATCAAATAAACAATTCATTATGTTGATGCAATCCAATGCTTAATGTGTAGTCAGTCATAAAGAAGAGCTTACATTTCTGTACTCTAAATGATATAACTAGAACATGACATTTAAGTAGTCAATCAAAAACTGTTTCTTGATATATGTGATCTTTATCATGATCCTTACCTAGCACATATTTTGGCAAATTATATGCACACAGTTCTTTAGCATGTTTATCACAATTCAGCGTCACCCAAATTATGTTTTCAAAATTTATATTGAAAAATATTATATTTATATTGAAAAAATTATATTTATATTTATATGAAAAATTTATATACTTATATGAAAAATTACATAAAGTTATAACCACACATAATGAAACATAATAATAAAATGATAATTCTGTGATTTTATAATAAAGTGAATAAAATTAATACAGTTTTACACTTCAGAGAAAATCAACTTTCTGTTCAATAGCTGTGTTATAATTCTTAAAAAAAAATTCAATATTTAAAAAGTATAACAGGTATCATTTTATAGAATAAAAATTCACAGATACTAAATATCAAATTTAAAATGAATTCTTATTGCAAAAAATGAAATGTAAAAACTTTAAGACCTGCAAAATTTGTGATAATATAAAATTTCAATTGTTAACTAAATATTTAAATTTTTACTAAATAAAAATTGTCTATACTATAAAACTGTAAAATTTATATTAAACTGATATAAACTATTATGCAAATGAATGTTACAAGAATAATCACATGCAAATCAGAAAACATAAAGCATTAAAATACATGAAACAAACATAAAAAGAACACTTCTCAAAAGTTGCACCAAAACAGCTTCTTACACAAGTTTACGATTCCTTTCAGCTATAATATCAAACTCAGCACGCTTTTCTTTCAAAAAGTTCACAATATCTTGAATTTGTTCAGAACTATGTATTTCTAAATCACTTCGAGGTTTCATCTGATGCCATCGAGCATCAAAACGTTCTTCTTCCTGTTGATAGCTTTTTAGTTGCGAAGAAATACTGGCTTTAAGAATCTCCATCTTGAAAAAATAAAAAAATAAAACTGTATGAAAATAATTTTCAATTTATAATCTTCTGTAAAAATCATTAAAATAACATGTATATTACAAATACTATCGGAAAACCCGCACCTCGCTACGGAGTACATTCAAATTAAATGCAACAGTCAATGTATGCAATTAATGCCAAAAAAAAAAAAATATATATATATATGTATAATAAATACGATGATCAATGTATACAATTGATCTAAAAAAAAACAAAAAATATATTTATAAAAAAATCGTAAGAGATATTTTATAGACAAAATAATTTAGAAGAAATAATTCAAACTAAATCTAATAGGACATACTAAAGAATATAGTACAGTTAATGTAGTACAGTTTGAGGAACATATCTTTTACTGTATTTTAATATTTTTTTGGATAATGTCCAATCGTCTGCTGCATTAGCAAGGGAAAAAGTATTTTTTTGTCTATTTCATTATTATGGACGTGACGATAAATTTATTTAAAGTACCAGAAAAAGAAATCACATGATCAGCATTTAATAAATTAAATTCTAAAATTAAATCTTTAAAAATTCCCCAAAAATCAGAAAATGGAGGTAAAGATTCGAAAAAAATTCATTTTAAAGGAATTTGTATGATCTTTCTCGTGATATAAATTTTATAACCCTTAAATTATTATTTTAAATGCAAACTTAAAAAAAGTTACTAAAACAGCTCAAAAAATTTAGTTTTAAAAAATCTAAGCAGAATTTAAAAAAAAATCTTTCTTAGTGCACCCCTACACTATAAGAAGAATCGCCATGCAAAATTTCAGCCCTTTAGGTTCAGCGGTTTGGTCTGTGCATTGTATGTCAGTAAGTCAGTCAGTTACAGAACTGTTTTTTATATATAGATTAAAGCATATTATAAAAAAATCATTCTGTCTCAAAAATCTTGAATGTGTACCAGTTTTTAAATTAATGAAACATAAAAATTTCAAATAATGTCAGATTACAAGTATTTTTTTTATGGAAATTTCAACCAAATGTGGAAAATTGCACAAGATAGATAATATGAAGATTACATACACTGAGAGTAGAAAAATCCTACATGAAGCATGTCAATATGTTGAATAACAAAATATGCAACATCTACTGATGTGCTGCATATCAAAAGAAGATATAACAAGGCAGCTTTTAAGGGGGCATAGGACTTTGAAGCCTGACGAAAAGACTATAAATATGATCCAATTCTAACCACAAAAACTCAAATAATATTAGAAAAAGAAATTTTCTTTCTTTATAAACATAAAGTGCATATCTTTAAATATGGTCATATATGAAAATGGAAATTAAATAATTTTCAAATTAGCAGTTTAGAATTTTATATGATTAACTGGTGATTAAAAATCATAAAGTGCTGTGCACATCATAAAATTGAGACATATGCTTACAAAAAATAATCAGTGGTCAGAATACACTTATAATATATATACCTGTAATATAAAACCAAATAAATTGTAATAAATATTATTTAAATTAAAAATTGAGCATAAAATTGAAAAACTTAAAAAATTATCATAATTATTTGCATAATTTTCCTACATAAAAAAAGCATTCCAGAATTGCACATTTTTCTGGTTTTAAAATGTAGAGTACCATTAAATATACATAAGAGTGTAGTTTCATCAGCTTCCTATTGATAGTTTAAAAGTAATGTTGCACACAAATTCAAAATTAGCAGTTAATCATACATAATTCTAAACTGCTAATTTGAAAATTATTTAGAGATTTATAATTTCCATTTTTATGCATGACATATTTAAAGATATGTACTTTATATGTATAAAGAAAAAAAAATTCTTTTTCCAATATTATTTGAGTTTTTGTGGTTAGAATCAGACCATATTTATAGTCTTTTCGTTGAGCTTCAAGGTCCTCTGCCTCTTTAAACAATACTAAATTCAGCATTAAAAAAAAACTTTCCTTATTTTGTGCATAAATAAAATGCTGGTGTATGCACAATGATGAAAGTAAACAGCTTTTGTTCCTTTCTTCTACAAAAAAAAAAAAATAAAATAAATAAATAAATAAATAATAAAAATAAAAAAGATAAAAAATTTCAAACAAATAAAAATAATTACCTCTGAGGCTTTTTGATTCAGCTGCTTTTTGATTAAAAATGGTCCAGATAATTGGGAATTACAATATTTGATTTTACATTTGAGAATATTTTTCTCTGCTAAGAATGCAAATCAATTGTCAGCAATTATAAGCCATCTTATTTCAGGGGAATCAAATAATGAAGCAAAGTGTATTATAGAATAAAGGAATATTTTAGAAAAGATATTTGTATATTTTAGAAAATACACAACTTTATGCTATAGTGACATAAAAAATGCAATTTTTTTTTATGACACATACATTTTTTTAATAAGCATTTCAATAGTGATGAATTTCAATAATTATTATACTAAAAGATGTTATATAAAGTATTTTAAGAAGTTAAATTAATCTAAAAATAAATTGATTTTTTTTAGTCACAAATAAATCATTTTACACCAAAAGTTTTAAGGGGTTAATGCTGGTCCATCTACACGGTGCTCCCAGAAAAGTGGCCAGCAAAACCATGATGTAATATGGCAGTAAGGATAGTGTCCAAGAAGCTGTCTACCACAGTGAAAAAAAACACCAAAAGTTTTCCCTGTGCAAATTTTTGTCCTCAAAGAGAAAGGAAGAGAAAAAAATTACTATGCGATTTATCTCAATACACTACTTTTATAAATATTTGTCTGTACATAAAGTTTTTTTTATACTTATTTTTCTCATGACACATAAATCAAAATAAACATCATTTACATATTTAATTTAAAATGAAACAAAATTTACATGATTTGATCATATCATTTATTAAAAAAATTCCTTCAGCTTTCAAAAATTATTGTTTTATGTAAACTATAGAGAGAGAGAAAAAAAAAATCGGCCCAAGCAAGATTACAAGACAATAATTTGTAGAGGTTTATAGGATATTAAAAGTTCTTACTTGCTGCTCAACAATATCATGATGATCAGAAAGGGTATGTTCAAAAGTATCCCACAATCCTTTGATACCACCAAGATCAATAACTGCATTCCTAGACCATTTGCCCAGAAATTCATTTTTGGCATCTAATTCTTTACATTCAGATAGAACCTGCAAAATAATAGATGCATTATACTACTAACTAAGACTTTTATTGTTAGCTTTCATTAGAAAGTATTTAAAAAATTCATGATCATGGTTAATAAGGAAGAAATCTGTCATGAAATATAATAATTTTATTTAAGAGTTTTTAAAAGTTTGCTTCAGAAAAAAAAATGACGGAAACTATGTAGATTAAGCACAAAATAAGGAGTAAGTACCAACCCCATCACCCATTTTATGAGATGCAAACAAAGTATTTCAACAGGAATCAAAAGTTGCTAAAACACAGAATTTCCTGGATTAAGATTCAGGATATGAGATTTACTTTGATCAAGTAATTGATTATATATATATATATATATATATATATATATATATATATATATATATATATATATATATATATATATATATATATATATAAACACTTTTTTTATAAGCCTACTGTCATGTCTTAAAAGGTAATAGATTGATAGATTTATACAGATAAAACCAATAAATTATAAAATGGTCTTAACCTTAAAATTACAAAATTGTAAACAATCAGTTTCAAAAGAAAAAAAATTATTAAAAATAACCCTTCTGAGACAAATATTGTCAAAATCAATTTTTAAGAAATTTTTCATAAAATCTGTCCTACATATTCTTAGACAATTTTTATTCCCAGAATTGGTATGGATCATGACATTATTTTGATGGTAATTTCATGTCCCCTATTCTAATTATTCATTGCCATAAATGTTGTCTTATTATTATAGTAACTAATAGACAACTAATACCCAGCCAGAATTTTGTTCTGAAAGACAGGTTGAACTCCATGCAAACCAAAACAGAAAATAACAAAACTTTGTGATGTATATTACAAAACAGGAAAGGGAACTAACTATAAGGAGAATGGTGGAAATTAACACCAGAATAACCTTTATTCTAATAATTTTTAGGCTTCTTAGATGATTTTGACATTATAAACTTCATCCCTTCCCACAGTTGTTACAAGAAGTAACAATGATATTTTATGTCTTTTATACTACTAATACTTTAAAACATTTGAATTTGTAATAAATCTGTAAGTTATATGTCAGTAAAATACTGCATGATATAGTACAATACAATGTAAACACGTGTCTAAAATGGCATAAACCTTACATGATGTCAATACAAAAGTGCCAATAAACTATCAATACAAAAAATGTCAATCTCTAAGAGAACTATATAAATTCTTTTTCTGTAATTAGAATATAATCAAGCAGAAATAAAACATAAATAAACCAACGAATCTAAGTCATATAATTCAAACCAAAAAATGTATGGAATATAAGCAGAACCTTAAATGGGAAATAAATAGTAAAGTACATATTTACTTCACTTCTTCTCTGTAAAAACTCTTCATGTTTTTTTGTGGCTAAAGAAATATCTTCAACAGACTGGGGATGTCGTGTGAGAACTTCAGTTGCTTCATTTAAAAATAGTTGTACTGAAGATGCTGAGGAAGCTATAGATTTTTGCAAGCCTCTAATCATAGCATTTTCTACTTCTGATATTAAATAATCCACATATGCTTTTATAGGAGCATAACTTACTGTGACACAATCAAATTTCTCTTCATCTCTGAAATATTACAGTCAAATATAATGAATGTTACAACCACAGGATGTAAAACAATCAAGTGAAGAGATAAATGTGAAAATAGACATACATATACTTTTCATACAAATTCAGAAATCGAATAAGCTAAAATTATAATCTAATATTTCAAATCATAATGCACTACTTAATTTGTGAACTTCAAATAACTCTACTTGAACGTATAATTTTTTTACACCAAATTGAATACAACTCAGTAGTTTATTAATCACGATGAGTTTGAAAAACTACAGAAATAATGAAATTTTAACATGTGAAACTTCTAAGATTAAAGCTAAAAATAATTAGCCTACAAATAATTTAAGCAACCAGTAAACAAGATTAATAGGATTATAAGTATTCCTTTCTTATAGGCAATAAAAATGTAAAATAATTATATGAAATTCAACTGCATTAATATACAGGGTTATTAGGAAAGAATCATCCAATTACAAAGTTTAATATTTTCCATAATTACAAGCAGAAAATTATAATTAATATGTCATTGTAAAGGAAAAATTTAAAAATTTTTTTGCAGGTGTTTGATATGACTTCGTTTCGTCAGCCGTATAATATGATTGCGACATGCCATTTCTTGCCAAACAAGTTGTAATGTTTCCCTATTAACTATTTGTAAAGCATTGCAAATGTGATGTTTAAGTTCAGACAAACTTGTTGGCAAAGGTGGTATGAACACAAGATCTTTGACATATCCCCAAAGAAAAAAGTTGCATGGGGTTAAGTCCGGTGACCAAGAAGGGTAGCTGTGTAGGATTGAATCATCGGTTGCACTGTGACCAATTGGCTACACAGCTACCCTCCTAGGTCACCAGACTTAACCCCATGTGACTTCTTCCTTTGGGGATATGTCAAAGATCTTGTGTTCATACCACCTTTGCTTAGAAGTTTGCCCGAACTTAAACAATGCATTTGTGATGATCTACAAACAGTTAATAGTGAAACATCACAATGTGTTTGGCAAGAAATGGCATATCGCAATGATATTATATGGGTGACTAAAGGAAGTCATATTGAATACATGTGAAAAAAAAATTTAACATTTTCCCTTTACAATGACATATTAATTATAATTTTCTGTTCGTAATTATGGAAAATATCAAATTTTGTAATCAGATGATTCTTTCCTGATAACCCTGTAGTATGGACTCAAGTAACAGCCACATACTCAATTATATCAAACAGGTGGATTATCTCCAACATGAAATTCTGAATTCTAAAATATTTTGAAATTCATAACTTGAAACCTTACAATGCAATTACTATGGAAGTAAACAGGCAGCATTAAAAAATAGCCATGTATTACTATCAAAGGCTGACCATGCATCTTGTTTCTTTACATAGTTTAAACTATAATGCATAACAAATGTAGATTTAATTGTAAAAGTTCTTTGCATAGTAAGACTATGATTAAAGGGACCATTATTGGCTATTCAAAAAGTTAACCTACAACATTTCAATCCCTCAAAATCAAATCTTCGAGGTAATTAATGAAAAAAGTGACATCACAAGAAATAATATGAAAAGCCATTCTTCCTATATGCATCTTTTTCATTCTTTGAACTTTCAGCTTCTGATTCATTACCATTATTTGTTGTTTCTTGAAAAAAGGATAAACTAATACATTTATTTTGTTTCTTTCATTTGTATTCATTCTTTTTGCACCACATAAATGAACCTTAACTAAAAGCAAATCCTTTCCAGTTTTCAATGACTCTATTTCATTAAATACATAAAACACCTAACTCTGTAAATAGGATTTTTGTGGGTATAATGAGATTCTCTCTATTAGGTGCTTAGATCAGAGATACTTTAATGAATTATTAACCTTTATTAACTTTCATATAGTCATAACATGAAGCATTGTTTAAAAAATGAAAGTATTGGGAAATGAACAAATTATGAAATAAATCTGAAAGCAGAATTAGGATAAAGTGTGCTGTTGTTGTTAGTACTAAACCAGGGATTCCCAACAGGGTCCAGGTGAACCCCTTGGGGGTCGATGGAAGTTTAAAAAGGGTCTATAGTATTCCAGGGGTATATTGGGTGTCGATGATAAACTTTTCTGTTTTAAAATTTAATTTGATTTTTTAGGAATGTAATTATTAGATAATAATATCTGTTTTAATATGTATAAATACAGATTTGCATAGGGTGGAGTGATCCACCCATCTAAAGTCGAATGTCATGACACTTTTGTATATGTGTCAAATGAAATTATATTATAATTACATATAAGTCAGAAAAATTGTTTATTTAAATATATATTTATATTCGTTATGTTAGTTATTATGACTATATGATGATAAGCAATTTCAGGCCAAACATTAAAAAAATTGTATCAATGCATCAAACACAACCACCACATTAACTGAAATCGAACTTTTGTGCAATTACAATCTATGTTTCGGAAATCTTGTTTATATTTAAGAAATTAAAAATGAAAATAGTACAAAAATAATAAAACATAAACCTAATGAACACCTTTTTCTAATTCTTTGTTCATATTCTTAGTCAAATTGTTATCTTTAAGTGTTTTATGTGCAATTATTAATATTATAATTATGTTGTATGCTGTATATTATAGAGAAAAATGTGAGAAGGGTCGATGAAGAAAATCATTCTTTTAAAAGGGGTCTATGTAGGAAAAAGGTTGGGAGCCCCTGTACTAAAGAAATAATGAAGTATAAGAATAATAAAAAAATTATATTATTTATCATAAATATCAATTATATTATTGATTAAAGGGACAGCATAGCATACATTTATTAATCATAAATATCTGCTATGACTGCAAATGAATTCTAATGTCTATGAAAAATTTTAGAAATACTTAATACATTAAATTACACAAGAGAAAAAAGAAAAAATTCTTACAAAGGCATTTTACTGAATTCTTGACTTTTGGCTTTAATTGCTTTGAAATTTCTTTTCCAATCTTCAGATGAAACACAATGTTGGGATACAAACTCTTCTAAATTTATAGTCCCAAATACAACCCAATCCTATAAAGAAATAACTTAAAATAGTAACAAAAAAATTTTAAATAATAAATTAAGAAATGCTGCTTATAATATTTATATACATACTTGAAATCTTAGCATTGCTTCTTCCAATCTAAGAAATAAATTTTCTGTTTTCTTGTATAAACCAAGAAAACTATGAGAGTTCCTTTCCAAAATGATTGGAAAAATCAGATTATCTTGAATATCATTCACCCCTTTAAACAAAACTGGAAGAGAAATAAATTTTTTCATTTGATTGTAATATTTTGCCCTAATTTCTTCCATGGGAGGTCGAAACTGCAAGCAACCATTCCTGTAATAAATGTCATCAATCAATGATTAGTAGAATTATATTCATCTCTAGATATATATATATATAAAAATTACTGATTATTAGAAATGTTTTTTCTACTTTAAAATAAAGAGTTTGATTAAATCTATTATACTTGTACTTACATGTAATTAAGAAAACAAAACTTTATGATTAAACTAGAATATAAGTATATTTTTCTAAGACAATAATAACACTATTGTAACAAAACATTTAAAACAGCCATAAATATAACAAGAAAATTATACCATGTAAAAAACACATACAGTCAAACCTGTATTTGTGCAGTAGATAGGGACCACAAAAAAAAAAAAAAAAAAATTGCACAAAAAAACAATCAGAAACTTCATAAATAGCCATAACAAATAATTTTTCACAACATATTAAAGGAAAAAAATTTTATGCAGTGGAGAGGGACCGCATAAAAAAAGTCTCAAATAGAAAATAAGTCATAGCTATACAAAATAATGAGAAAGTGCTTTCCAACCGAAATAAATAATTAAATTATACATGGAAACATTTAAAAATTTTAATTTCTCATTTTAAACATAGAGAAATTTTAAAAATGTACATAATTCAGTACAACTCTCCATAGTCCAAAACATACATATTCTTCTGCTGAACTGGTTCATAATCGCTTTCGTCACTTGAAGATACATATTAGAGTTGATTTATTTTTTGTCACCATGTAGTCGATGATAAGTTTTGGCGATGTCGGTCATTTGATCAGCTGCTTGTAAACATCATGATAGTCAGATATACACGATCCGAGGTCTTTTTGGAATTTCAAATACATAATTTCAATTTTTTTAATACATAATCATATACCACATAAAAAAATTGCACCAAAAAAAATTACATAAAAAAGACCACACTAAAACAAGTTTGATTGTAGTTTTAAAACATCATGTTATAAAAAATATATAATTAGCCTACTTGTATTGAAAAATTAATACGAAACAAACCTATAAATAAGATCAGCTTTGATTTCTGGTAAATGCTCATTTAACACTTCTAATCCCAGTTCATACTGATATTCTAAAGATTTGTATAACTGTCTGTCCCAATGAGCTCTCCAGGGACGCATATTTTCCAAAGAAAACCCCTAAAAATAAAGCATTAATTTTAAAACATGAGTACTAAATAGGTTTAATATAAAAAATATCGATTATGGAATTAGAACTCCAGTACGTTACAAAAATAAACCTAAAGATGCAGATGTATTTTACCTCATTACATGAATTAATGGCTATATGTGTTAATCTAAAATCTTTATTAAAAAAAAAAAAATAAATTATGAAATGCTCTTTTTTAAAGTTTAAGAGATTCGACAAACATATCCCTATTTTCAATCATCAGTAGTTTCAAAAATAATTTATTCAGAAATATGAAAATTTTACTGTGAGTTAAACACTTTTTCTTCTTTATAAATATGGCTCTGAATTTTTTCTACACTGAAGATAAGTATTTAAAATTTTTTAAATTTCAATCATTGTTTTTTTTCATTGTTATGGCAATGCATGCTGACTTGCATCCATATATTAATGAATATACATATTTTTTTAGTTTTAAAATTATGTTTTATAATATATATTTAAAATGAATTACTTTGAAATCAAAATTCTTAGTTCTTCATAAAAAAAATTTAATTTAAAAAAAAAATTCATAAATTTTACTGTAATTAAAATTTTTATCGCAGGAATGACATAATAGTAGGTCATTTTAATGATACATATTTATATTGCCTGTGTATAAAATTTCATGGTATTCTAGCCAACTGTTTTGGTGATATCAACAATGAAAAAAAAACAATGGTTAAAATTTTAAACAATTAAAAATTTTTTCTGTGAGCTAGAAAAATCTGAAAGCCATATTTGTAAAGAAGAAAGAGTGTTTAACTCAAAGTAAAACTTTCATATTTCTGAATAAAATATGAAAATCCTACAGTTACAAACACTAGAAACTTTTACTGTGATAACTAAATTCTGTGAATACACCGAAAACTTATACTGTGATATAAATACCAAACTTATAGATATTATGATTCTTACTTAAAAGGAAAATTCATACTATTTTATACGTAACATATATGTCCAATAGATATAGTTATGTTTTTTATACATTATATAATTACATGATGTATTTACATGATAAAATGTGAAAAACACCATTTACTCATTTGAATTATGAAGGTGGTACAAAATATGTGGTATAAACTTTTCCATTGATAGGGTTTATCTTTTATGACCTAGTCAATTAGTGCAGAATTTTGTCATCCTGTTTTGGTTTATCAGTAATTGCAAAGCATTGAATTCTCGAGTTACCTTATATAATGACAAAATATCTGAGCAAAAGGTTTCAAAAGAATTAAGAACACACAATTCATCACTCTCTTTTTGAATATTTTCTCAGAAGTTGGAAGGAAAAGCTATCTTTATTATAAATATAAAACTACAAATTTAGAGTAAAATTCTTTAAATAATTAAAATATTAGATTGCAAAAAGGAAAATGGTACCAAATTTTAATTTCCTCCAGTTATAAATATTATATAAAGAATTGATTAAATATGGAACTAAATTAAAAATACATCATGAAATTTTAAAATTAAAAGTTCTCACAAGGATTCTTTAAAGAAGGATTTGGGTTTTACAAATAAATTTAAAAAGGAAAATATTGACATGAGAGATTGTTAACAAACCTGTTCTTGTAACTTTAAAAATATACCTCTGATCTCAGACAGAGAATCCTTCCATTGCTGTTGCAATCTCAAAAGATCAGTACTCATCAGTTTTAAAACCTATTGAAATAAATTAAGAGGATTAAAGAGTCTCAACAAACTAGCTAAGTACTCGTGCTTTGCTACAGAGTAAATTTTAGGATAATTCAACTGAAAAAATAATGCAATTGCTTTTTAGAGGATTTCCTTATAAACAATTCTTTTTTGTTTCTTCATTGGGCAGAACTAATATTACCAGGCTCGTCTGCAAACTTACGTGTGAGCAAGCTACGTAAAACTGACCGTGGGAGACATAATTTTTTCTTACATCTACGCTAGCGTATTTTAAAGTTTGGCCTTGAGACTTATTTATCGTCATGATAAAGCATACTTTGAGAGGAAATTGCAGTTTTATATATAGGTTTAATTTAACATCCATAAAACATAGTAATTTGAATTAAATTTTTAAAAAACTTTTATCTCAATTAGTCTAGTGGTTAAATTTTATCTTTTACTGTATTTTTATATTTTTTGTCAATTTATTTTGTTGTTATGCACGTGACGCAAAATCAATTTGAAGTATCGCAGAAAGAAAAGAAATCTCATAAACAGCATTTAATACATTAAATTCTGAAAATGAATCTTTAAAAATTCCCCAAAAATCAGAAAATGCAGGTAAAAATTCGAAAAAGATTTCATTTTAAAGTAATTCTTATGATCTTTCTTGTGATATAAATTTTATAATCCCCAGATTATTATTTTAAATGCAAGCTTTAAAAAATGGTAGAAAAACAGCTTAAAAATTTAATTTAAAAAAATCCAAGAAGATTTTTTTAAATATCTTTCTTAGTGCATCCTTAAACTATAAGAAGAATCACCATGCAAAATTTCAGCCCTTTAGATCCAGCAGTTTGGTCTGTACGTTGTCAGTCAGTTAGTCAGTCAGTCAAGGAAGTGACAATATATATAGATAATTTATATATAGAGATATTTTTTATATATATATATATAGATAATTAATTAAATTTAAGAAAAAAGATCTAAAATCAAGTAACAGAAAAATTTCCCTTTATTATATTTAAGGGTAGCATCATCCATGCTCTTTCAAAGAGAGAAGCATAAATAAAATGTGCAAGAATTGAAGCAAACTAATACTGATTTTTTAAAATTATTATTGGGATCAATTACCATTAATCTAACAGAAAAACATAAAAACAGTGAAATATATGGTTGAAAATATGAAAATAAGGATTGAGTTTTAACGCATACATTTTTATCTGTGGTGTATACATGCTATAATACAAAGGTTAATTCATCTACACATCCTATAAAGCAGCGGTTCTCAACCTGGGGGGCGTGCCCCCATGGGGAGGCGTAGAAGAATTTCAAGGGAAGCTTGAGTTAAAAAAAAATAAAAAGTAAAACTAACTGTAATTTACTGTACTCAATTTTGCGGTCACAGTGTAACCGTAATGTATTTTCAACATACGAACACGAACACAATAATTGTCACACACGATAATTGTTGTAGCTACAAGGTCAGAAAAACATTCTGAAGACTTATGATGCAGTTAAGAGTTTCACAGAAAAGATAACTCTTTGGAAACACCATTTTCAGAGTTCAGAGCCAAACTTTCCATCCTTTCGAAGATTGAATGACCACCTCAATGATAAAAAAAATCTCCCATTGCAACAGATAAATGAATTGAAGGACCTTATATCAGGGCATTTGGTAGCATTGCAAAATGAAATTTCAGACTATTTTCCAGATATTACTTCAGAGAACTGGGAGTTTAAATTGATAAGAGATCCTTTTAAAATAGATGTGGAATACATCCTGATCATATTCAGGAACAGGCAATCGACCTAAAATGTGATTCTCAAATAAACACGGAATTCAAAAATATGGATGTCGAAAATTTTTGGTTATGCTATTTTACTGTTAACCAGAAATTTCTTTGGAAGCTTTGAGGTTGTTAGTGCAGTTTTCATCCACATATCTCTGTGAATCTGGATTTTCAGCATTAGCATACAAAAAGTCAAAATATCAGTACTGTAAAGCTGGACGTTGAAAGTGACCTGAGGTGTGCTTTGTCACAGTTATAACCTAATATTCAAAAACTTGTCAAGGTCAAACAGTGCCAGCCCTCTCATTAATGTTGTGAAAGTGACTGGTATTGCATGCCAACCTCACCTAGATCCTTGATTATCTCAAATATATTTGATCTGTATTTAATTCTTTGATTTCATAAGTTCTAATAATAATATGTTCCAAATAACGATATGAGTAGTAATATTAAATTTTGTGTATGAAATTATCTATTCTATATTTTCATTTAATAACCAGCTTCAGTTTCAAATTCCGATTGTACTACTTGTATTGACCACATATGGTGGTGGTGGTGGTGGTGGGGGGGAGGCATGACCTCACATCAGTGTTCAAAGGGGGGCACAGAGCCTGAAATGTTGAGAACCTCTGCTATAAAGCACTAAAACCTCAGAAAAGTCAGGGATAAAATAACTGCATTTTTATACTTTATTTTATACTTTGTGTGGATGTAAACTATTCTTTAATTAATGATATAACATACTGAACTTAATTATTTTTTAAATATATATTTTTCAACTTGTTACTACAAAACTTGCTTGAAAGATTAATTTTGTAAGTTCAAACTCTAACAAACAATGAGAAAAATAATAACTTAACCCTCTAACGGTACGGTGGGGGTTGGATCCGACCCAGAGGTGTGTTTTCCCCCTCCTGTACTCTCCCCTCTCATTGCAAGAGATTGAGTTAACAAGGAACCCTACCAGGCAGTCTTGCAACAGGTGTTGGAGTATTTTTTACATTTTTTTTTCTTGGAAATTTGGTTCAGTAACTTCTAAAACTAGGTACAAGACTAAATTACATATTAGACCTAATGTATACAACATTCTAGGTAAATACGGGACAGATTTTCTTTGTTTAGCAAAATTACAATTCATTGGCTTTTTTTTTAACAAAAAGGTTTTTTGTTTCATGTAAAATAATATTAGTAAATGTTGCTATACAACAAAAATGCTTATTGTGTACTTATTTCTACCAAAAACCTCATCAAAAAAGACATAAGGTTGGATCTGGCCCAACCGTACCATCTATTTCTTCTCAAACCACTGTATCGTTTGAGGGTGAACAGTAATGCCAATTTAAAATTATATTAACTATATTAATTAAACCTTTCATATTTTTATAACAATAAAACTGTGAAAGCTACCATTTCTGCAACTACAAAATGCTGTTTTCTCAGCATGCGATTTTCTTTAGAAAGTCTTTCAACTGACTGTTGCAACTTATTTATGTAAGCATCCAGACCTGCTTCATCATCCCATGTAACAGCATTTTTTTCATCCACAGCTCTAGTAAAAGCTCTAGCTGCTTCTAACATCATAGGTTGTTGACTCAAAATCATATGATCAGCTATAGTTTTATAAAAATTCACAATCTAAAAAAATAAAAGATATTTATTGTGTTAATACAAATAAAATATTCTTTATACGTGAGAAAATCCACATGTGATAAATTTGAACCAAATATTGCATTTTATATTTCAGACTGAAGAGAAATTTTATAATGGCACCTGAAATAGTATACATTTTTAAGCTTTTTTTTTGAAAAAAATGTAAACGACAAACAATTCATAAAAAAATTTGACATATCTTTATTCTAACTGAAGCTTAATATATATTTTTTATTCCTGCCAAGTAAGACAATAGCATAGCCTATCTTCAATTGCCCTTATTTTAAATTAACTCAACTTAAAATTGGAAATATATTTCCAACTCATTTTAAAAGTCTTTTATTAAAAATTAGTCCTCAATGATAGGAAAGCAGGAATTAGAGAAGTTAAAATTTCCATACTCATGGCTGGTTTAAAATTTACAATACATTAATATCTTATCTTAAGAGGTTGTTTATTCCTGCAAATAATTACCTTTTTTGTCAAATAATAACTCTCTCTGATTTATATATTAATTTACTTTCATTTCTTATTTCACAGTTCATTTCACTAAGAAATCTTTCTTTCTCTCTCTCTTTCTTTCTTATAATTCAAGTTCATTGTAATGCCATGAAGATATAACCTTTTTTTAATTAAATTACATATATACTTATATCTCCATGTAATATTCAATCATATTAATAACAATTTTATCAATACTTCAATGTATATTTTAGTTAAATTCAGATAGCTCACATTTATCAGTCAAGCTTTTTTAGTTACTAAATATGTCTTGCATACAATTTAATTATATTATAAAATATTAGTGCATTTTATTGTTTTCCCTATTTAATTTAACCTTTGTATACACTCAAGTGTATATATACACAATGTATGTACATACTGAATAACTCCAGTTTTGAGATAGTTCAAAATTTTTTATTCCACTAAGACATATTTAATTTGCCAAATAAAAGAGAAATCAATGTTTAATCAGATGGCTAAAATTACTAGTATAATAAAAAGACAACATAAATATTTAAATATGTAGTTTAATAACACTCGTGAAAGATATAAAACTTTCACAATACAATAGCTTTGCTTAAAATTTGCTTAATTAATCTCTATAAATAAGCATTAATAAATATTATTGAAAAAGTTTTAAAATGTATAATGTCTTACTTGCTGTAGAATTTTAGCCTGAGTATAGTGTTTTTTTGCTTTATCTTCCAAGTCTAGTATTTTATTTGGTATTGTATATCCAAGTACTCGTAACTGCCTGACTTCTCTCATTAAAGTTACAAGACGAGGACTATAACTAACTTGAGGCTGCCCTTTCTCATTAAAGGAAATAACAGGTTTTCCAGTATCTAAACTATATGTATGAGAAAAGACTAATTATACATTCAAAGTTATACAATTTTGAACATAAATTGGTTTATTATAATAAAAAATAGGGAACAAATGAAAATTAATAAATTATTTTCTATTATGAAGTTTTTAATTTATGTAGGGTAAAACACTCTTGATTTTATGAAAGAGAATTACATAGCAAAACTTTAAATGCTCTCATATAAATTAAAGGAAATGCTACATAAAAACATATAATTAAAATAATCAAAAGAGGGAGAATTTACTTAAAACTATTTTGAATTAAAAACAGGCACAATTTACCTGGATTTATTTTTAAAATGAACATTTTGAAGCATATAAATGACATTATACCATATCAGATGCTGTTCGCACATTTTTTAGACAATTTTGGTAAGCGGTAATAAAAAATTGTTTCCTGCAAAAGAAATAATTCCAATTGTACTATGTTTTTAAAAGTCAAAATTATCGTCTACAGCTTGAAAGTTTTGTTTTTATTCAAAATGGCGTTTTTAACAAAGAAGTGGTTCGAATGCTACATTTATGCTCTTTCCGAAGAGAAATATGCATACTCGGTTATCCAAAAACGATGTGAGACTCATGGTTTTGTGATATCTAAAGCGTCGATAGGTAATATCGTCAACAAGAAAGGAAAAAAACGTCAAATTGGAGCCTCAAGTGGGACAAAAATTCCAAACAAGTATCTAAGGAAAAAACGGACATCTTTGACTATTCCAAAGGTACGTTGTTTAATGTTAAAAGAAAATCCCCCTAGTCAAAGGACAGTTGCAAAATCATTAAAATGCTCGGTGTCCACTGTAAACAAAATGATAAATGTTGATTTAAATCTTAAAAAAGCGAAAAAATGCAATGGGCATCGTCTTCTTCCAAATCATATCGTTGAACGCAGGACACGCTGCAGAATTCTATATGAGAAACACTTATCCAAAGAAAAATGGAAAACAATTGTCACAATAGATGAATCATGGGTGTATTTAAATGATTGCAACAAAAAAAGAGCCATTTATTATCATAAAAGGGGAGAAAAAAATTTAAGTATATGTTTCAAAGAATCGAAAGAAAGTTTTTCTAAGGGATTCATGATTGTTGCTGGTTTTTCTTATAATTGCAAGTTAAAAATAAAGAGAGTGGAAAAAATGTCAAGATTAACTCCAAATACTATCAGGAACATATTTTATCGCCAATTTTTCTGAATGAAATACGATCGCTTTACCCACAGTGCCATCAATCTGTGAGACTCCATCAGGACAAAGCTAGCAGTCACACATCAAAATCCACTGTAAATTTCCTAAAAGAAATGGAACAAAAAACTGGTATCAAGGCCATACCCTTCACTGATATCCCTACTAAATCTCCCGATGTATCACCTATGGATTTTTGTGCTTTCGGACTTTTAAAATCTGCATTATCCAAACGTCGTCCCAAAACCCTTACAGGACTCTGGAAAGCTGTTCAGGAGGAATGGGATAGAATACCTCTTCTGACACTTCAAAAGGCATTATTATCCTGGAAATTGCGGTGTCGAAAGATAGTTCAGAATAAGGGATGTCAAATAGAACATTTAAAACACAAGAATTTTATGTAATTTAGTTTTGTGATTACAATATACATCGTCTAAAAAATGTGTGAACAGCCTCTGTACAAGCATAAAAGGTGAAAGTAGTAAAAGTAATTTTTAAATAAAATTCCTGTTATATAAAAAATACATATTGTTATTTGAGTTCACAGAAATTTGAAAATAGTTTTCAAAACAAAATTGAAATTTAAAGCTTTAGATATTTTAAACCCACTGTGCCTCATTCAATACATAAATTCCTAATATAATTTATATATAAATATTTTTTGCCAGACTGAACCGACAAAATTGAAAATACTTATCAGTTATCATGTTCTTTAAAATATCTAATTCTTATTAAGATTATACACTTTAAAATTGTTCAGTTCTAGGAATTTTTATAGCCCTCTAAAAGATGTTAGAATAAAATGCTGTAAACATTTGAGGTACTGAAATAAATTCTTGAAAATTCTTAAGTTCATTAATGTTTTTTCCTTTCCAAATAATGGCAATAAACTATTTATTTAAGATAAAAGAATTAAGTTTTCCTCTCAAGAAACATTACATTTATGCACAACTAAATACAACAAATATTACATTCAAAATAATTTCCTTTACCCTAAACTTCTGGTTCTCAAGCCATCTAATAATTCCTGAGACCAATTATCAAATTTTTCTTTGTTATAAGACTGAAAATCATCAAGTGTTTCTTTAATATCCTTTGCTAAATTTTGATACCCATCAATGTCATCTAGGAGAGATTTTGTGACTTTGAAAACTTCTCTTATCTATAATAAGAAAAAAATTAAATTAAAACACTTACGATTCTACACAAAATATCATAAAAACATGTTCAGAAAACACACAATTTTTAAGCATGCACTTTTTAAACAGGTGATACAGATGACTGCTATCAATGTAACACCTACTATCAATGTACCACTTGCACTCATGTGTCAAACTATTATATTATATTATTAATGTTTGCTAATAAAATATAACTGTATCTGAAAAAGAAATTAGTTTAGAAAAATTAAATCATATCTCATACTTTTTTGGAGCAAATGTAGTTCAAAAAACCAAAAATTATAATTTCCATCTTAGTAAAATTTAATTTAATTAATTTTATAAAATGATATATGAACATTAAATTTTAAGAATGTGATGAAAGAGTAACACATTACTAATATAACAGATATTAGATTTTGCAACAGTTCTTATGCCCTCCAAATAAGTTTACCCTTGTGATATAAATTAGACACTATGCAAAACTTATTAAACATAGTTCAAATATAACTAACATAAATGATATTAACTATCATGCAGTTAGAAAGTATGCCTTCACAATCATCATTAGGTTATTTATAGTTATTTAAATATTACTGTTTGAACTTTTAATAAATTTGAGAAATAAATATTAACTTTAATATAAGTACAAAAAAATTCTAAAAACTTATCTATATAAGTTCAACTGGCATCCTACTATATATGTTAGAGGATTTGCCCTTAGAATCTATATTTGCACTGCAGTTTGGGGTAGAATCAATTCTTTTCAAAGTGGATTGGTGGATAAAAGAGAAACTTATATCTACATGATTATACTGATGAACATTCTACAAAAGTAGTTTTCTATTCCCCAACTTGGTTCATACTAGGCATCCAGTATATGGATTAAATAACACATTATCTCCTGAGTCTACAGGATAGAACTGTTACAGATATGAATTGTTCAATTGCACAAACATTTACCATAAATTGGTAACTGTATTAAATTACTATTTCCTTAAAAGTACAGAGAAAAAGTAAAATAAAGAAATTAAAGAACACTTAAAAAAAACCTCTTTGAAAATACATCTTTAAAAGTACATTTAATTTCTATAAGTTAAAAATCACATTTATATTCCATCAAATGGCACAACAATAAGTTAACATACATTCTAATGTAGCATCAGAAATTCAAAATTTAGGCTCACAAAACCAGATATAAAATTAGTTATGAAAATTGTAGTGTTTAAAATAAATTTGAGGAATAGAAGTAAATTTGGGAATTGAATAAAATATATCTAACCTTTGCTTCCAACTGACGAATCCAAGTTATATTATTAATAAGTTCAGGTGTACAAATACTGGCAGCAGAAATATTTTTCTCACTACCTGAATGTATTAAGAAATCTTTACGCACAGTTTTCATGTATTCAATCAGCTGACCAAGTAAAAGTTCACTGAAAGTAACAAAAAAGTTTCATAAGCAAATCTAACCAATGCACTTTTAAATTTGTCAAGTTACATCAAGTATGATTCAATAAAGTTAACAACTACAAACATCTATTTTAAAAATAATTATATATATATATTTAACTAGCTGAAAACCCGTGCTTCGCTACGGAGTACATTCAAATTAAATACAACGGTCAACGTATGCAATTTATGCCAAAAAATAAATATATATATTTATAATAAATGCGATGATCAATGTATACAATTGATGTAAAATATATATCTATCTATAAATATATATTTATAAAAAAATCGTAAGGGATATGCATTTTTTTTGGATAATATCCAATCGTCTGCTGCATTAGAAAGAGAAAAAAATATTTTTTTTGTCTATTTAGTTGTTACGCACGTGACGATAAATTTATTGAAAGTACCAGAAAAAGAAATCACATGATCAGCATTTAATAAATTAAATTCTAAAAATCTTTAAAAATTCACCAAAAATCAGGAAATGGAGGTAAAAATTCGAAAAATATTTCATTTTGAAGGAATTTTTATGATCTTTCTTGTGATATAAATTTTATAACCCTCAATGTATTATTTTAAATGCAAACGTAAAAAAAGTTTAAAAAACAGCTTAAAAATTTAATTTAAAAAAATCTAAGAAGAATTTTTTAAAAATCTTTCTTAGTGCACCCCTACACTATTACAAGAATCGCCATGCAAAATTTCAGCCCTTTAGGTCCAGCGGTTTGGTCTGTGCATTGTATGTCAGTCAGTCAGTGAATGAATGAATGAGTCAGTTACAGAACTGTTTTATATATATAGATTATTTTAAAAACATATGTGCTAGAGGGTGGCATTCTTTTTGGTGGATAACTCTTCTTCCTACCCATTTTTTTGCTCATATGAAAGAAATAATGAAAGATAGCAAGAAAATTAAATGTTATATAAAAACATGACAGAAAAATGTAACTGGCTAGAGCTTTTCTTTATGTATTTAAGGTAGATATGTGTGGGTAAGTTTTTCTATCAGTATATGTAAGTAATACTTTTACTAAGCATACATATGTATGCTTAGTAAAATAAACAAGGAAATATATAGTTAAAATTCAACAACAGTACAAAAGAATTATAGTACCCCAAATTAAAACTGTGGATAATAGAAGAACAATATATCATCAATAAATTAAGAAAAATACTGAGATCTATTAAAACTGAATAAAATTAACTGATATGCAAACAGAAATGCTACAATTATCACACGAGTTTTACACCACAATTGTCAGTGAGCAAACACTGTCAATTCAACAGTGAGAGTAGTGCTGAACACTGCTGTCTCTAAAGGATATAGCTGTTGAATTGTTGGTATATACAAACAGTATATACTGACAATACATAGTCAGTATAACAATACAGTCAGTATATACAAACCTAGCAATATATACAAAATTATTTTTAAAAATAACTTGAAAAACTTTAACAACATTCATAAAAAAAAGTTTATTTTGCATGAAAATTATTAAAATAAATTATAATATTTGATAAAAACATTAAATGGCTCTATAAAATTTAAATTGTTAACATTTCAGCCCATTTCAATAATGGTATATATTTTACATTTTACTGATACTTATCAAGAATGCATATAAGTGAGCTAAAATAAAAATTTGAAGGTTATATATTATAAAAAGCATGAAATGAAAACCTTATTTGTGTATTGACTATAATTAACTATGTATTCATTATGAGCTGAATGCATAATACAGAAAATAAAGAAAATTAATCTAAAAAAAGTTCTGTAGGACGAAAAAAACTCTAGTTAAAGTACCATATCAAATATACTCTAGGCTTTTAATTTTGCTAAAATAGTTTGCAACTTTAATGTCCTAACCATATGGCTTATCCACATGATTTCCAGCACAAGTATTTAGAATAACAAAATATTTTAATATTATAAACTAATTGCGACATTCTTGTAAAATGTCCTTATTGGTGAAATTGACCAAAAAATATTTGATTTTAATCAAAGCAGGTAAAATTAATAAAGTTGTTATTACTGAATAATACTGATGAACTTAAAGTGTAAAACTTATATAAGAATGGCAGAGTAAGAAATTTCTTCCCATATTACAACAATCATATATCATATTATAGACTTCATATTGTTTAATACAATTTAATCATATTGTTTAATCAATTTACTTGATAAACTTTATATAAAATTTCTGTGTAAAGAACAAATTCCTAAGCAGAGAATTTAAATTTTGTTGAATATCTAAAAAGTACATGTTTATTGACAAATATGAGTAACTAAAAATTGAAGGACTACAATAAAAGACTCCACCACAGAGGTAAAGATTATAACAAATCAATTTGTGAGAGGAAAAATAAAACAATTTAAACCACTAAGTTTTATATAATTATTTACATATACGTAAAATAACTTACAAACCTATAATTATAATACAGTTGGCTCTCTGTTTAACGATGCTCTACTTAACAACGATCTCTATTTAAAGACAATATTTCCCAGTCCCGGCCCCTCACGGCCCCAGTCCCGGACGTAAAAAAATTCTATTTAAAGACGATGTTGTTTCTGTTTAACGACGATTTTTTTATATGATAAACTTTTTCTTTAATATTTCATTTGCTGGAGGGGAACCTTCTGTGGGGGGAAACATATTTGGTTTCTATAGCAGACCCGGAATTTCTTTGATGTTTGCAATGTCTTAATCATAGATTTGTTGCAGTAGGAAAAACCGGGGGGGGGGGGGGGATTACTGTTTCTCGGAAGATCGAATATTCTTTTATGGAGCTCTTAGTGCGGGAGCTGAAGCACTCTATTGTCTCTACCATCTGTGGTCATGTGACTCATGAACTGTCCAATAGCAGCCCTCTCTCACTCCTTCTGGGAAGCAGGTTTTTATGTTTAGAGAATTCATGGTTGTGTGTAGGAGCTCATTCCAGTACGAATATGAGGTGAGCAGATTAAAATGACATCAAAGCGAAAGCATCTTACGTTACACGAAAAGGTGAAGATTATTGAAGACTCGGAAGAAACTATTGGAATAACAAAAGTCTAATTCGCAAGACAATTCCAGCTACCCGAGTCTACTTTCAAAGGCATTTTAGCAAGCAAAAAGAAAATTCTTGAAGCAGCACAAAAATTTGGTTTGGGATCCAAATCCAAAGGGCAGAAAATTCAATGTGGCCGATCAGAAGAGTTTGATAAGGCAGTCCTGCAATGGTTTCAAGAAGCAAGAGCATCCAAAATTCCAATTTCTGGAGTGATATTTAAAGAAAATGCTATTGTTCTGGCAGAAGAGTTTGGAATGCAAAATTTTCAGGCTTCTTCTTGTTGGCTAGCAAATTTCAAAGAAAGATATGGGCTTGCATTTAAAAGCATATCTGGCAAAAGTGGCTCCATAGATGAAAAAATAGTGTAAGAATGGAAAATAGTGCTGAAGGGGATATTAGATGGATATGATGAGAAGAACATATTCAATGCAGATGAGACGGGCCTATTTTACAATACGGTGCCTAATAAAACTTTAAAGTATATGGGCGGAAAGTGCTTTGGTGGAAAACACAGTGAGGAACGATTGACTGCTTTACTGTGCTCTAATTCGGATGTATCTGAGAAATTTTCACCACTAGTTATAGACAAATCAAAGCAACCAAGGTGTTTTAAGAATATCATCAGGAAACCTTGTGAGTACCAGAATACTAATTGTAGGATAATTACAATATCCAGAATAACAATAAAACGTAGATGACATCACAAATTTTTATTGACTGGATTAGAAAATTTGATGCAAAAATGCATAAAAAAAATAGAAAAGTTTTACTTTTAATCAACCGTTGCACTGCACATACTCCAAATATCCCTGGACTTACAAATTTGACTATTCATTTCTTACCAGCTAATTGCCCTAGCAAGTTGCAGCCATTAGACCTGGGTATCATTCGCAGTGTGAAAGCATACTACAGAAAGTCATTAAATAGGAAATTAATAAACAATTCGGCTGACAGTATAAAAATTAGAAAATTTATGATCTTCGAAGCAATGCACATGATAACATCAGCATGGAAAGAAGTTTCTTCATCCACAATAAAAAACTGCTTTCGTGTTGCTGGAATTCACAAAGAACTTGTATGAACTGCAAAGTACGGATGTAGAATTCAACAAAGATGACATTACTCCTGAAGAATGGAGAAGTCTTGTTGAAGATGTGAATGTTTCAAATCAAGATTTCTACAATTGTGATGAATCTGTTTTAACAACAGATTACAGAAATGTAGAACAGATTTATGAAGATATAGTAAACGAAAACACAGTGTCAGACGGAGAAGGTGAAGTTGAAGACATGGAAAATGAAACACTTCCACCGTCTTAAACATATTTCTGCAGTATATATACGGTAATTTCTGCTCTAGATGTTCTTTGATGCTATATTACATCGAATATGGAAGATGACATATTTAACATTTTAGGAAATCTGGAAAATAGAATAATGATAACAAGGTGAAAAATAAAGAAAACAACACTTTTTGACTTTTTTAAAACCTAATTTATTGTATTGTTTGTACTCTTTTTTCAATGTAATTTAAATAAATTTTTTGTGAATAAAATAATAATGATAATAAAAATAACATTTTTAAACATGCCAATATATTAAGAAATATATTGACAGTCTTGTAAAGTGTGAAGGGAAATTTATTTTTTCACAAATTCTGTTTAAGGGCGATCTCTACTTAAGGACGATTTTTCATGGTCCCTTGAAAGTCGTTAATCAGAGAGCAAACTGTATTATAGAAAAACTTCAAAGTCATGACATAAATATATATGATCCAAAGAAAGAATGTCAAATAAAAGTTACCGTTCTGCTGTTAGTTCTTCCTTGATGCCTGGCTGCTTAATTAACTGCTCATAACTTTTAAACTCTTGAACAAGCTAAAACAAAATTCAGACTTAATTCACAAAATAATGCTTCCTGATCATGAGATCATAAGCGCGTGAAACTGAAGACCAGCCGCTACGTAGCAAAACCTGCATATGCAGCCGAGGGTTGATATCCCATGTTCGGTGAACAGTGTCATTATTGTTGGGCCCCCGAGTGCCAGATGGACAGTACAGATCTGCCATCCAAATAGGCAACCCCCACTCCCCCGTTTTAAAAGTTAATTAAAAAGGCACAGGTTATTTCTTTATTTCCTGAATGTGGATACAATGCAGTTCTTACCATAATAAAAACAGAAACATGCAATCGTTAAATGGATGAAATTTTAGACCAAAATCAACTGTCACACATGCTATTCCACATAAGTAATTAGTCTTTGCTATTGAAAGTGTATTATTCATGAAAGAATAAATTTATATATATATATATATATATATATATATATATATATATATATATATACATACACACACACACATATATATATATATATATATATTAAGACCATTGATTTCAAAAACAATACCTCACTTAATGACGATTCAGGCATAAACTGGAAACAGGAGATCACCTCCGGGCTGTTTAGCTAACCCATCCTTTCTCTTTAAGATTCCATTTACACATATAATTATGTTTGAATGAATGCATAATTATATATATGTAATATACCCATTACATCACATCCTTAAACTATAACCTGAAAGCAAAAACTAGCTCATATTTACATGGCTGGAGCTAGAATCAGCCTGAAAGGAATAAAATTTAATTTTGGAAGCAGTCAGGTCGAATTGTTTATTAGAGCAACAAAAGTACATCCATTCTTTTCAGAATGACAGCTCCGAATAATATCACTTTTCAACATTAAATGTGAGGGAGATGTAGACATGTGACTATTACTTGTAGGGTCAGCAGATTTCGGGGCTCATGCTAACCCACTCCTGAATTCGGAGATATACACATGTAGAAATGTAAAGGCATAAGATTTGTGGGAAGTTCTGTGGCTAAGGGTTTTAAAGCGATAAATTAATATTACTGGGGATTGGATTTAGGAAAGGGAGTTTAAATGCTAGAATGGAGGGTATGATATTTAAGATATATATAAATATATATATAAATATATATATATATATATATATATATATATATATATATATATATATATATATATATATATATATATATATATATATATATATATGTATGTATGTATGTATACATGTGAGAGAAAAATTACACATTTCAATTCAGTTTAGTATTGTAATATTAAAGATTTAGTTTTCGACTGAAACTTCGACCCTGAAACTTAGCTGTATGCTTAAGGAATGAATATAATCCAAAATAACCCAAGATTTTCCTAAACAAACTGATCTATTCAGTGTCTAAAAATCATGCAATAATGATGTTTTGGGGTCTCATTAGCTTTAAAGTATGCTAAAATGGATCTAAGTCATGCTGACATCTTTAAAATTCTTGCCTTCATGCTACAAAATATGTTGACAGGTATTTAAAAAAAAACTTCATTATTATGCATTTTTTAAATATTTAATACTGCAATATTTTTAAATACTGAAGCATTTAAAAAAAGCTTTAATTATAAAGCTTTCTTACCTTAAACTATGATTTAAATGGTAATATCCTAACAATATATAATAACTCTTCATTATTTTAAACAATTCATTCACTTCAGTAAAAATGAGAGTGTAAATGATTGTTTTTAAAAAAAAGTTAAAAATTTCTAATGGCCTAAATTTTGTGTTCATATGAATTCCTTATATATATATATATATATATATATATATATATATATATATATATATAATGTTACACACCTAATAATAAAAGAAATCTGATTCTGTTAAGGAAGTTAAAAGGCCAAGCAGAGTTGAAAATTTGACAATGATCACAATACGGATATTCTCAGAGGGTCTATAAGGAGAACCTGAGAACTTAGAGATGCTATGAAATTAATATCATGAGACTTTGGTTAATGTCATGAAAATATTTAAAGTAATATGATTGTATTGAAGAAATATATTTTATTTTAATACAACAATGGCAAAAATAATTACCATTTTGGAAACCAATCACAGTGTATATGTATATATATCTCAATATCATTTACGATACTTTAAAATACGAAATTTTAAAATTTTAAAATTATGAATAAACTTTTAAAATTACGAAATTTTAAAAGTTTAGTAACTACGAAGTTGTCATTAACAGGGCTTAATAAATATTATTATAAAAGTTACAAGTTAACATTTAAAAAAAATCTCTAAATTTGATTTTGAGACTGAGTGAAACTTTGTTCAGAAAATAACCTTTAAATGCAAAAAACAAAAAAACAAAATTAAAAATCTTAAAATAAATTAACTTGAATAACAACTGAAATAAGACTGAAGATTGGTAATTTTGAGATAAAAAATACTTAAAACACATTTACAATGCATATGTTAATCAAAATACAAACAAACTGATGAAAGGATAGCAACAGTTTTTGAATTGTACTTACCTGGAGTGGGTTTGATTTTGACGATCTTAATTGATTTCGCAATTTTGAGGCTACAGTCTTTTTTGCAGAAATCATATTCTCTTCATACTGAGCCACTGATGCCCTCCAAAGAGCTTCTGTATAAGGATTATAATTTAAAGGGCTCACAGATAAGAGTGGTTTTAGAGTTTTTTGTGTATCCAGTAAGGACTTTTCTTCAGAGTTCAAAAGATTATTTACTTGATTGTGTACACTTCTTAAAATTAACAACTGCAAAAAACCATAAAGAAAACTGTTACTGATATTATTCTAAAAAACATTATAATTTAAAAATATAAAACAAAAAATTTTGTATACATAATACAAAATTCAGTGAACTTCTTTTTTAAATTTTATTTATTTTTTACACTGTATGTATTACAATTTTGCTGCTTAATTTGGAGATAGATTATAATCTGGTTAATTTTAATGGCTTAAATAGGATGTTTTTTCTGATAAACATAATTAATGTTATATAAAACCTGAGCTAAAAGCATTATTTAAAATTTAAGATACCATTTATTACTATATATAGATAAAACTTTTTTTTCTTTCTCAAGGTTTTCAGAATCAGATTTGCAGAAAATATTGATATTGTACTTGCCATACTATTTACAAAGAAGTGGGAATGAGAAATAATGAAGAAAAATGTGTTTCTTAGCCTAAATTTTTCCATAAAACTCTTAATAAATTTCCTAGAAATTCTTAACTGTCAGCAATAGATACAGTATTTTTCAAGGAAATTCTCTTAATTATAAAAATTCTTAAAGTAAATTTCATTAGATAAAAAATATAAATCTTATTTGAAATCAGTGTTAATACTAGAACTACCAAATCAGTCAGAATGATAGGTTTTAACATGGGTAGAAAATAACATAACTTAATTGTTAGCATGGTGTGACTCATGAATAAGGACACATCAAATTTCCCAACATTAAAAATTAAGTAAAACAACATCTAAAACAGTTTGCACATATAATTGTTGAGAGAATAAAACTGAATATGAACACTGTTTTTTATGTGAATGTAACAATTTTAACTCAGTTTACAAACTAAATGCAGAAAAAATGTGTCTCAAAAGTATCCAGACATTAAATAAACATTCAACTTACATTTATACAATTGAATCAGTTTTTCAGGAATAACTTCAAAAATTCTATCAGGCATGCTCTTTTCCAAATTCTGCAAATGTTCTGGCTTTACTCCAAACCAGTTTTGCTCAATCTGATCCTTAAAGTTTTATTGCAATTGAGAATTATTGTCCTTTCACATACACAAAGAAAAATTATATACCCAAAAGGTTCCCCATTTGGTTAAAAATAGAACTGAGCAATAATCAGTCCATTACTGTAGCATGATTAATGTCAAACCACCTTTTCATTTAAACTGAAGTATGAATCCTTGCACTGGTTTGCTGGAATGTGCAATTCTCCCCACAAGAATCTTTGCATTCAGTAGGAAGTAGCTTCTGAATACAACCTGGTAATCTTGAGACTTTTGTCTTCCATTTAGAGAAGTAATGTCCACAGTTCCTTAAAGACACAGGAAGCTCAAACTATAACAGATCCCCCTCTGTCTGCTGAAGAAATTTTGGGACTTATGCCTAAAATGCCTAAAGGCCTATCATGCCAGAATTAATTCCTGGCCAGATTGAAATTTCCCATCTTCTCATCAGAGAAGATAGTGGTAATCCATTTGTCCTTCCATTAAATGTGATATCTGGCCCCAATGCAAGCAACCTAGTTTATGGTGATGTCTGAGTTTGGCCAAAGGATGCTATTTCCAAAGCATATTACAATTTTCTTTAATTCAATGATGATCTGTATCCTCCAAGATACCACGGCCGACAACCTGGGTAACTTGACACAGGGTCAAATTTTAGGATAATACAAGAGTGGAAAGTTTCTTTTTGTTATTTTTCTTTGCATTCCAGACCATTCACAAGATAAGTAATCACCATTTTTTTACAAAATACACTGCTGGCCACCCAAATTGCAACACCAAGAAAGACAAGAGATATCACAACAAAATTTATTTTGTAGATAACATGTTGACCAAGTATCAAATGATTAAATTTATAGACTTCTGTGAAGTGTGGTTCCTGCCAAAATCAGTAGCCAGAGTAGCCGCCACTGTTGAAGATCACTGCTGCCACACGCCTCGGCATTGATTCAAAGAGACTTTGGATGAGTTCTTGGGGTACAGCAGACTAAGCAGCTTTCCACACGTTGCCAAAGTTGATCTGCTGTGGCAGCTGGGGATGGAATCTGGGTCAATCTTTGAGCAACCATGGACCACATGTTTTCTATCGGCGAAAGATCCGGAGAGCGAGGCGGCCAGGGAAGCAATTCAATCTGGCGATTAACGAAGAACCGTTGGACAATGCGTGCCACGTGTGGTCGCGCATTATCCTGTTGAAATATGGCTGTGGGCAATCCCTGAAGGTAAGGAAGGACAACTGGCTCCAACACTTCGGAGATGTAGCGCTGGCTGTTTAAAGTACCGGCAATACGTACTAGAGGTGTGCGAGAGTGATATCCAATACCGCCCCATACCATAATACCCGGTGCAGGACCAGTGTGGCGGTGCATAACGCAGCTGTTCAGCATCCTCTCTTCACGGTGTCTCCAGACTCGAATGCGACCATCGTGGTGTTGCAGACAGAAGCGTGACTCGTCAGTAAAGACAATTTCATTCCATTCTGCCGTCCACATCCTTCTGTCATCGCACCATTGGCGGCGGAGACGTCTGTCGTTCTGCGTCACGGGTAGACAAAGCATTGGACGTCTTGCGGACAGACCACTCTGCTGTAAACGGCGTCGAATGGTACGCGCAGACACTAGATGATGCGTTACAGACTGCATGTGGTGTGGTACGGTTCGTGATGTGACTGAGCGATCCGTCCATGCGCACAATTGGCCTGTCATCACGGGAAGTGGTGCGCTGAGATGGATGCGATCGAACACGCCGGTCCGTCGTACCCTCCTGCATCCAACGATCACATATCCGCATTACAGTTGTTTGGTTTCGTCCAACACGACTACCGATTTCCCTGAAAGATAATCCACAATCTCGGTAGGCCACTATCCTTCCTCTGTCGAACTCGGATACTTGATCAAAAGATGATCGCTGTTTTCGACGAGGCATAATTGATCATTTTTTTTAAAAAAAACCACAAGAAAAACACAATTGCCGAACTTGAAATCGTCGAAATCTCCAAGCCTTAAATAGCGCTTTGAAGTGGCGCCACAGGCGCGCGTGATGTGCGTCTGCGCTGAAATTCTAATCATTTGCATATCTCACCTCCGCTAATGCATGTTGTAAATTTCATGTTATTTGCATGTTTCCTTCAGGGTGTTGCATTTACAGTGGCCAGCAGTGTATTACAATTACCCTACTTCACTACCCTACCTCTTCCAACTGCTTCATAAATTTTCCAAATCAGCAATCAATTAGCCTTAAGTCACCAAATTTCAGTCACCTTCTAACCAGAAAAATTTGAGTTGCACATTTTATCTATAACTAAATGAAGGACAGAAATTTTATATTTTTTGTAAACTACTGAGCAAAAACACAATAGCATATGACAAAAGAATGTTAATTTGCCTAGCTAATTAACAAAATTTTATGTACACTTTTTCTATAAAATTATCAGACAGCTAAGTTTTGAATACTTCTTCAGTTAGTTTCATGCAATCAATGACATAAAGGTTCCCAGCAAATTTGCTGCCAAATGACATCTGTTTATCCACAAACTTACCTTTCCTGACAAATTTGCTGAGTTTCACCTTATAAATTGGAAAGTCTCTATATTTTTGAGATGCACCTTAGTTCTAGTGTTCATAGAATGTAGAATTTAAAGAATTCAATAAGGAGCCCTTTTTTGCATATCAAATGTATTCAATAAACAGTACCAGAAAAAACATTATATGCAGAGAAAGATTTTAAAGGCACATCATTTTGAAACTAAAACAAAAAGGTTTTTTTTTGCTTGTTTATATTTTAAAGCTTAGGCTAATAAAGTTTAAGAACAGATCACAGTTATAATTAATTATAAATCATAATTTTTTAAACATGTTTTCCAATTGAACTTTGTGATACTTTCTGTTTGAGAAATACTTTTAAACATGCAATTTTAGGGATTGATGTCAGTTGCATATAGCACAAGTTATACAGATGCTTTAGAGATATTACACAATTTTAAAATTTATTTTTATAAAACTTATTCAAATAGTTTATAGCTTAAAAAATTTGTGAAATCTAAGATATTATTAAGAAGTGTAAAATTAATATAAACAGACTGTTTAATATTTCAATAAATTACATTGACTTTAAAATCTTTCCTTTCAAAATAATATAAACAATAATCACATCCAGTTGTATAAAATCCACATATAATAGAAAGATATAGAGAGCATTCTAAACAATACCTCATTTAATCTTTTACAAAAGTTGACTGTATAAGCAGGTAAAAAAACACTTTTTTTCCATGGATGAGGCCCATAATTTGGCCAGAAAAGAGCTGTGAGCTTTTGACAAATATCTAACCAAGTTTCACATAAATCTATACTTTGCAACAACTGATCTTCACAGAATGAGAATTTTCCCATCCATAAATCCATTTCCAATAGTTTAGTCTGAATAAATGTCACTGTAACATTCCCTGAGAAGAAAATTACAGTATAATAATAATTCCTTACATTATAAAAAAACATAAATTTAATACATATATACAAAAATATAACATAATTCAATAAAATATTATAACACAAGTTTTTTAATGATATATCCTTATATAATGTCATATCTAATACCTTTACAGTAACATTTTCAGAAACATGCTAAGATATTTTGGTTAGCAACACTATTCAATCTATTTTAAAGAAAATAATTTGTGAAAGTAGCAACTGATGAAGTACTTTCATGATGAACACCAAATAACAAGTTAATAGTCATCTACCTATCACAATAGGGTAGAGTATTTCTTTAAAATTAAATCACAGAAAAATATATGGATTTCTTTTCTTTTCTTTTTTCAGTTTTAGCAAACAGCTGGAAATTTTAGATATGGTTCCCAAGCAAGTAAAAAAACTTTCATGCTTTTTACAAGCAGAGTCATTCTAGTTTGCTTCTTTTTCTAGACTCCTGAATTAAGAGATAATGTCCTCAGAATATTTTTCATAGTTATGTTAACAAAGATTAAAAATCCTTAGAAGCAAACATATTCATAATGATACAAAACTTTTTCCCAAGGCCATCAAAAGCAAAAATAAATTATTATAATATTAAGCAAAAAATTCTAAAAAGCAAATATTATATAATAGAACAGATCACTAGCTAAACATGAAAACTTGTAAAAAATTAAATCATACAAAAAAGTAGCACAATTTGGTGCATTTAATAATTATATGAAACAATAATGAAGTTAAAAAAATTAATCAAGACTTAATACATGTAAAAATGTCTCTTTTTTCCTTTTCAAGATTTAAAAGATATATATATATATATATATATATATATATAACTAAAGTTTAAGAAAAAAACCCAGAGGTTTTGAGGTTATATATTAGAAAAGGATATACAAGAAAATTTTAAGTAGGCAATATTGAAAATTTAACTGAATGATATATTGATTCATTTTTCCAGGACAGATTAAAAAGTTTCCTATTAATGATTTACTATGATCAGTAAGAACAAAAGTTCATATGCAAGTGCATATTTCATATATAAATTTTAACTTACCAATAATGTCTAACAAATGCTCCATCCTGTCTGATGGAAATGCTGGAGAATAATCATCTTGCTTCCATAAATCATCCAAAGCATTATAAGCAGTATCTAAAGCATCTTTATATTCACTAAAAGAAAGACTTGCAAGATTCTTAAAAGAACTTTCAAAAGGAGATAAAAGGCTGCAAAAATAGTCTGCTCTCTTTTTTTGATCTTTTGTAGGTAAAGTATCTTTCATGTTTTTCCAGTAATTATATTCATCAACTGGAGAAAAAATAACTAAAAAAAAGTAGTAGAAATTTATCAAAAATAATAAACTATTCAAATCATTAAAAATAAGAAAATTAAATACAATAACTGTTTGGTAAATATATATGTCAGAAAATTACTTTTAGTTACAAATAAAACATTACTTCACTACTCATAAAATGTTATCAGGTCTATTAGATGTTTTGAAATTCAATTGAATTAGATTTATAATAAATTTATCAGAAAAATGTTACTGTTCAAGCTCTGATTATACAGTTTTAAGTTATATACCAGCAAAAGTTAGAATTCTTTTACTAATAGAATTTAAGGATATACAAGAATATTTTTATAAAGAGTTTAATGGATAAAAGTTAAAAAATAATTATAATTAAGCTACATGAATTATAAATTACTTCATTTATATTAAACACAGTATACAGTTTTATTTTTCTTAGTAAAATAAACAGATTAAATAACAAAAAAGAAATTTAAAGGACAAAACCCTATTGAAAGAGGCAGAACATCATGACAATAATTTCAAAACATTATGTATTTCAATACCACAGTAATTATTTTTACTTTTTAATTTTGTAATTATAACAAACTTTGTACAAAAAATATCATCTTATAAAATTCAGCATAGAAAACTCAGTTGAATAAAATTTAAAGAAAAAAATCTTACTTGATAAAGTATCAGGATTAATAGATTCTCCAGAGGGATCATCGCTCATCTGAAGTGAAGCTGCCAATCCAGTTTCTAATTCATTAAATAAAGTCTGGAGTTTAGGATCAATTTTACGATTCCATTTTTCATCAGTCAGTAAGATAGGAGCAAACACCTTCCTTAAAGTATGATATAAGGAACTAATAGGGGAATCTACCATAGATGAGATGAAAACATTTGAGAGAAGGTTATCTGGTGTTAGACATTCAGGATACCGTTTGAAAAAAATCAGAACTCGATCTCCAGTTCCTTTAGGTTCTACCTAGAATTACATAAAGTATTTGCCCTTATTATTTTTAATATAATTTGTAACACAACTTAAAAATATTATTAGAACTGAATAAAAATTTAATAAATATAAAAATTAAAATTGAAAAGACTATAAAGGTAAATCTAGAAAGCATAAGAAAAAAGAACTTGGCAGAATCTCCTAGAGAAACCGAGACATCAGCAAATTGTATTGGGATGCAAGGACCAGTATGAACTCTGTTTGTGACTGAACTTTTTGATTGTGTATATTTTTCTAGTTTATTTTGTTTCTAGTCTTTATTGTTGGTTTCTAGTTTATATTGCTGTTTTGTTTTGTTTCCTGATCCTTTGTAATATTGTGGGCTGCCTGATCTGTATGGATTAATTTTCGGAATAAAGCCATATGTAACACACAGAAAAAAGGAAAAAATTTAAATTTTATTAAATAACAAAAAATGTAATTCTTGGTTAAAAATGCTATAAACGATAGATTTTAAAATGTAGTTCCCAAAAGTGGAAACATGATGTGAAAAGTGAGTATTTTCTTGTTTTCATTTTATTTAATTGATGACTTTTTGCATAACGTTAGCAACAGGTTGGTATAATTTGTAACACAACTTAAAAATATTATTAGAACTGAATAAAAATTTAATAAATATAAAAATTAAAAAAAATTAAAATTGAAAAGACTATAAAGGTAAATCTAGAAAGCATAAGAAAAAAGAACTTGGCAGAATCTCCTAGAGAAACCGAGACATCAGCAAATTGTATTGGGATGCAAGGACCAGTATTAACTCTGTTTGTGACTGAACTTTTTGATTGTGTATATTTTTCTAATTTATTTTGTTTCTAGTTTTATTGTTGGTTTCTAGTTTATATTGCTGTTTTGTTTTGTTTCCTGATCCTTTGTAATATTGTGGGCTGCCTGATCTGTATGGATTAATTTTCGGAATAAAGCCATATGTAACACACAGAAAAAAGGAAAAAATTTAAATTTTATTAAATAACAAAAAATGTAATTCTTGGTTAAAAATGCTATAAACGATAGATTTTAAAATGTAGTTCCCAAAAGTGGAAACATGATGTGAAAAGTGAGTATTTTCTTGTTTTCATTTTATTTAATTGGTGACTTTTTGCATAACGTTAGCAACAGGTTGGTATAATTTGTAACACAACTTAAAAATATTATTAGAACTGAATAAAAATTTAATAAATATAAAAATTAAAAAAAATTAAAATTGAAAAGACTATAAAGGTAAATCTAGAAAGCATAAGAAAAAAGAACTTGGCAGAATCTCCTAGAGAAACCGAGACATCAGCAAATTGATTAAGCATAAATTAAAACATAAATACAATAAAAAAAAATACATGTTGGCAATAGAATTTAAAAAAAAAAGTATCTATACCAGAATTTTATACTTTTCCCAATTAATCCCCAAACCGATTTCAATAAATTTATTAAAACAATCTACATTTGCCGCTAAACATGATTTCCGAAACATGTATATCGCTAGGTAGAAATTAAAATCTGCCTTACGATTGTATGTAGGCAACGTTGCTTTTACATGCCTCCACATACTTTCAATTGTATTCCTGTGACACCCAGTATCTGGGTCAATGAATGTAAGCTTATGGTTTACTTTAAAGTGATCAAATCCCTCCTGCTCGAGACAGTCGTAACTTTTCTAGCAATCGGAATACACTGAAGTCCCAGGCAGTATCCAATCTTTTATAACCCCCAACACAGTCTCCTGAGTCCTATCATGCACAGCAACTAAAAAAACCCTCCCGTAATCCCTCTCAACCCCTAAAAACACCCAATGGCCCTCAACCCTATATCCCTTATGATACTTTCGTTTCCCAAATTTTGACTCATCAATTTCGACGACCTTACCCTATCCCCCCCCCCCCCCCCATCTTTCTCGGAAGACAATTCAATATAATCCAAAACAGTCTTATTAATAAATTGTCTCCAATCAGCGAAAGTAGTCTTTGCAAAAGAATATTCCTCCTAATTCGACCAGTTGTTATACCCCTCAAAATCTCATAAGTAATATATAAAACCTCAAATAACTTTAATTTAGAATTAGAAAACCATGAACCATGCAGAATAGACTTCTCAGTGTTACATTGCTTCCCCCCAATAACTTTCCTACAAACAAATGTAAAACCATCAGAATAAGAACTTTTAACTTTAATTCTAACCTTTGAACCCTATTTTTTTGCAATTCGAGCTCTTTAACAACCCAACCCCTGTCAAAAAATTAAATAGCAACTGTTATTTAATATTTTGACTGAGCATTAAACCAAAGTAAAAACCAGCAACACTAGAACCAAAACAAAGGGCGCCAGATTTGGCGAGAAATCTCTTGGGGGGGAGATATCATACTTGCACCCTTTTAACTAAGAATTTCGATACTTACTTAACCAAGTAACTAAAATTGTGATTTCTTATAATAAATACAAAAATTTTAAATATATATATATATATATATTAGCAAATAATTTTAAGGTTATAAACATAAGATTTATTGATTTTAAAACTAATTCATACATTGATTTACAATGTGATCTACAAAGTGAATTCCTAAATTAATACATCAAAGAATAAAACTACATTTCAGGCTATACCTTATTACATAAAACAACTTCTGTAGCCTCTCCAGATCCATCAGTATAAGCAGATAATATAAAACAGTTTTGGTTATCCAGGAAAATATTTAAAGCATCAGCGTTTTGCAGTTGAGAAATTTTAGTTTCAATCACATCACTAACAAAAAAATTCCTTATATTAGACAAAATATAAATTTTCCGACTGTCTCCAGACTGCATGTTAATGCCTGGAGTTCATTCGCAAGACGACAAGATCAGGCCCAAATATCTATATATTTATATATAATATATATATTACACTACATAGTGTTAAGTTTCTTAGCAACAGTTTAGCAAAACAAAACACTTTTCTTTGTGATAACGAACTGTCAGCTCTTTTAAGTCTACGTAAGACGATTTATAGTTATTTAAATTCAATTTGCATTCATATTTGCTTTCAGATAATCAATTTACACATCAACTGAGAAAAGTATTTCATGCACATAACAAATACCAAGACGTCGAAGTTTATCATCTCTGTTTGTTACCATGACAACTATGATCAAATGGATGCCAGTTATTGATACTAAAAGATATCCATTTGCCAATCAAAGAAGACCTGTTTAAAATGAAATTTATCCATGCAACTTAAAAATTTGCAAAATTCTGCTTATACGAGTGAAAAAAATCTAAATATGTGCTTTCTGTATTTAACAGAGGTTAATAAAGTTTTCGGAAAAACTGCCCTGAGTCGAATCCAACCCCCAACTGTACCGTTAGAGGGTTAATCTGCTACCCAAACAACTTCTTAAGATTAAAATAATAAACAATTTATATTTCTCCCGTCTGGGTTATGACTAATAATTTTTACTCGATAGAAATAATAATGAATTAATCTTTAAATCTTTTTTTCTAAATGAATTCCGGATACAACCACTTCATATCCCACGTCACATTTGTCGGCATATCGTGTTGTATAGCCTGTTGGGTTTTAAATCTGCACCTAAAGTGGATGAACCGGCATTAGTGTTTGAAATGTTTTATTTTTAAATACTTGTGATCAGCTCTACTTCTTCGATAGATTTATTAGTTAAAGCATCAAGTTACAATTATTCATTATTTTATTGATCATTTCGTCTTCCTATAATCTTTAAAAATGGATATTAAAACTGTTAGTGTGTTGATTGCATTTTGCTTATTTTCATCGTTTTATTCTGCCAACTGTGGAGGAGAGACTTTAGTACTGTTAGATAATTTAGCCCTTAGAGAAACACACTCTATGTTTTTTAAAGGATTGCAAGGTATCTAATCTTTATAATTTTCGTATTGATTTTAAAAAGTATAAAGTACTTTTGAGATCTGATAATTCTGTCGAACTGATTATTAACAAACAAACATGCCCGTAAGTTCGTATTTCAGGTTTTCTAAAGTAAAATTAAAAAACAAACCATTTTCTGTCCATGAATTGTCTACGTTTCACATGTGAGAATATGAGTGTATAGTCGCGTGTTTTTATCATTTCAGAGAAGGCGGTAGCTTTTAAAATATACTCCAGTTGAGTCAGATTATGTAATTGTTGAAAAGTTTGGAGTGTATTATTTTAAACTTATTTTCTAGGTTTAAAGTGAGATATAAAATTTCTTTAGAAGACAAAAATGCTTTAAATTTCTGTTTTGTGTGTCTAATACAGTATTTACTAATGAAGTCAATATTTACTTCAATTAACATTATGCTGTTTAAGATTTTTTTGTCATAAATAATAAATCTATGAGGCTGTTAATAAGATGTATTATGAATCTTGGTGTGTAGGTCCAAATGTAAAGTATTCTGTGAGGGTCTGCTCATCACATAAAAATTTGAAATTCATTTTTGCATTTTATATATTTAAATGCAAGAGACTATAACTACAAGGTTTTGATGTTTCTTTCATAAATTTCTTGTCTTACATTGACAAAAGCATGGTGACAAAATTGTGAGAGACCACGTATAACTGTAATTAAAATGAACACCATGTCATTACTGTTTAGGGAAAAAGGTTTTAATAGCCTTAAAAATTATAACAGAGTATTATACAAATTATAAAAGTTCAATATTGTAATTCTAGTTTTAATATATGAACAATCAGAGCCAAGCCTCCTTTATCCGAAAGAATGAAAGAAACAGTTGAGAAAATATAAACACTCGTTAAAATATCTTGAATCTAAGCTACATAATTTTCTTTCCAGGTAAGTGTTTATCTTGAGTATATTTGCCCACAGTCACAGTGATAATCAGAATATATTGGAAGAAATTGGGATATCCCCATCAGACTTTTATAGGCAAACTTAAGTTTTTAAAACTTATTGTTGTGGGCATCAGCTGCAGCATCCTAGATCTGTCTTGTAAAAGTAAGCTTACTTCTGATATAGGTTTGGTTTGGTTTTGAGTGCTTTGAATCAACTTTTGCTACACAAGGGCTAATTTAGACTGGTATCTACTGCTTAAGTGCCAGTGCACACTTGCGGCAAAAGTACTTGGGATGCTGCAATATTTTCACTCTGTATGGAACGTCGTTCCAGTGCACACTTTCGCGGTGATAGGCGTCAGCGGCAGTCTCTCGTTTGCCACCAACCAAGATGGACCGTACGCACACCCAATTATTTAAAAAAAAAGTTGTTTTTTCTTACTTAGTCTACAAGCATGTTCATCATGAAAATAGAATTAGAAAAAAGCACTGGATCCTAATGTTCTCAATCCTAATAAAAAGAACTTAACTACGTGTTGGATCAGTGTGGAGAAAAATTATAAGTCTTTTAAAGTACAAAAAAAGAACATTTTATTTTAAATTTAAATGAGGACAAAAATAAAACAGAGATTTACAAAAATACAAGCTGTAAAAGAAACATAAAGCTTACTGTCCTAGAAACCTAACAGCATAGGGGAAAAGCATCTGCCTGAAAAGTGAGTTACAATAAACGACGTGAAGACTGAATAACAACGTCCTTTAAATACATCTCTTGGTAGCAAAGCGTGGTTAAAAATTTGCATAAAGTAAAACAAAACATCCAATGAAAAAATTACAAACTTTGAGGACACTCCCTCATGAATAATTACATACAATTGGCGAAATGAACGACTCGTCCATTTTGCCGCGTTCTATTAACGTAAGCTGTTTACGATTCACGAGAGCGGGAGAATAAAAACAGGGACGAAAATTTATAAGTGAAATAACCTAAAGGTAATTACTATCTAAAAACAAGTAAAGTAACCTATCTAAACAGATAATTTCCTAACAGATCCATCCATACAACAGCGAGAGACAGGCCCTGATTTTTCATTAGGCCCGGTAGGCCGAGCCCCAAAATTTTTATTTTAAAAGAAAAGAAAGAAATAATTCCCAATTCAAATTTTTTTTTATTTTGCCTTTTTTAATAGCAATTTTTTTATACATCCTTTCAAATTTGATTGATGTGTTCATTATATGTATAGTTCATCATATGTATGTTATAGTGTATATAAGGAATAAATAAGTGTTTCTGATTGCATTGTATTGGTGTTTTAATGATGAAGTTAATATGTTGTATTACTTTTTGTTATTTGATAATGTTCTAGGCTTCTACGCTTCAAATAGCCTATTCTTGATAAAATGGTACTTTCATAATAATTTATCATTATTTTTTTGTGTGTGTCAATTTTGGAAATTTTATGCCCATATCAGTGTTAGGGGGCCCCCATCCCGAGTTGTGCCTATAGTCCAGAATTTTCTAAACCGGGCCCTGGCGAGAGGTACTTGAAGGGAGCATTTGATGTATGCTTGATGGATCTCAGGGAAGATGATGAAAAGTTTTTTAATTATTTTCGGACGACATACTTAAAATAAACTTAAATACTTGACCATTTAAAGTTTTTTTTATCTAATGTACTTATTTTAATAAAAGTTGTAAAAAAATATACTTATTGATTGTATTTTTTTCATTCCCCGTTTTTTGGCTTAAGTTCTCAATAATGGTTTCACAAAGATATTCCCAAGCAGAATGTTTCTGTATTCCGTTTTTATAGTCCTCATGACTTACATCCCAAATTATCGGGCGAGATTTTACTTCGTCGATGAAAAGTTCGACTTCCACATTTTCATCAGACATCGTGTAAAGAGACTTCACAAGCTCGATAGGAGATAAAACTCACGGCAGATGTGCACTGCCCAGCAGGCAAATGAGTGCTACCAGCTGTCGCGTTTCAGGAATGTGACCCGCATTCCACAGGAACCTGCGGCGACCTGGGAGTGGCGCCGGCGGCACGTGTGAATCCCAACAGCAGTTGCTCTGCATTTCTTCTTATCGGAGTGAAAATAACGCAGCATCCAGAGTACTTTTGCAAGTGTGCACCGGCACTAATATTGATTCTGAATGGCTACAAACATCCATGCCAAGAGTTGGACTCAAGTCCTTGTGGACTCTGGTATTGAATGCCAGTGCCCTAGCCATTTGGCCATCATCTGGGTCTGATACAGGAGAGAGATAGAACAGTAAGAGCAATCTGGGGAAGTGCATTTTAATTGTTTGAATGTCATAAACAGTTTAAATAGCATATCAAAGCAGAATTTTAAAAAGTTATATTAAAAAATGAAACTATATTTTAAAATTGTTTTTATTCTCTTCAGAAAGTCATGATAATCCTAAGAAAATGTAACTTATAAGCTTAATACTTCGTGTGCTTGAATACAAAATCTTAAATGGTTAATTAAATAAAGCAGTTGCACTATACCAGAATTGCTTCCAAAGGCCCCTTTTTCTAATTTTGAGACAATTGATATTTGTTCTTGGTGGAGGTGATTGAAAATTCACTCTGGAATTACTTTTAATAAATGATTTTGTGGAATAAGGGAGAGATTTTTTGTATCTCCCTATTTTTCTTTTGAGTAATAATGTTCTATCTTTTCTAGATAGGGGATTCCATTTAACATTTAAGACAGCTGATGATCCAGGTTTAACTTTAATGAAATATGGTGAATATCTCTTCCAGCATCTCGTAATATTCTCACCATCTGTTGAAGGTAATTGAAATTAAACTTTTACTTTTGTTACAAAATGTCTAAATTTAATTCTCAACATGCATGGAATATTTTATAAATTTAATATCTCATTGATATTACGTTTCTGATATATATTCTTGTTTATAGTGTATTTTCACTTTGGAATATTTATTGAATTTATTTTTCTTATGATTAAACAAGTTAAACATTATTTCATGTGTCATTTAACAGCTATGCAAAAGGGTTTTATATGTTATTGTACTTTTGTCAAATTCAGAGTGACCAATTAAAAATTCTTTTCTTATATTTTCAAATTTATGTAAATGTAACCCCTTTAATTTAAAAAAAATTGTCTGTACTGTCATTATGTACATTAGTTAATCTGGAAGAAAATTTTTTGTTGTATCAGCTCATACCTTAAGATAATTGGGTATTTGGTTATTGTTTTTGGTATAATATGGTTTATTCAAGCTGACTTCATCTTTTTAGTTTAGATATTAATATCAAAAGGTCATGATACTATATTTGAACAAATAAAGTACTGTTTTTCTTAGTTTCTGATATTATTTCTCATAGATAGCTACTGCTTGAGTTTAAATTTTGATGGATCTGGCAATTGTAAAGAGTAGAATAATGAAAAATTGTGATATGTATGGCATCAGATAAGAAAAGTAGAAAAACTTAGTTCTTGCAATATTCATCACTAGCCGGGCTTCACCCGGCTAGGCTCGGGCTTCGCCTAGCTATGTGTAAGCCATCCGTGTAACATATTTATGTACTTTGGGCCCCACAAAAGAAAAAAAAGCCTACAAATGTATTAAATTCAAGTGAATAAATTCCTTTCAATTTTCATTCCCGTTGCTGCTGACAGATGGCAGCACCATTGCACCAGATGATTTGGTTTCTCAGCAATGAGTGATTTTAGAATGAAAATATCTCTAAAACTATTGAATTAACAGAATAAGTGTATGCAGAAAAAATTATCAGTTTTCGAAGCTCTTTCCAAATATGTAACATTTATGTACTTTCATGAGAAAAAAAATTACACCGTTTCCTGTATATTTGTCGGCCATTTTTTTTTCGAGGATTGGTCCGCCCGGATGAGTTACGGTCACGTGATCTCTCGACTTCCACTTGTCTCTTTATTAGTATAGATGTTATAAAGAAGAAAAATCTTAAATTTCTGTCTAACATTCATTCTCAGTATGATGTCTTTAGTAAGTTAACTTCTTTCAAAGAATATTTTCAATTGAATTAATGTTTCAGATTTAAACTCTTTTTTTTTTCCTTTTCTTTTTTGAAAACTTTATATTTCGAAGTTAGTTGACTCTTGTAGCTCTTACTTGAAGACTGAGTTAAAAGTGACTTATCATCAGCTATGCTGCCATATAATTTCTTCATAGATCAGCTAGTGCAACAACAGCAATTAACCTAAAACAGGATAAAAATACTGAATCTTCATGCTCACCTTCAAAAATAAAACACAGCAAGTACTGCAAATCAGGAATAATATTCTGTTCAGAAATGTCATTAATAAACCTGGTATAAGCAGTCAAATATCTGGGTGATAGATCATCAGTTGTGAAACTATATGCTCTGTATAGTTTTTGTTAAATTTCTCACTTTACTTAAAATTTTTATTAAAATGCTTGAGTCTCATTGTTAAAAACCTTACTTTTCTGTGCATATGTATTTAACAGAAATTAAAAAGCAGTACTAAATAAGGTTATCAGTCATGAATTGATTAATGAACTATATATTTTAAATATATATATTTATCTTTTACTTTTTCATGAAAGCATAACTTAAATATCTTGAACTAAACAAGAGATTTTCTTAGTTTACATACATTCTTGCTGTATTGGAAGAAAAATGATATGAAATGTATTGAATAAATATCATTGCAATTGATAATGAAAAATTTTTTTCTTTTTATAAATTTGTAGAATTTGGTGGTACTCTCAACGTTCAAGCTATAACAGAATTTATTGATGCTGGAGGTAACGTTTTAGTAGGGGCCAGCTCTAATGTAGGTAAGTTTAACAGTTTTTTATCTAAGCTCTTAAGGCTCCGCTGGACTTATTTTTTTTCCCCGCGTTCGCTAAAACCCACAAGAAAACTCCACGAGGAAGGCAGGGACTATGTCGACTTGATTGACAGAAAAGCAACCAATCAGAGAGGCAATAGTTTTCGAAGTTGAGAAGGGGTAGAAAACCCCCCTCGTAATTTGAAACTGTCAACAAAGCTATCAATGGTTCTTGCCTACACTTCGACTGAACAAGGGGATGGGGTCAGGTATCTTCCCCTATTTACAGCCTTTCACATTCAATTCTCCCCCCCCCCCCCCCCCCCCCCCACACACACACACTAACTTCCTGCATTTTAGTGATAAGACAGGCAGTTAGTTGGGATTTGGAAATCTACCGCTCTAGCTATGCGACCAGAATTTTGATTTCAAAGAAAATAAATTTATCAGTTTTGCAATTCCTTATTTATCATTTTTTTTATTAATATTAAACTTAATTTTAATTTTTAATGATGTGTTTTTATCAAG